>OY728152.1:1408738344-1409338344 GCA_963277665.1 Viscum album | reverse complement strand
ATTTATTTGTGATACATATAACTATTCTTATAAATAATAACTAAATTATTTTATTTAAATAAACAACATTTTTAATTTTACCATAAAAGTTATTTTAATTACTAAAAATATACTTTTATAAAAATGTATTTTCCTCATAATATGAGAAAATATAAAAAATATTTCATCTAAACCTTATAAATTTTATTACATAACACGGTTTCAATATTTTTAATCATAATTCAGATATTATTTTACAACAGTCTATTTATATTTACTAAAAAAATTAATTACCAAGATAAAAAATATATTTACACCTATAAAGGAAAATTCTATGATGAAATCTTCAACTGAGGGTAAAAGATATAAATCATGTTAAAAATAAGAATACAAATGATTGTTTCAGTTTTTTTTTTACCAATTCTTATATCCTATTAATAATTTCCTTATTTTGTGTCCACTTTTCATATAAAACATATTTTATTTTTTAATAATGGATTTATATATACAAAAAATATTATTCCCTTCACATATAAAAGGGACCTTCTATAAATATATTACCAATTATCTATAAATCATTTTACTATTAAAAAAATTCATTTTTTAGATCTCTTATATCACAATCAAATTTTTGTCTTCCCTTTTATACAACGGAAAGCGCAAGATCCTGCATTTCCAAGGGGTATACATAGTGGAAAATCAAACTCAAAACTCGAGTAAAACTCACAAAACCATCTTTTCCTTTTCTATATTTCTCCTCTAAAATATGTTTAAATTATAAAATATTTAAATAATTATTATTAATTTTCTAAAATTTTATTATGTTAGTGGTATAACCATTTTCATTAATTTCCCATTCTATATAGAATTCATAATGATATTAGTGTGTACATATAGAACATGACATCCGTGAATCAACAGGTTTCATTTTCCATCACTACAATATAAAAATAGTTCATTATGGATATTTAATGATGAAAATTTTATTTATTTTTTAGAAAAGAAAATTCATTTTCTACCTCTCCCTTAATATATTGAAAAAATAAAATTTATTGATGCATATGTTCAAAGGGAAGCCCAAATAAAAGGTTGATAATGGTTTCCTTATTGAGTATTTGGTATCACCATTGTATTATATTTATATTACCTAGGTAATGAAGATGTGTATAAAATTTTTGATATCTAGATGGTGATATAGTATAATAAAATTATATATAAATATTTACAGAATGTATATTCAATACAAAATCTTCATAAATAATAAAAATTCTATTCATGGGATTATGTTATTATTTTGAGATATAATATTTAAATTACTATGATATGATTACGATTATATTTATACATTTCAATTGGTATTTATGCGAAAAATGATTTTTCTTTTTAAATAAATATATAGACTATTGGACTAGGGTTCCTGAATTGGTATCTCAGAAGGGTTTTCTTATATTTAGGGATTTGTTTTCTAGATTTGTAATGTTTTTTTGGTTGAATCAGATAATTTTAGGATTTAATAGTAATGAAATTATTTATTTAATATTTTATGTGAATATAGCTTCTGGTATAGTTGTACCATGTTGTAGTAACATGGAAATTATCATATTGTAAATTACTCAATCCTCACTCAGTGCCTAAAAACAATGCCAAGTTTTCCCCAATCCATGACAGTCATTGGTGATATTAATTGGTGATATATATATTTTTTAATAATCATTATTAATAATTTAAAGATAATTTTATGATTTATCAAACAACAATTTATAATATAAATACCTAAAATTTAATATGCCCGGGGTTAAGAAAGGCTCAAAATAAAGGATTTACTGGTTTATCTAATTATATAGTAGTTGAATCAAATGTATTGTAGTATGAAATAAAGTTCTTATTATAGGGTAGATATTACTATTTAGTTTATATATTCATATTATAATTTTCATTTATTTTATTTTATATTATCAAAACAGGTTTTGGTTAAGTAGTTGGTTAGAAATAGGATCATGAAAATGTTTCTGTGAAATGAATTCCCCTACAAACTCTTATAAGTTACTAATAAAGAATTTTAATTGTAAAATAATGATATAACTGAAATTATAAATGATTATTAATAATGTTGATAGTGATGAGTCTCTCATTTTATATGAATTTGAGGTTTAAATCTTAGTAATAAATATATATTTTTTCTTATTGATCAATTTTATTCACTATTTTGTGATTTATAATTGAATTTTCAAGAACCGATCTATATAAGGTGGATAAAATGTAATGTTACAAAATTTTAGTTTATATTTTCCATTAAATTAATACTATTTTTCGATAAATATTTTTATCATTTTCAAGTGTGACAATGAAATGGAATGAAATTGGGAACATTTTATAGAAATCAAATATTAAACTTCTTGAGAAAAAAAATTTATGAGTGTAAAATAATCTACAATGAAAAAAATATAGGTGGAAAAATAGGAATATGATATTAAAATACAATCAATATATAATCTATTATCCCGCAGTTTGACCTAACGATCCAAACACTGATATATAAAATAAAAATAAAGATATAAACTAAGTGTTACAAGTATGGTGATACAGATGTGAGTGAATGACAATGATTATCTTATAATATATTTAAGAATAAAATCAAACCATTATAAATATAGAGTTATGAAATTTATTCCTTGGAAATATTGTCTTTGGAGATATGGTTTGTGGAAATATTATATTTAACGATTACTAATAATTGAAATGTTTTAGTAAAAAATTTAAATATTAGAAATAATATAAAATCAAAAAAATAATACTTAAATATTTCATTTTAATTTTTTTTATCCATTAATGGATTGTTTTTATAAAATAATTAATTGTTAAATTTAGAAGAAATATTTTTTAAAATAAATTTGTTATATGAAATTCGTAAACTAAATATTAATAATTTTAATATTATCTATGTTAATTTCATATAATATTAATGTTCTATTTTTGAAATATATATTTTTTGAAACAGTATTGTGTTTTTATATTTCAAAAATTAATCACTATCAGTGAACAGTTTTACTGAAATTTAGTAATAATATTTTAGACCCCATCTTTTTCAGGAACATTTATCTCAAGGTACATTTTTGTTCAGAAATGGAGTAACTTTTTTGGAGAAAATGGAAAAAAATTTGGAGATGTACTATTTTCTGAATTAATATAGTCTAAATATAAATGCAATAAGTGTTAAAATTGGCTTCATGGGGATTTGAGAGGCTTTAATGTGAAAATATCTTGAAAATAATCTACAAGACATTTACACGTCCGGTAAGGGTATTTAATGCTGTTTATTTTGTTCAAGGGTTTTAGTAATAATATTACGAGGTGGTTATTATTTTTGGATAACACCTTTAAAAATAATTATATGATGTGTAATTTAATTACATACCAGGTAAATGAATGTCCTTTAGTTTTAAAGTTGTTGTGAAACATATTTTTGATGTAACACATCACATCATTTCTTCTCTCAGCCTAAAGACACTCTCTAGGATATTTTGGAGCATTAAAATCCCCTTCTCGATTTCCTGTTTAGGTGAAATATCATTATTAAGTCTTTGTTGTTGGATTTCATCCTTATATTCCATTTTCTATAACACGTTGTAATTAAATCCCATGGAAAATTTCATTTTTGTTTTTGATCTTGCTCAACCTTGATATTAAATCATCCTGTAAAATATCCATATATTTCCTCAGGGTTGTCAGTCATTATAAATTTTGTTCGATATCGGTTAAATGTATGTGTTCTAATGTTCAAATCCAATAGTAGATATTCTGATTTTTTTCATGAAAATTATAGAACTTCTAGATTCATTTAGAATTAACTTTCAAAATGGAATTATTTGTTTTAATTAATTAATTATTATATAATGTCGATATTTTTGTATTTGGGGTTATTTAAAAATGGAAATCAACTTTGTGATATTTATATTCTAAGAAAGTTAATTAATTAGTAAATTAATCATTTTTCAATGATATTGTGATGGTTTTAATTAATTATGGAATTAATTAATGGGTGGTTGAGATATTTTTAATATTATGTCTTTATGATATATGTTATTAGTAAATGGTTAATGGAAACCTAGAAATTTTTCCATGTATTATTAATAGTAACTTGTTCACTCAAAAATAAAAGGGGTGATTGGCCACATGGTCATTCAAATATGGGAAATGTAGTGGTAACATTTTCATTCAATGATGAAATTGTTTAATAGTAACATGTTCATTCACTTTTGAAAACAAATAATGGTAACATGATCATTTAAAAATGAAAGGGGTGATTGGTAACATGGTCATTCACTTATGAAAACCAGAATGGTAACATGGTCCTTCACCAATGAATGGGGTGAATGGTAACATAATCATTCAATTATTGAAAAAAAAATTGTAACATAGTCATCAAATGATTAAAGTGGTGAATGGTAACATGGTCAATCACTTATGAAAAATAATAATGGTAACATGGAAATTTAAATGTGTGATATCCATCAGGGATAGTTTAGACTCAGTCACAGTCTGAAGTATGTATTGCAGTACAAGTTTCTATGATAACCCAATGTTTATGTAGATAAATAAAGGATAATTGACAATGTGATAACTATTTAATTATGCATTATAATTAATGTTTGATAAAAATTTATACACTATTACTAATAGGATAATATTTTACACACCTTTTTTGGTAGACAACTGAATCATACTCACACCCTAGTCATGATACCTTATCAGTACCTGAATAAACATTATTGTTTTCAAGACAACTTAAAGGAAAGTTCCATTGGTTAGATGTATATTTTGGGGATGGATATTTTTTAATGGAATCAAACATTTTTAGGGACCCACTTCGAAGTGTTTAGTGATTTTATTTTCCATATTCCATTTTTTGACACATAACATGTAGATTTGAATGATATGTTCTTATTTAGATGAATAATATATTTTTATCCATTCATTACCATAATATATTACTGTAGTTTACTATTTTACATATTTCTTATTCTATTGTTTATCATTACCGCTATTATATTAATATGATAAATTAGGTTATATTATCCTGATGAATGACTTATCAAACCCAAGATGTTATTAAACAGCCTTGAGAAAATGGAGTGTTGTGATTGAGGTCGTGTGACTGACCAACTTGGGGAACCAATGTGTGGTACCCAAGATGGGATGTCACAAAGTGGTATTCGAGGATAAATCCATTGTATTTTTTGTCTTAAAATTTGGTAATGTTAGATATGAAACTAGGAAGAGTCAGTTCATGTTAATGAGATCATGAAATGGAGTTGCAGACATATATATAAGAGAAAACCCCAAGTGCTTAGGGTGGGATTGCTGTTATTTCTATTCATTGATATAGTTGAATATTATTTCACCTTGAGGGATGCACTTATTATGTGATATGAATTTTGTTAGATTTTCTACGTATTGAATAATAGACTAGAATAGAATGTTTAGTTGAGTTGATATGAATCATTTTAGGCACTAAAAATTTATTTGTGATATGAATCATTTGATTCATGCATGGGAAAACAGGGTTTGATTATGCAGTTGAACATGAACTTTTTTCATAGAATCTGAAATTGAATTGAAAATGGTTCTTAATATGAAAATAAATTTAGTAAAATGAATTAAGAAAATGTATAAATGGGTGTATAAATTAGAAACATAATTTATTAGAATGTTTTTACCCATTTTAACTGAGACATAGGTGTTTGATGGTTAGGGGTAGTCATAGATCCTCAGTATTGACTATGTGGCATGTTTTGGGGGAAATGATTTTTGTGACTTGGAAATATCCTCATACATAAATGTGTAATTATTTTCAATTGTTACCTATATTCAATGATCAAACTTTTAGTGTTATTCCACCACAACGATGCTTAATGAGAGGTTGATTGGAGGACATCAATGCAGATGATACACTTGTAATGGGATATTAGGCACCGATAGTGCTAGGTGTGGTAAAATGGGAACAGTTATGAGGGATCTTGGATCCCATCATGAAATTAAATGGAAGTGACCTAGAGGAGGTTGTGAAGATCATGTTGGATATGATCAGAGAGTTCCTGTTTCATCACCATATGACTTTCACTGGATATGGTGGACATGATGGTGATGAGTTCTAGGTTGAGTTAAATAAGATGATACAAGATCATCTGGAGACTCCGACTGAAAACATCGTAATGTTAGACACTTATATTCTATAAGGATTAATAAAGAACTAGTGGGATATTAATGTGTGGACTACACAGGTAGAAGACAAGATATGTAATGATATAATGGGGATGTTCTTGGAGTACATCTATCCAGAGACTCTGAGGTAGGATAAAGTAGAATTGTTCACTCAAATAACATTGGGGAACATGCCCATGAAGGATTATCATGGATGATTTATAGTCCTACTGTAATTTTATTTAGTATAGTTAAAATATATAACACTTATTATGAGACATTTTCAAGATAGATGTAAGTGTGAGATTATGTGCCACATTAACATTTTTCAGTTGAAGAACATTACAGTGTAAAGTTCGCAGTCAGGATCCAAGTATCACTAAGAGGGTGAGGGGGTGAATCAGTGATAACTTTTTTTTATGTTTCTTGATTTTTGAAACATTCTTCACCTCCTGTTAAAGAGTTTCTTCACTACTGAACACACAAAACCACAAGAACACAAGATTTACAAGGTTCACTACTCAACAATAGTAGCTACATCCTTGGTATGGTACAAAAACAATCCAGTACCACACAATCCACTAGAAAATAATCATTTAATGTGGAATAAAATGAGTAGGATATACCCTTACACTCGTGTAGCACTTTGAAAATAATCTAATAGTGTGTGTGGTACATATTATCACAAATATGGTAATGTAATGAATCTACTCTTTTTAATGAACATTCAAAAATAAAATCCTTCAAAACAGTTCAACAATTTCCTACCCAGAAGCTGGTAAGAACCTCCTGGTGTAGAAAACTTGCACGCCACTCCAATCTTGCGCACCTCCCTGCTTGTGCGCCACCTGCTTGCGTGCTTCACTGCATGCGTGCCACCTACTTGCGCACCTACTCACTACTTTCATGCCACCATTGAGAACATATCACAACTTTTGCGCCACCTTAGGCTAATACACAACCCACTTCTTGAAATAACCTCCTTGATTGCGCACCTCTGGTAACTTGCACGACAAAACTTGCACAACAAAACGTGCGCGGAAAAACTTGCGCAACAAAACATGCACGCTACCATACTTGCGCAACTTATTCTTAACCCTCAGCTTGCGTGCCACATTAGTTTTCATGACGCCCTCTACTAATTGTGTGATCAGAGCACTCTCCACTAATTGTGTGATCAGAGCTCTAATTTTCTCTTAACCCTCAGCTTGCGCGCCACATTAGTTTTCATGACGCCCTCTACTAATTGTGTGATCAGAGCACTCTCCACTAATTGTGTGATCAGAGCTCTAATTTTCTCTTAAGTGTTGAGCATAAAAACAATGAGGAGGATAGTCATCTATTTATGGGAATTTTGGTGACTTGTGTGCCACATACACTTGCACACCGCTCCAGCACTTTTGAGCCACTCCGACACTTTCACTTCTCTCCAGCACTTTCATGCCACTTTAACACTTACACACCACTCTAGCACTTGTACGCTGCTGCATCACTTTCACACTACTCTAGCACATCCATGAAACATTCCTTACTTTGTCATATTTTGATATGACTACGTTGAAATATGAATTGCGCGCAATATACAGTTGCGCACACACTTGCGCACCCATTGGACATGCACATAGGTTTATAACATTCACATAAAAAATTAACTAGTACACCACTTTATTTCCTTTGTCATATTTTTATGGGATGATCTTGAAATAGTACTTGAGCGCCACTTACACTTGTGTGCCAATACTTGCACACCAATACCTTCACACCACTTTCTTTCCTTTTCCAAAATCACTTCTTCACTCTCTCTACTCTTCATAAGTCTTGCATCATAAGTTCTCAAAACATTTGATATTTGTGAAAATACATATCAGCAAAGCATCATCATTGATTACAAGTCCTTTACAAAGTGAATTGATTTAGGTTCCCTGACAACAAATGACAACACTCTAAAACTACAAACTTTTCTTACTTCCTTATCCATCTAACATTGTTCCAATAATCTCCCCCTTTGTATTTTGTTGTCAACCATGATTCATAAATCACTGAACTTGGTAAAATTAATAAATTGATTACTTATTAACAACTCTAAGCTTATGTGAGCTAACTAATTGTTGGAAACAAGAATTACTGACACCCAAAACCATGATGTCCAAAATGAGTGACTATGAAATATCATGAGCATACCTACTCAGCCTTCTTCAGATAATCTTTCAAACTTCTACCTTAGTATTATTCACTTTGTTAACATTCCTAGAAAACAACATTGTTTCCAACAACCACTCCAACAAACAGTTAGAATAGTTCACACACGTACATTCTGGATTCACAGCTTACCCACAACTCCCACTTTATCCATGCTTCCATAAGGATAGATTTATGAAACAATTCTCCCCCTTGAAAACACTATACAAAGGTAAGACGAGATAGGGGATAGAAACACGTACCATAACCTTGATGAGAAAGAGGTTGGAAACCCTTGTTCAACCTCAATTTTGAAAATGGTTCCTTCTGTAATGGTTTCGTAAATATATCAGCAACTTGTTCAGATATAGGAACATACTCCAGCCTCAATTCATTCTTCTCCACCTTGTCTTTGATGAAGTGGTACTTTATATCAATGTGTTTTGAATGAGAATGTTGTACTGGATTTCGTGTAAAATTGATTGCACTCTGATTATCAAAAACTAATAGCAATGGCAGCTTTACTTCATCAAGTAGATCTTCCAACTGAGACTTAATAAACATTAGTTGAGTTGCATCTTGAGTAGCAGCCGCATTCACAACATCAGTTATGCTAAGAGTTACTGAATTATGTTTCTTGGTATGCCAACTAACACAACATTCCCCCCAAAAAAACTCCAGCAGATGTGGATCATTGATCATCAACATTTCCTGCCCAATCAACCTCAGAATACCCGAATAAATCAATATTTCAGGAGCCATCATACCTAATTCCAAAATTTGATGTGCCTTTTATATACTTGATAATTACTTTTCCATCAGTCAAATGTGTTTCATTAGGATCACTCTGAAATATTTCACATAAAGTAACAGCATAGACGATGTTGGGTCTTGAGGCAGTCAGATACAACAAACTTCCAATCAGGTTTTGAAACACATTCTGATCAACTTCCTTGCCTTCTCCATATTTATAAAGCTTGGTTCCCACTGAAATTAGTGTGAAAATTGGTTTCATATTTTCCATGCCAAACTTTTTAAGAAGTGCCTTAACATACTTTTCTTGAGATAGGAAAACAAGATTCTTCTTCTACGAAATTTGTAGCCCATGAAAGTACTTCATTTCTCCCAGCATGGACATCTAAAAGAACTTCGTCATCTCCTCAGCATATTTTTCACATGATATTTCATCATTTACACAAAATATAATAACATCGACATAAACAATAATGATTAGTGAAAACTACTGACATTAATTGATGAAGATATTGTTGTCAACTCCCCCTTTCTTAAAGTTCATCTTCTTTAAACAAGTATCTAATTTAGAATACCATGCTCTCAGAGCCTGTTTTAGACCATACAAATCCTTCTTCAATCTTCACACATAACATTCATACTTTCCAATAAAAAATCCATAAGGTTGATCAATGTAGACATCCTCGTCAAGGTCACTGTTCAAAAATTTGGATTTTATATCAATTTTAAAGAATTTGTAACCTCGTTGTGGAAAAATATCAAGAAAGATTCTGATTGTGTCTAATCATGAAACAGTAGCAATGGTTTCATCAAAATCAATTCCTTAAATTTGTGAATACCCTTTTCAAAACAATCTTCCCTTATTTCTTGTTACTTTACCTACTTCATTCAGCTTGTTCCGGAAACCCACATTATACCAATGATTATCTTGATATCCGGCTTGGGTATAATTCCCAAGAATCATTATTCTCTATCTGATCATGCTCTTCTTGAATTGCATGAACCCATTATGAATGCTCAAATTCTTCATTTACATTATTCGGTTCAACTTTCGAATAATGAGATGTAAGAGATATAGAATTCATTATTCTTCTTGTTTGAACCCTCTGATTTTTTTCTCCAATAATGTTCTGAGACTCCTCTTGCTTCCTCAACCTAGGATGCATTGTTTGAACTCTATCTTCATCACTTGAGATTTCAGAGTCAGATTGGTCTTCTTGAGTAGGATTAACACAGTCTTCCGCATTATCAAAATTGTTAACAAATTCTTTTCAATCCTACTGAACTTCCACATCAACATATGATTTCTTTTCATTCTAAACATTTTCAACGACTTTTACATATGAGGAATCAATAATTCTTCATGTTTCATTGTTGAGAAATCTATATCCTTTTCCTTCTTGAGCATAGCCAAGAAACATTCCATCATCTGCTCTTTGATCAAACTATTCATGGTTTCCACCTTTCAACTTTATAATGCATGGACTCCCAAAATCTCTTAAGTTTTTCTAACTTGGGGGTTTTCCATATAACATTTCATAAGGAGTCATTTCTATGTTTGGTCTAAAGAAACATTGGTTCTGAATATACACAGTAGTGTGTATGGATTTCCACCAACAATAATGAGAAATACTATCCTCAAGCAACATAGTTCTCCCCATTTCCACTAAACTTCGATTCTTTCTTTCTGCAACCCCATTTTGTTGAGGTGTGTATGGTGAACTGAACTCCTGCCAAGTTCCATGATTTTCAAGATAACATTGAAACTCTTCATTCTTATACTCACCACCATTATCAGTTCTCAACTTCTTCACTGAATACTCACATTACTTGTCTATTTTTCTCTTGAAACACTTAAATTATTTTAGAGCATCTCACTTATGTCTCATGTACATAACACAAGTAATGTGAGTAAAGTCATAAATGAAAGTAATGAAGCACTTATATTCAATTTTGATTTCATTCTCATTGGTGCACATATATCCGAATGTATAAGTTCCAAGGTATGTTTGGAACGAGTTCTAATTCTCTTATGAAAATATTTAGTAATCTTCCCTTTTTCACAGATAGTGCATCACCAATCTCTTTTTCTTGATAAATCAGGAATATCACGGACACTATCTCACATTGTTAACTTGCACATATTTCTCTGACACTTATTTCCCAACTTTTTATGCCATAACTTATTTTCATCCACTACACCCATGTACCAAGAGTTCTGCACTTCACCAACTTGGAACAAATTCCCTCTTGTACATTGGTCCTTTGTAACTCTATTTCCATCATTTTTGAATTTCACATAAAATACATCTTTTCTGTAGGTAACTTTTTTTCCCTCATCCAAGAGTTGTGACACACTAAGCATGTTATTTTTCAATGCAAAAACACACTGTTTTCCTGGATTTCATCTTTTCATTTCCAGTAATGGTCGATCCAACACCTTTGATCCTTAGAGATTCATCTTTTCGAAATGTCACTATTCCTTATTTGAAGTATTTAACATTCTTTAGTAGAGTTAAGTCTCCTGTAATATGAGAGGAACATCCATTATTAATAATCCATGGATTTCCTCCTTTTGTTGATTTCAAAGCATTTTTGACAAAAAGAGATTTTTGTTCTTCCTTTTCATTCACTTCTTGTTGTGCTTCCTCCAATTTCCTAGCCTAGTCTACGTGTTCTGGCCAGACAACCATGCACTCTTTCCTTTCAGAAATATTATACCTATCCCTTTTAGCTTTTATAAACTCTAGCTTTTGATAATTATTAATAATGTATTGTTAGTCTTGTAACATATTAAGGCAACCCTTGGAAAGATGTCCATGTCGATCACATCTTTCAAAAATAGTTCCTAGTGGTTGGAAACTATTATTAACTTTCACACCGGTTTTCTCAGATATCTTTTGAAATGTATTTAGAGACTTTATTTTTTGAAAGGGTTAACTCCCCCTCATTCATTATCTTTCAAAACTTGTGGAATAGTTGTGATGTTGTAGGTTGAACCAAAACATATTTTCCATGTGTACGGATCCCCCACAATACCAGAAGTAACCATAGAAAGAATATATTACTCTAAAACATCGATACTGAACAAATTTGTGAACATGCTTCTCAACAAATTTCTTAATAGAACTATGCTGACCAACAACCTTCATGTTTTCATTTGTAAATCCCTTTATCAGTTCAGATTTAACAACACTAGAAGTATTATATGTCTTTCTTGACTCATTATTTTTATGCACTTCTCATTTTTCATCATTGTTGACATTGACCACATACATGGTATTTCCATCCTTGATCTTATCAGAACCAGTTCTGTCTTTCATTTCAACCATTGAAGGTAACTTTTGTGTATCCTTGTTTGGTTCATTCTTATTGGAACATTAACCAAATTCGGAGATACAATTATTGAAACTGATATTCATTTCATTAGCTTTATAAAGTTTCTACTGGACAAGTTCCAACTCTTCTTCTTCTGCCTCCAGCTTTACTTCAAGATGATCATTATGATTCGTTGTATTCTCAAGAGAATTTTTCAGATCATCAATCTCCTATTCCATATTGATTTTCTGATCAGTTAAACCTTCTTTATTTTATAATGTGTAATTTTTATTTATCATATTGTTGTTTTCATTCTAATGTTTTCTGATCAACCTCAAGAATTCGTTCAACTCATCCTTAAGATGATATTAAAGTTGAGTTTCTTCTTCTTCTAAACTATTTATCTCGTACTATTCATTATTCCCTACAACAATATAGGTATTCTATTTAGTTTTTCCAGCAAATAATTTCTTGGATTCATCTTTATTGTCTTTTTCATCTTCATCATTAGATAAAAAGATTCTACTTTTTGATTTTAAGAACATTTTATCCTTCCCCTTTGAAAAATATTTATCTTTGTCACCTTATTTCTTCATCATCCTTCATGGCCTTCTGGTTTCATCATCACTATCTTCTTCTATATTATTTTGAGGAAGGTCAGCCAAAAATTGACCAAATGCTCGACAATCAAAACATTTCATGGGATGTTTACCCTTGTATTTCCCTGTTCCTCTTTTAACCTTATTAGAAAACAAGGAAAAATTGCTTCAAAAGTTTTACATACCTCATCATTAGAATAAGATTCAATAACATCATCTTCTATCAGAGTCTTCTTTGTCTTCTCTCTTTTTTATCCTTGAATGACATTTCTCTATCAGCTTCTGTTTTTTCCTTCAAATTCTTATCCCTTCTCATCTCATAAGTAACGATAGTGCAATGCAAGTCATCCAAATATAATGTTTCAGGGTATCTATATTCTAATTAAGACACATTAAAATCAAACTTGTCAGGTAGAATTCTCAATATCTTTTCGATAACTGTACAATCCTCCAACATTTCACTAAGACATTTGATTATACTGACAATACCATTTATCCTAGTAAATATATCCCCAACAGTTTCAGATTCACCCATTTTCAAGTCTTCATAAATCAGTATCCAGATTTGTAGTTAATCCTTCTTCACTTTTTTATTTCCATCATAGATGTTCTTTAGTTTTTCCCAGTTTCCATTGGCTATCACAACACCTTTCACTCTAAAAAATTCACTCTGAGAAAGAGATGAGAGTAACACATTTTTAGCTCTTCCATCATTCTCATGATTCTTCTTATCGATAAGAGAAAGAGAAACCTTGTCATCAATAGTAGAAAATACCTATATTGTAGTTTCAAGAACAACATTTCCAAGAGACATAAGATAAGGCATCATTATTTCCATCCAGATGTGATAATTTTTTCTATCAGAAATCAGAACCCCCTTACTATTCACTCAATTAAGATTCTCAATCACAACTTATATTCAACCGCTTCAGCAAAGAATAAATGAAGGGAACCTATCCCTATGATACCAATTGACATTCCCAGTCAGGTTCCAATTATGAATGTGAGGGGGAGGGGTGAATCAGTGATATATTTTTCTTTTTATGTTTCATGCTTTTTGAAACAACCTTGCCTCATGTTAATGAGTACTTTCTCTGCTGAACACACACAACCGCAGGAAAACAAGATTTACAAGGTTCACTACTCAACAAGAGTAGCTAAATTCTTGGTATGGTATGGAAACAATCGACTACCACACAATCCACTAGAAAAAAATCCTTTAATGTGGGATAAAATGAGTAGGATATACCCTTACACTTGTGTAGCATATTGAAAGCAATCCAATAGTGTGTGTACTCCCTCTTAGCACAAATAGGGTAATGTAATGATTCTCTGATTCTTAATGAATTTCACAAATCAAATATTTCAAAACAATTTTTCACTTTCTTACCCAAAATCTAGTAAGAACCTCCTGGTACATACAGATTGTGTTCCAATCTCTACTTGCGCGCCTCCCTGCTTATGCACCACTTGCATGCGTGCCTCACTGCTTGCGCGCCACCTACTTGCGTGCCTACTCACCACTTGTGTGCCACCATGGAGAAAATATCACAACCTGTGTTCCACCATTGTCTTATACACAACCCACTTAATTAAAGAACCTCCCTACTTGTGCGCCTCTGGAATCTTGCGTGAAAAAACTTGCGTGAAAAAACATGCACGACAAAACTTGCATGACAAAATTTGCATGCCACTCTACTTGCACACCTAATAAATTACCCGCAGCTTGTGCGCCACTTCAGCTTGTGCACCACCCTCTGCTACTTGTGCGATTAGAGCACTCTCCACAACTTGTGTGATCAGAGCTCTAATTTTCTATTATGTGTTGAGCATCAAAAAAATGAGGAGGCTAGTCATCTATTTATAATAATTTGGTGACTTGCGTGCCATATACACTTGCATGCCACTACAGCAATTGTGCACCCCTCCATCACTTGTTCACCGCTCCAGCACATGTACACCGCTCCAGCACTTGTGCGCCGCTCCAGCACTTGCATGAAACATTCTTTCCTTTTTCATATTTTTATATGATGATGCTGAAATATGACTTGGGCGCAACATACACTTGTGCGCCACACTTGCGTTCCCATTAGAATTGAGCGTCAGTTTATGACTTGCGCACCAATTTTTAACTATCACACCACATTATTTCCTTTGTCATATTTTGATGGGAAGATCATGAAATATGACTTGAGCACCTCATACACTTGTGCGCCAATACTTGCACTCCAATACTTGCATGCCAATACTTTCACGCCAATACTTGCACACCACTTTTTTTCTTTTACCAAAATCACTTCTTTACTCTCTCTACTCTTCATAAGGATAGCATCACATGTTCTCAAAACTTATGATATTTTTGAAAATAAAAATCAACAAAGCATCTTCACAGTTTACAAGTCCTATACAAATTGAATTGCTTTATCTTCTTTGACAAGAAAATACAACACTCTATAAAAACAATCATTTCATACTTCCTTAACCTTCCAATGAGGTCCCAATACTGTGGTGGTGGACTAGGCTCTCATAGTTGAGGGGAACCTAATGATGGAATCCAGAACAAGACTAATATTTGTTACTAAATGATCAGTAGGTGAGTCTTACATGACCATAAATCAATTCCATGATAAATTTAGTCAGAGAAGTTGAAATTAGAGTATATATATAGGATGGTCGGTTGCATAGGAAGATACATGAGTGTTATATTATCAGTTTGGTAGGTCTTTCCAATATCATATATATTTTCTCTGACAACCAGTATATTTCTAGTGTAGTGGTACAATTGGGCTTGTACAAATTTTGTTATTGTATATCGATAGAAAAAGTTTGTGAGGGTGCATCTTGGTAGGGTATGCATATGGGAATGGTATCTTTTACATAATATCAGTCTGAATGGGGAAGTAATACTAGATAAGGTGGTATAAGAAGTAGAACTGGTGATTCTGGTAATTAAAAACCATATCCGTAGAGTGGTATGAGTCATGGGAGTCAAATATCATACCAAGGGATATGAGTAGTAAAAATACATGTAGTGAAGCCTATACTAGTTCATAGTGTGTTTGGAATGTTGATAGTGAGAGGTATTATTCTTGTAGATTATATATTTTCTAGTTATTTATTTGAAATGGGTGTTCCCATTAATTTATATCTACAATAAAATATAATGGTTTGAGCATGATTGTTATGTTAATAAGTTGGGGTATGATGATAGATACACCATTGAGACTGTGGTCTATAGACATAAATTTGTGCGAGGAATAATCTCTAAAAATTGGGGAGTATCAGTTTTTGTGGGATATCTATATTATTGAAATGTCATGTTTCTAAAAATAAATAGGTGTGGACTATGTATTCTCATACCTAACCCACAATGGTTTTCACCATAGGATAATGAATTTTACATCTCATAATGGTGTTAATTCCATTCACCGTGGAGAGTGGGATATCGAAGAAGGTCTTGTGGTGCCAATTACACAGAAATTGGGAGATCCCACAACCTAGGTTTCTAGTTTATTTCTAGATGATGGAGTAATACAACATGATAACCTTCAACCAGTAGTGGAATTGTTTCAGGATTTTTTTCCAGAAGAATTATTATTACTACAACCTTAAAGAGATGAGGTATTAATGATTTATCACATGATGTGGGATGAGCCAGTATTTATTCCCCCATAATTAATGGAACCAAAAGACCATCAAAAAATCATGGCTTAGTTTGAGGTGTTGGAGGGTAAGTGACTTATCTTTTCATGTACGACACATTAGGGATCACTTTTGTTGTTTTCAAAGAAGGATGACATGATTTTTCTATTATGTGTTTATTACCTGATGTTTAATTGGGTTAAAATTAAGTACCCATATCCGCTAACATGTATCAATGACCTATTTGACCCTATGAGAGGATATTTTGTGTTCTTTAATATTGAATTGAGGTTGATGTATATTCATCTAAGAATTTGGATGTTTTATATACTGATGAATTCTTTCAAAAGTAAGTATAGAACATATGAATTCTTCTTAATTCCAATTTTTATGCAATCCCCAACATTGTATATGGATTTGATGAATTAAAAATTCTTTCCCTACTTTCTTTAGTTTGTTTTCCTTTTTGTTGATGAAATTTTGGTGTACTCTAAGACACATAAAGATCATGAACAACATATTGAAAACAACCTATGTACACTGAAAAATAATTTGGTAAATATCTATCATTCAATGTATCAGCAATAAATTTCTGAGATACTCTTCTTAGGGAACAAAATCTCGGAGGATGGTTTATTAGTGGATACATGGATAGGTTCAGCAGCAGTTTCTTGGGATAATCCCATGAGATTGATTGATATCCAATGCTATCATGGATTAGCTATATATTATGATATATTAATCTAGGAATTTTTGTATTTATAATCTCTTATATAAAGATAGAAAAATAATGGTATAATGTTTAAATGAATAAAGTCCTGAAAATTTCTTCCAGTAAGTGAATAGTAAAATGAAATCAATAAAAACATGATTATACCTAAGACAATTAAGGAATATAGGGTGTATTGTGATTCATTAGTAGTCAGACTTAGAGTTATGATTAGTCTCAGAAATTGAGTTGTTGTGTATGGGTGTAGGTAGTTGAGGCCACATGGGAGGATCTTTACAATGCACGACATTGAGATACAAGTAGTTTTTTATGATTTATATGTATGGAAACATTATCTTTTGGTATAAAAATTTATGGTGTTTACCGATCATAAGATCCTATGGAATATCTTCTCACATCTATATTTGAATATTTAGAAGTGGATATTGGTTGAGTATATGTAGTATTTTACTTATAATATAGTATATACTCATGGAAAAAGTTATAATATATATGGATCATACATGAAGAAAACTCAGACATAGTTGGTGCATGAGTCTGTTGTCGAGTGGAATATGATCGGATTACTGGATGTGATGTGTGCAATGGTTCTAGAAAACCATAAAACGATGAACCAAGTGTCTCTTTATGTGGGGTCTATGTTTTTGAAACAGATCCGAGACATGCAGTATGAGGATCCAGAAGGATTAATATTGAGTGAAAACCATGAAGGAGGGGATTCATCTATATATTGTAGAATAGTCTAGGATGAGATCATATATATTAAGAATTGGGTTTTTTTTCTTATGTTCATGCGAGAGGAGACCATGAAGTAATTTAATTCCAAAAAGTGGGAGACAAATCTTGGTGTGAAAAAAATGTACCATGACCTACAATGATTGTTTTAGGGGCCAGTCTTGAAAAATGAGATAGAAGGGTTTGTGACATGATTCTACACCTATCAATTGGTGAAGGTAGAGAATAAACGACCTGCAAGTTTGTTGTACCCATTTACCATTCCCGATTGAGGGTGGAATGTTGTGACAATGGAGCTAGTCATGGGTCTCCAAAAAAAATAAGGAAGAATGACACTATATAGTGAATTTGTGGATCAACTGAAAATGTAGAATATTTTATGCCTATATAGGAGACTATCATAGAGGTCCAACATGGATATTTGTATGTGTGGGAGATAGTCTTTCTACATGGGTACCGTGGAAAATAGTTTCGAATCATCATTCATGTTTCACATCACGGTTCTGGTGGGGCATATAAAATAAATTTTTTATATAGGTATTATTGTGTATGTCTTTCCTCCTACAGATATATGTACATTCATAGAAAACTTTATGTGTTCTGGATGATATGTTTTTGGTGTTTCTTCATTAATTCAGAGGAAATTTGGGGAAGATTATTGTGGTAGTTGAGTTCTCCTATAATAAAAGTATTCAGTACATTATACAGATGGAACCATACAAGGAACTTTTTTGTAGGAAATGATGTTCACCACTTTTTTGGATATGGTATACTGAGTCAATGTTTCTTGGGCTGATTCTTGTGCTATAGATGTCAGGGTAGGCTCGTCTAATTTGAAAATATTTGGCTATCACTCAGATTAGGCAGAAATCATATGCTAACAAATGGAGACGAACACTAAAGTTTGTATAGGGTGATCATGTATTTATTTGGGTGTCTCTTATGTTGGGTCACCAAAGGGTATAGATGCATGGAATGGTGGATCCCAATTTAGATGGTTCATTTGAGGTAGTGAAGAGAATTGGGTCGGAGGCATACTAATTTGATCTTTCACACAAATATAGTGTTATGTATGTTGTTTTCCATATATCACAACTAATAAAATTTCATCAAGGAATTTCTCATGTTAATGAGGGGGAAGATGTTGATCTTGAGACTAATGAGTCCTTTGATGAGCATCTGATAAGTTTGTTGGATAAACGTTAGAATGTTTTATGGGGAAAGAATATTCCAATATTTCATGTATTTTTTCCAGATGGGTGTATATATAGAGAAACATGGGAAAATGAAGGTGATATGTGTTATTAGTTGGCCAATATTTTTTACATGAAATCTTAGAGATTCATGGAAGTTTATATTGATGATAAGATGTTATACAGTGGGAAGGTTGTGAGATCCCATATTTTTTAGGAACTTTTCTCTCAATTTTCATTATCGTTTGAACCTTAGAGTCTCTATATTATTTGGATACAGATAGAATTTATTGAATAAAATGACAAAAATCTCAGGGATGTATTCTTTTTTAATTAATAGATTCCATTTATAAATCTAATATGAGTTAAAAATGGGATCATAGTCACATGAGAGGATTTAAAGGGAGAATGGGTTGAAAATCAACTACATAACATATAGAAATCATGTAAGGGTATCACATTTCATGTAATGTTTCATGGTTTTTAATAATAACAATAAAAGGTGAAGGTTTTTTGTAAAATCATTAAAAATAATTACATCATGTGTAACTAAATTACTCGCTTTGTAATTTCTAGAAACACAATTTTAAAGCGGGTTTGTGGTATATTTTTTATTGAACCCATTGCATATTTTCTCTAGTAATCCTAGGTAAACTATCCTAGAATTTTTTTGTGTGTCAAAACCCATTATAGACATCATGTTAATACAAAAAAATCCATAGTTTGTCCTGGTGGTTCGATTTCAACACTCTCTTCCTTCTTCTCCACACCATTTCAGTGAAATCCTATGGAAAACTATGTTGTTGGATCTGATCTTAATCACCCATGATCTGGAAACCTCTTGGAAACCATCCTTATATTTCCTCTTGGGATTTGGCCATTAGAAATGTTTTTGGATCTCCAGTTAAATTTATGTTATCTAATTTTCAAATATCATTTTCCATCAATTTATTTCATGCATGTAAATTATAGAAATGTTATATTTTTTAGTAATTGAATTTACCAATATAATTAATTATGTTTATAAATTAATTAATATTAGAATTGTGAAATTCTGGGATTTGGGGATAATTAACTATTGAAATTGTGTATCTTATATTGATGTTCTGAATCAGGTAATTAAATAGTGAATTAATTATTGAATGTTGACACTGTGAAAGGATTAATTAATAATGAAATTAATTAATGGGTGGTTGAGATATATGTAATACTTTTTATTATGATATATGTGGTTAGTAAGTGGGGAATGTTAATCTAGACATTCACCCAAGTATTGTGAATTGTAACATGTTCATTCAGTGAAGAACGAGGTGACTGATAACATGGTCATTCACATATGGAAGCATAAATGGTAACAAATTCATTCCTTGAAGAGAGAGGTGAATTGTAACATGGTCATCCTCTTATGAAAAATAAAATTGTAACATGGAATTTAAATTATGAAAGTGGTGAATTGTAACATGTTCATTTATATATGAAAACAATAATGGTAACATGGTTATTCAATGATGAATGGGGTGAATGGTAACATGGTCATTCTCTTATGGAAACAATAATGGTAAAATGTTCATTTATTGATGAAATAGGTCAGTGGTTACATGATCAGTTACATATGAAAAAGATAGAATAGAAACATTAAAATTCAAATTTGAATTGTGATAATTAATGGTACCATTTACATTTAGACACAGGATAACCCTCTAGATCAGTTAAACCTACATCACTGGCTAAAGTAGGTATTCTGGTACGAGTTTCTGTGAGAATTAGAGGTTTATGTGGTTAAATAATGTTTGATTGATATTGTGATAACTTTTCAATTATGGATCATAATTATTTTAGTATACTACTTCAGAGACATTTATTGATTGGATATTGTCTTAGAAGTCATTGGTTGTGGCCTATTGAGTTGTACTGACATGCTTTTTGGGATGTCGGATTGGTACCCGAATAGACTAAATTTACTCATGATGGGTAATGGGAAAACCCTATATTAGATGACTAGTCTTGGGATGAATATTGGATGAGGGAAACATATGAGGTTCATGACATATATGGGATTTGTTGGTGTCTTTATTTTTCATATTTTATATTAGACACTTGACATGTACATTAGCATGACATGCTCTTCGTTAGATGAATAAATTTGTTTTCTACATTGATTACCATGAGTTATTAGACTAATTTATTGTTAAACATATTTATATCTCTATTGTTTATTATTTATACTGGTGTATTACACTGATTAACAAGGATATAGTCTCCCATAGAAAGACTTATCAAACCCTTGTTGCTAGTTGATAGCCTCTGGTGTATGGGGAGGCACACTTGAGGTTTCGTGACTGACCGGATTGGGGCACCATTATGTTTTACCTAGGTTTGGATGTAAGAAATATACATAAGGGAATTAATTAAAAAATCATAAAATAGTATTTAATACCAATGTGTTAATAATTTGTTAATTTTTTACTAAATATATTATTTCAACTATAATTTGATTTTTATACACAACACATTTTTTTACAAATATATATATAGTGGTCAAATACTTAAAAGATTTATTGTTTGTATACATAACATATAAAAAAATAACTAATTGATATAAAAATAAATATACAAATATTTAATATTATAAATTTTTATTATGGTGACCCAAACATTACATATATTGATTATAAATTATTATATATATATATATATATATTCAATTTGTAACAATACAATTATTGATAGAACTATAATGGTGTAGTGTATTTGGATAATAGATACATTGTAACATTATTTCACAAAATATCATTAAAATCTCCCCCAAATGTTAACCCTTGTATTATTCTTCAAAAACATAACCTACATAAACCAATTCTTCTTAACATGGAGAAAATAATTAAAAGTGATGGGGATCTTAGATTATTAGTAAAGGTAAATATAATAGATACTAATAAATGATAAAAAATGTGTATAAGATATTTATAAGGGTTGAAAACACGATAATAACTTACAATAATCATACCTAACATGTTTATTGTCATTAATCATTAATCCTGGCATACATCGTTTTAATTCAAAAAGTAAGAAGTAATATGTATGTGAAATTATCAATAATCAAAATCCATAAGAACACATAAAAGAATAATACATATGTTCTTTAAAAAAAATAACATAGAAAATCATTTCCTTTGTTAGGTCTCACATCCAAAAATATCATTTTTATTGGGTTCATTCTTTATTCCATTATATTCTATGTCATGGTTCACTCCCAAAAATATCATTGTAGATTGAGTACCTCCCTAAATTGGGTTCACTCAACATTCAAGTTATTGTTTTTGAATATGATATCCATTATTACCAAATGCATTAGGGGATATATAATTCAGGTCCCACCCATTAGATAATTGTAATCCACTCATATGTGTGATATAGGATCCATAAAAAATTTATAATATCAAAATATCATTAAATAAGTAAAGGAAACATGTTTCCAAAACATTTCACAAAATTATAACACAAGTAAAATAAATAGGTTTCATAAACAACACACAACTATAATAATAAATAAAAAAAATTAAATAATAATAATTTTTCCATTTTACTATACAATCAATAAGTTATATAAATGATCAAAGATGTTATCATAGTTTAAAATTTGATTTAATTGGTCACAAAAATATTCCATGGAGAAAATAAAATATTTAATTTGAAATATTATATATAAAATAAAATTAGTCATAAATTGTTTCAGAAACTATTTTCATTGGAAATATACTTCTATTTTTTAATCTGAAGATTCAAAACATTAAGAAATCTTAAATCTGTGAAATTGTGTTCATGTTGTATAAGAAAAAACAAATATTTCTATCCATTTTTTGTCAAAAGTCAAAATTACCTCAATCGATAAATCCTATAAATACCATTTTGACTTTATTTAAATAATTTCATAAATTGGGAAAAAACTTTAAAAAATAATATAATAATATTTAAAAAATTCTTGATAACATTTTAAGGAAAACATGGACATCGAAGACATGAATACCCTACACAAGGTCAAATGATGTTTTTGTTTCTTAAAAACATATTCCCTATCAACTAAGATAAAAAAAGAGATGAAATAATAAGGATATATGAAGAAACAAATTTAAAAAATAAAAAATAAAATTAAAATGGTTTATTATATTATGGATATATAGTTTCCTATAATGAAAATTCATCGATAAAAAATTGTAATAAAAAATAAGATTGAAATATAAATCTTATAAACTGTCACAATACATCACACTCTTTTGAATATACATTACAATGTGTTTTTAACTATTATAAAATTATTATATAACAATATTAATACCTGAAATACACTATATTATTTACTTATGACATCACAACACAATTTAATTAACAATATTTATAAAATACATTATTTTTTGTTATAACTGGTTCATTATTTGTGATCATTTCAGATAGATGGATCTAATAAATTAAACATAGTAATTGTTTTATAATGAAAAAAATAATAATAATGAATTATTAATTATATTTATTCATGATATAATATTTCATACTTATTCATATAAATTAGTAGAATAATGAATTAAATCACCTAGTAGAGACAATTGTCCATATGTACACATGGGTGATGTTTTCACTTTTCAATAGTCATAATAAAATAAATGAAAATAAAAAATCAAGTATAAAGGATCATTTTGATATCATATATAACATATATACTTATTAATTCTAACATTCTAACTTAAAATGTAAACAAAAAACAAAAAAAATCACATGGCTTCGTGGAGATGGTGGTCTATGTTTACATAGAAGCGACATTATTTTTTTTCAACTACTGAGAATGTATGAAGATACATGAGATAAAAATATTATATAAAGATAATTTTATCATAAATATATTATATAATTATGAAATCCGTTATAACAACAATTCATGAGTTGTAGGAATTGATAATGAATCATATCGCTACATGGAGCTGGATGTCAATATATAGAGATGAGGGATAATTTCCATTTCCATATGATTGAATGTATGTTGAATATAGTAGTTTGATAATAATAATAACATTTTATCATATTCAGTATATTTTTTGTTTTTTGAAGAATTCCATAGATTTAGATGATGTTGAAGAATACGTAAATTGAATGTGCTTAGGTGATATGATTACCCTTTCATTTGTAGGCCTCCTTTAGATCATGTATTATGGACTATTGGAACGATAATTTAAAAAGAAAATAATATCTAATTATTTTATAAGATAGTTTAGAAGTAATTTTTTTTCATTTTATTTGGTTCAATGATTCATAATAAAATATAAGACTCATTTCCTTTTATAAGTGATGTTGACAAAATTCCTTGAAACATTCAAATGATTAATATATAGTACTATTATAATAAGGAAAAATGTATCCAATTTTTCTGATGATTTTAGGTAAAATGTAATAGAAAGAAAATATTGAATTACAATAACATCTATAATATTATTTGGTCAAATTTAGTATATAGAAATTTAGTTTAACCCACATTTTTTAATTTTTAACTATTACTGTAGTAATAAAATATGAACTGATTTACAATTCATAATTACAAATATTTAAGTAAAACATATTTTATATTATTAATTATTATGATTCAAAATATAGAAACCATTTTAAATAATTTAATAACATTATATATATTTATATTAAATTTATAAAAATACCAATAATAATGGTGAAAAATGATTTCAAAAAAATTGCATTTTATGTCTATAAGTATTTTTATATGAATTTCATGCATAATATTTAAACAAATGTATGATATTAATTTTTTTGACAAAAAAACTAATTAAATTATAACGTGTATTCATATATAAATCTATTTTAGGAAATAATATTAAAAATACACAATTCCTCAAAAAGTATACACTAAAAATCAATTTGTTCCATTATGTTCCAAAAAAATCAGCCTATGATAATTTTGAAATTATTATTGGAATATTGAAGTTATATTTGGAAATTATAAAAAATAAAATTTAAAAAATATTATAATTATCCATAATATATATTCAATAAACAGATTTTTTATGAAAACATATTTCTGAAGCATGAAATATATTTACATAATATTATATAATTTTGAATTTATAATTAATTAATAAATGCCCATTCAATAAAATCATTATAAATTTTTATCAAAATTTTTTAACTCTTATTTATATCACTAAGGTAAAAACATAGTTTTAATGCTTTATTATATTTTATTCCATTTAAACATGGGGTTGAATCTAACTTAATGTATCTATGAAATTTCAGTCATTTAATTAGAAATATATCTTAAATCATTGGTGTGTTTCAATACGACTAAAATATAATAATTTATTCCTCAAAATATTATATGCATGATATAAAAAATTAAGGATAAATATTCATCACCACATCTGGTGTTTTATACATTTCATCGATAAATGTATGGTTTCTCCACGAAACATTTAACAAGGCAGTGGTCTTTTGAACATCACATCCAATATTTGATATAGTATTTCGACTGGATTTCTTCCATATAATATGTCATCATATAGTGTTATAGACTTATATTTTAGTACATGTGATGGATTTATAATGCATTTCCTTAGGATAGATCCATTGAACACATCAAGAACTTATGAATGGTTTGGTAAAACTACAAAGTTCGTTAAATCCAACCTAGTACGATCATGAATTTTAGAGGAAAAAAAATATCTATGGATAGAGATTCCATTCATTAAAAATCACACAACCTTATTACACATATATATTCATTGGAATATATTTTCCCCAACATCAAGCTATAGATATCACTAATGGTTTTCAACAAAAAAAAATTGTCAACTCAGAGCTATTGCAATGTACAATATGTAAATATAAACCCTTATCTAATATATATATATATATATATATTCAAATATTGACCTAATATAATTCTTTGTTAAATAAAATGCCATTATTCATAATTTTTAAATATCCTACTAAAGTTGGAATCATATAAGGATTTCTAAATGCATGATAGAAATCTATTATTGTATGAAAATTACACTAAAGGTTGGTGTTGATCCAAAAATCCATTGAAAATAATTGTGACGCATCTCAAAATTTCATATAA
Organism: Viscum album; assembly: GCA_963277665.1. Classification (NCBI taxonomy): domain Eukaryota; kingdom Viridiplantae; phylum Streptophyta; class Magnoliopsida; order Santalales; family Viscaceae; genus Viscum; species Viscum album. The sequence continues at coordinate 1,409,311,899 of OY728152.1, read as the reverse complement.
TATTTTATTGTTCCTCTCATAAAAACCAATAAATGGGGATGATATGATGTAAAAGAACTCAATGCTATATAAAATTATTTTTAATGACCGCTCCCAGACATTAGGGTAAACCTCAAATCACAATCAGATATAATATAATGTAGTACTCCATTCATTATTAATAAATCATTAATTTATATACATGAATCATGATTTAGAGGGAAATATTATTTTTTGACTATTCTTTATAATGAAATTGGATGATTACTGACTATATCCTAAATTACATAGGGAACATATGATCTTTTGGGGAGTTTAACATAAAAATTCATTGTGATGTTTTCCCATTTCAATTATTCAATGGGTAATTGTTTTAAAATAAAAATATAATTATATCCCAAAACCATAGATTTATGATATATTATGAATGAAGATACATAATATTCAATTTATCATTTCTTTTAGTTCGAATAGAAATAGTCATTCGTATCTCAATACCTCTTTGTACATCCACGATGAATCATGAATGATAAACTATGAGATTCATAAAATACCTCTATCATAATATGTTGTATTTGTGTGACATATACTAGATTATTATGAAATGTAATTCCAGAAAAAATTATGGTTAGACTCATAATAATTTCTCTAATCCTTCTATAGTTCCATATACACATTTTTCCTCTTTAATCCTCACTTTTTAGGGTAAAAAATTTATCAAAGAAAGATATGATCAGTGTCATTTAATCATTATTTCAAGAACAATCATATGTAAATAAATAACTAATATATCTGATTCATTCCACATCATATATATTTTAGGTTAGTCATTTTTACGTAGAGCCGTATCCACATTATTCTCTCTCTTATGGTTATAATGTATTCTGTAGTCATATTCTTTATTCAACTCCAAAAATATCCTTTAGCTCATACTGATTCATTCCTATATGAATATATACACAATAATTTTTTATTAGAACATAAATCACTCAAATTAGTATAAATATAATGCCATCATATATTCAATGTAAAACAACTACTACGTAATCTGAATCCTGAGTTGGGTAATTTTTATCTTGAATTTTCATTTGGAATGATTCATTATATAACACCATCACATTTTGAATGATGAAATATCATATTATATTCTTTAATTCACCACTAATGATTAAAATTTCTTATACTATATATGATATTCTAAGTATAGGTGAAATGATTAACCTTCTTTTTTGATCCATGAATTTTTTTTCATATTAATCTGTCCTAATGAACAAGGCTCTATTCTATATAAACTAGGTTATTGTATTAGACATCCATGATAAATATCTCCTAATAAATCCTTAGATTCCGAAACATTCAAGAAAACTATCGATAATTTTTATCATGTTTGTTCATTTAAATTACAGAAAACATTTTATATATTATTAACTCTCAATATAACCTCACACGGGATTACATTACCTTAAATTCAATTTCAATAAGAAAAATTCAATTTTTAACATTTTAGAATAAAAACATTACAGTCAAGTTATTCAAAAAGATTCTCAAATTCTAATATTTCCCTTGGTCAAAAAATATTTATGAATTTCATCAATAAATATTATCTGAATCTAAAAAAGGTATTCGATAAATATTATATTCATTAAATATATGATTTTAGTATGGTAATTGGTAATTCAAAATAGAGTTACAATAAATTCATAAGGATAATACCTTGTATTTAATGTTTTCATATATATATCATCAATATTGAATATTAATTTTTGACATCCATATTATATATCAATCTAGTAGAAATATTTGGATCCTTTTAATTGATCAAACAAATCATCGATATTGGATATATGAAATTTTTTCTTTATAGTGATCTTGTTGTCTTTTTTATAATCAATTCAATGATTCATTACCCCATAATTGTTTTTAAAAAATAGGTGACCCAATGATGATTCACCTTGGATTATGAATCCCTTATCAAAATTCTCTAGGGATTTTATCATCAATTCCATCAACATAAGAGAGGACATTCTTTATAGGGTGGTAAAAATAGGTGTATAAATTTTTTTTACAACTATTAAGAAAATTAACATCATAATTAATTGAAATAAATGTGATATCATCATGAAATAAACCAAACTAATATAAAAAATATTTATTTCACCAATTTTGAGTACCTTACCAAACAGTCTAGAAATATTTCACTAATAAATATTTATTAAGAACCTCAAAATTGATATAAGGTCAATTTTATGAAAATTTTATTCTCACAAAAAAGTATGATAATGGGTAGGAATATAATTTAAAATTTTACTTCCCAACATTAGTAATTGATACGACCCTTAGAAAGAGTGATCCATTCAATTATTAAATTTAAATAAAACTAATTAAGAGTGAGATTCATTTTTTAGTAGAAAACAGTCTCCCACAAAAATCAATGAATGAGGATCTATAAGAATTTGATGTTATCATATTACAATTATTCCTTTTTACTACTGACCCAAAAATTAATTATTTATTATTTATGGGATACAATTATAATATTTTTCAAATATAAAATTTTGGGTAGACGGAGAATCCAATAATACATTTTTTATTCTAGAGTAGATTGTATGTGTAACTTTCAAAAGATATTTCTCATACCACAATTTAGTAGTTGATATCACATAAGTATTCCTAATATATTTGGTATTAATAATTTACTAACAAATAAATCATCCTTAAACCATTTAATTAATAAGTAGTTAGAGAATTTTTTAAATTATTTTCATTTCATAAATTATAGTGTTGGTGGTGAATTTTTTTTAGATTTTTCATTAATCCTTTCATTAATAATACTCTTCCCACTCCATATAAATATTATTCTTTAATTTATTTCATTACTAGTAATATAAAATTTATATCACCACCTAATATACTTTCATTTATTTTCCCTTAATAGTTATTTTATAATGGAAATCACATATTCAACCCTCAATGAAACTTATTAAAAAACATTAAGTTAAATTAAATAATTATTTTCTAATAAATAATCTTATACTTATTGTTAAATATATTTTATATTTACAAATTTTTTCACAAAAAACATTTTCATAATAACTATGGAACTCCCTTATTACTAACATCCATAAGATACTTGGTTTTAAGATAATGAATACTATATCTACCTCAACATATAGTTCAATGATAATTTGATATGTGTTCCTCACATTTCTTGTAAAAAAATTCATAGGTGGTTATGGATTCATCATCCCATGGAATAAGATAATTTTATTCATGCTCTATTTTATAATGAATAATATTAAGAATGTAAATATTTGGAAAAAACATCTAGTCAAATCACGTCATATATATTTAATTTCATCATTTTCCCATGTTTTCTTCGTAAGATTTCACATTTAGAGTATATAAAATTCAAATTGATAGACCCAGAATATAAACTTTCCATGATCCACACTATGGGGAATGGATAACATCTTTTCAATGTTACATATCGAAAACTTTGAAACTAGTGGATAAACAGAACCACTAATATATGTTTAAATTTTCCTCATGAGGGACTCAACAAAACATTTTTTCATCATTTCCCATATAGAATCTCCAAATATTCATGTTTTTAGATTGTATAATAGTAATAATAATAAGATTATTCCTTCTAACACTAAGAGAATTTGTTTTCATAAGATGAAAATCATTGATTTTCTATAAAATTCAACATTAGAATAGTTCATTAGTGTGTAAATAATTGAATAAAACCGAAAATAATTGTGTTATCTATAATATTAATAGTGGAAACCTATATAATCATGAATAATAATTTATATTAACATTATTAATGACATATTTATTTCAATATTTATCAATATAATATTATGATTGGCCATGCAAAGTAATAATCTACACAAATCATTAATAATTTTTAGTAAAGAAAACTTGAGTTAACCCAAGAATATTCCACATGAGAGCCAAAATAGGTGCACAATAAGGACCCATTCACTATTCATCACAATGATGGTTGAGATATACTAGACCAACACATTAAAAATATGATACCCCTTTATACTTTAGTGAAACAAATTGACCACATGATGTATCAATTAGTGTAAGTTTTATATAATGGCCCATATATTTTATACCTTCCCAATAAAATAGTATATTAATATATATATTGAATTATCAATAGGGTTTTCAAAAAGTTTCTCTAATCCCAATTTTGAATGATTAACAAAACTAGTGTTTGAAACATACTATGGTAACCTAAACATTACAAACATAGATATTATATCATAATACATAAATATTAAATTCAAATAATTATCATCAATGACAAAATATGAAATGTTTTGTGTATTTAAAAACTACAAACATAATCTTTATATTTCATGAACGAAGTTCAAATACCCTGAAATATATCCCCAGAAATAGCTCACTCCTTAGACATACCCTAATTAAATATCATTTGTAATAAATCATTCCATAACCCATTATCATAGTAATATATAATGACCAATGTGTAGAGATACATCATGAATTTATCATAATCCTTGATAAAACATCACTATACTAACTCATGGTTTGGATTCATTAACATAAAAATATAAAACAATTTCATTTGATATCACTATAAACTATGACTATCATAGTGGATTGGGTTCCCTCCACATTAAATTATACAGATAGACAATATTCATTCCCAAAACATTCATAGTGGACAATAAAGCTTACAATATAGTGTTCAATCCCAATTTTAGATCCCATTATATCATCAGTTGTCTATCTTTACCCAATACAATAGAGGGATATATAATATAAGGAAAAAAATATCACATAATCATAATTCATTCATAATTTTTATATAGTATCATAAAAGAATAGTCATATCATCACACAAAAATCCATAGAAGGGAAATAGGTTTCACAATCATTTTATAACACCAAAATCTATAGAAAATAAATGGGTTTCAAAAAAAATTCATCATCATAATACTAAATAAAGAATAAAAAAATGGTTTGTAGCACCCCCGGTTTGAGGTATGTGGCCTTTGTTTATTCATTTTTATGTATTTAAAGTGCATGGAATTAGTTTGTAAGATGTTGGGAGAGTTTGGAATGGTTTCAGATGAGATTGGAGGCATTTTATTGGGTGCATGGTTTGAGGACGATTAGTGGAAACCGTGCGGGTTCCCCAGGAAATAGTGTGGACACTTGTTCTCAAGACAGTAGTCCTCACACGACCTCCACATAGTTTTCCAAACCATGCTAGGAGACCGTGCAGACCCTAGCTCTCGAGGCAGTGGTGTGCGCACAGTTAGGGCATGGTTTTCCAAACCGTGCGGCCACTTAAAGTTACGGTTATAAGTTCAGATCTCACTCGGGATTGCCTCATTTCACTCCTCTCTTCCTCCCACTTGAGCCTCACTCTTTTTTTTTTGGGTTCTCAGTGGTTAGGGGTGCTCTCCCACTCGATTTGGAAGCGATTCGAAGGGGTTTTAAGGTGGTTCCTCCTTGATAAGTCTCTCCTCTTTCTTCTCATGTATTTTCCTCTAGATCTACTTCCCCCTCTATCTTGGTTTTCTAGATCTACACTTGTTGTGTATAGATCTAGGGTTGGGTTTTCATTGGATGATGATTTTGAGGCTTGTTATGGTTAGGGGAGGGGATCTAAAGAGTTTGTGGTGGTGCATTCTTCGTATTTGTGGTGCGGTTGTCCGTGGGTCGATTTCTCGGGAACCCTAAAGGTAGGTGACTTCTCTCTTGACTCCACTTGTTTATAACTTGTGGTTCCTTATTACAATTAATTTTTTTTGCTTGAAATTAATTGTGTTTTGATGTGAGAAATTGGTGGAAAATCCCTTGGGTGATGTTTTTGAGATTTTTGGGGAAAAGACGGTTTTGGGGATAAATGCTTTTGTTGTAGATATTAAAATGGATATTTTAAAATGAGATGCTTTGGTTGATTTGTGAAAATAATAGATAGAAATGGTTTTCAATAAAAACGTTATTTTATTGAAATAGGTTTTGGCATGGAAAATGGTTTCCAATAAATTGGTGATTAATTGAAGTGAATTGACATGTAATTGAATTGGTTGATTACATGATGTTGTTGTGACCATGATGGATTAAATGATGGGTTGTGATTGGTTGAATTGTTGTGTGTAAGTGGGCAGGAATACCACTATAATAAAGGGGGATGTATAGTGGACGTAAGGACACCATTAATGATAAGTGGATGGGAAGAGTCACTAGTTATAAATGGATGAAACTGGTTGGACAGAAGCACCACCGTTATGATTGTTTTGTTGTGTACTGCTTTGCAAGATGGAATTATTGTGACAATGGGTAAATGTTGGAAAGGTTGTGTCCTTTCGGTTGGATTTCCTTTTATTTCTTCGGTTGTGTGTGATGGCTTGGTAAGAGCATGCTTGGCTTATGGTAATGGTTTCACTTGTGATTATTTTATATAAAATGTTTTATATAAATGTGCTAACGGTTTTATCCTAGTGGCATTTGTATGGAAGTCATTTGGTGAAATGCTACCGAGTTATAGTACATACCCCCTACATTGGCACGTTGGTTTCTTTTTAGATGTTGTTTACTATGACGTGGGAAAATGTAAGGCATCAACATCCTTTAGTGGTGCGTTGTGATGTCTTAGTGGAACTTGGAGCTTGGAGATTGGTGTGCAGTTATGGTGGTAAATTGGCTCGTGGTGTTCTTATTAAGTCTTATGCATTGAACTCTGATGTTGTATTATGTTGTGTTAGTATGTGAGATTATGGAATATCTGGTTGTCTTGGGTAATGTATGAGTTTGGTTTTGTTGACATGCATCATTTAGTTGTGGTTGTTTGGTTGGTTTTGACTTAAGTGAAAATCGTTCCACAATTGTTCTTAGAGCCCTTGACATTTATTTCACCCTTTAGCACCATGGGAACATCTCTTAAGGCCATGTAACCCTCACCGCCTATTCATGAAAATGAGGTAGGGGTGGGGTGTTACAAGTGGTATCAGTTTGTTCGGTCCTTTGGAGTTGATTCTCAGATTTTGTGTTGACATTCGTTGTGGTATACTCCTTGAGTCGGGATGGTAGCAAGGTGTTGTATTGTCAGAACTTGGAATGTATAGCATAAAAGGACGTAGCTAACCATTTTATGCAAAAATTCATGTTACCAGGGAGTTGGGTACATAAGTCTTTTGGAGACACGTATAAGCATTGGATATCTCATTGTTGTGGGTGTAGCCAATGAGTTGAGAATGACTTGCATGGTAGAAATGACTTCCATATATGATGCATATTTCATTGGGGTATAATGATTTATGATGTAATGTGAAATTGTAATGTTAATAAATTGGTATTTTGAAAATGGTTAGGTTTTTAAAATAGTGAAACATGGCACATGTGGAAAAATGTGAAGTGATGGAAAGACTTGTTGTGATAGTGTTGTGTAATGTGATTTGAAATGGGATTTCGTGATGTCTACGAAAGTGAGACACATGGTTTTTTGTTTTCTGTTTATAGAAATGTCACTGGGTAGGCGTCCAAGAGACCAACCGGAGGAGACTGCTGAGAATGTGGTTGCACATGAGCCTCAGGTGAACCAGCAGCTAGTGCAAAGTATAGTGCAAGCTTTCCAATATGTGGGAAGTGGAAATAGAGGGGACGAACCAAGGCATGTGGATCATGCGGTTCAATTTCAAAAGAAGAATCCACCCATCTTCATGGGTGATTCAAATCTTGAGAGGGCAGAAGCATGGTTGAATAGAATAAAAAAGATCATTGAGTTCTGGGGAACACTGGTAGAGTTAAAAGTGAATTTAGCCATGTATATGTTGGAAGATCTTTCCCTTCAGTTGTGGTAGTTGGTAGTCCAATCTAGGAAAGACAAGAGTATGATGTGGGAAGGCTTCGAGGAGTTGTTTAACAAACAATTCTACCCACATAAGTTTAGAATTCATCATAAAACATATTTCATTAGTTTCAAGTATGAGCAGATGTCGGTGACAGAGTATGAAGCTATGTTTATGAACATAGTGTGGTTTGCACTTGGGGTGGCGGGTAGCACGTCGTTGAAGGCAAGGATCATTAAAGCGGGGTTGAGGCAAGAAATCTATTCAAAGATAGTGGTGCTTTGTATAGATGATTACATGAAGATGGTGAATAGAGCCCCGGTGGCTGAGTGGGGTTTGTTGGGCACTCCAGGCGGGGGAAGCATGGCAGTAACCATGAAGAATAGTGGGAACTCTAATGCTGGGTTCAATCGTAAGAGGGACACTTATTCTTAGGGAAGTAATATAACATATAATATGATGGTAGGATTAGTGAATATTCCTATGATGCCCCAGAGCAAGATGGAATGTTTTCTGTGTGGTTCTACAGGCCACATCAAGCGGGATTGTACGACCCAACCTCGAGCATGTCATAATTGTAAGCAGATCGGCCATCTGCAGTGTTATTGTTGGAATTCTCCAAGTTCTAGTGTATGTGACACTCCTCAGGGATCGCAGATTTCGTATGCTTCGATGGGAATGGGTCTGTAGCATACCCCTCGACAATAGAGTAATGTGGGACATGGTGATTCTCGGAATACCACGAGGCCTCATAAGAACAATAAAGAGTAGAGTGTGGAATGAAAACATGTGTTTGGAACTGAGAAGGTTGTGGTGTATGATCAGTCGGGACCATCCAAGGTGTGAGGTACTATTCTTTTTAAATTATACCCTGATGCCAGTGTTGTTTGATACGGGTGCTTCACACCCTTTTATTTATGCACGTGTGGTTGATTTTTTTAGGTTTAAGAGTAGAAATGATGCCCACGTTTTTGAAACATCAAACTCCTCTGGGTCGAAGAGAGTGTCGAGATTTATTGTGTAGAGAATGTTGTATCATTGTGGGAGAGGTTGAGATAGTGTAGAACTTCTCAATGCTTGAGATGAATGGTTATGATGTAGTCCTGGGAATTGATTGGCCTGTGGCTTTTAAGGTCCACATCGACTGTGATGCGAGGACAGTGGATTTTACAGAACACGATGGCGTTAGACATCTCTTTAGAGGAGAGAAGCATGAAAGGCAGGGTGAAATGGGTTTGTTGGCACCGGTAGTGTGACTGTTATCATATCAGTTGGCTGTGTTATTGTTGGAATCGGTAGAGGGTGTTGAGTAGAGTGTTCCTCTGACAGTGGTGGATCAATTCATGGATGTTTTTTATATTGAATTCTCTAGGTTACCTCTCATAAGAGAAGTGTATTTTACGATTGATCTCCTTCCGGGGACCAGTCCAATATCACATCCATCTTATCAGATGGCACTAGATAAATTGCGAGAATTGAAAATCAAGTTGGAAGAGTTAGAAAACAAAGGGTTTATCCGGCCTAGAACATTTCTGTGGGCATTGCCAGTGTTGTTTGTGAAAAAGGAGGATAAAACCTTAATGTTATGTGTTGATTATCATAGACTTAACCAAGTTACGATATAAAATAGATATCCTCTTCCATGAATTGATGATATGTTCGACCAGTTGAGGGGATCCCAGTATTTCTCCCAGAACGACCTGAGGTCGGGATATCATCAATTGCGGGTAAGGAAGGAGGATATTTCTAAAACAGCTTTCAGAAGTAGATATGTCCATTATGAATATGTGGTTATGCCCTTTGGTCTAATGAATGCACCAGCAGTGTTTATGGAATTGATGAATTGGATATTTTAGAGATATCTGGATTCATTTGTGGTGGTGTTTGTCAAAGATATTCTTTTGTATTCAATGACAAGGGTGGAGCATGAGTAGCACTTGGCGACAGTTCTAGGCATCTTGAGTGATCATCGGTTTTAGGCTAAATTGTCAAATTATGACATTTGGATACAAGAAGTTCATTTTCATGGCCATGTGATTTCTAAAAGGGGTGTTTCAGTGGGTCCAGAAAAGATAGAGGTTGTTATATCATGGAATCTGCCAAAGAATGTGTTTGAGATATGCATTTTTCTTAGTCTAGCTGGATATTATCAGCGATTTGTTCATGATTTCTCACGTTTGTCTTCGCCAATGATAGCTTTGACAATAAATAATGTTCTATTCCAGTGGAATGAAATGTGTCAATAGTGTTTCAAAGAGCTAAAGGGTCATCTTACATCAGCACCAAACTTGGTTTTTCCAGGATCAAGAAAATGGTATGTGGTGTATTGCGATGCATTCAGATCAGGGTTGGTGTTCCTTCTCATGCATGGGAATCATGTGGTTGCATATGGATCACGAAAATTGAGATTGCACGAGAAGAACTACCCAACTTATGATTTGGAGTTGGTAGCAGTGGTCCGTGCTTTGAAGGTGTGGCATCATTATCTCTTCAGTGAGAAATTCACGGTATATAGAGATCATAAGAGCTTGAAGAACATTTTCTCACAATGGAATTTGAACTTGAGGAAAATGAGATGGATGGAATATCTCTATATGTTTGATTTCGAATTGATGTACACACCGGGTAAGGGAAATTTGGTGGAAGATGCATTATGTAAAAAATAATATACTCAGGTGGTGAAACAAGAATCAGACCAGTGGCAGTTGATGTCGGTTATAGCTGATATGAGGTTGGAATGGGAGGACCAGGGTGATAGAGTGATCTTCTTTCTAGTTTTGTTGATTCCTGACTTGGTTGGCCTGGTCAGAGAGGCACAGATATCTAATTAGGAGTGTGTGGTTGTGGGGTCAAGACTCAATGGTGGGGAGACCATTGAGGGTTGGCAACTGAAGGGAGATTCAGTTTTTTGTTTTTGGAATCGGATGGTTGTACCAGTTTCCTGTCAGGAGGATCTTTTTAGGGAGTATCATCATTCCAGGTGGGCTGCTCATCTTGGAATTTAGAAGATGTATAAAGCATTGAAATTGTTGTTCTGGTGGACTGGTATGAAGATATGTGTGGTTGAGTTGGTTTTGAGATGTTTGACTTGTCAGCAGGTCAAGGTAGAGCATTAGAGGCCAGCATGAATGTTGCAGTCATTACCAATCCCTATTTGGAAGTGGGAGTAGATAGCAATTTATTTTGTCACAGGTCTCCCATGAATGGTCAAGAAGCACGATACCATTTGTGTGATAGTGGATCGGCTAATGAAGTGACCCCATTTCATCCCAAATCGTGAATTTCAAACGGTGGAGGATCTGTCCAAAATCTATATCAGGGAGGTGGTAAAGAGGCATGGTGTTCTGGTTTCGATTGTATCAGATAGAGATCCTAGGTTTACATATCATTTCTGGAAATCCTTACAGTAATCCCTTGGAACACAGTTGATGATGAGTACGGCGTATCACCCTCAGATGGATGGTCAATCCAAGAGGATGATACAAACTTTGGAGGATATGTTGCGGGATTGTGTCATGGATTTTGGTGGCTTGTGGGAGGATCACTTTTCATTGGATGATTTCTCGTACAATAAAAGTTATCAGGAATTCATACATATCGCTTCGTTTGAAGCATTGAACTGGAGGCCGTGTCATTCTCCACTATGTTGGGTGGAAACGGGTGAGTCTTCGATGGTTGGACCAAGTCTTGTCTAGGAAACTACGGAGAAGATAAAGAAGGTCAGGAAGAGAATGGAGACGGATCAGAGTAGTCTGAAATCGTATTAAGATCATCATCGAAGGCCATTGTCGTTCCAGGTGAGTGATCATGTGTTCTTGAGGATCTCTCCTAGGTTGGTACATTGTCGGTTTGGGAAGCAGGGAAAGATATCTCCGAGGTATATTGGACCTTTTGAGGTTCTTGACCAGGTTGGTGAGGTGGCTTATCATTTGGATTTTACACCACGGGTTTGTGTGGAACACAATGTGTTTCATGTGTTGCAGTAGAAAAAGTATCATCCGTATTGTGACCATGTAATTTGATGGGATCATGTTGAGCTGGAACCAGATGCTTCGTTGGTGCACGGGCCAGTGCAGGTTGTGGATAGGCAAGAGAATGTATTGCATGGTAAAAGCATCAGTTTAGTTCGTGTTTTGTGTCAACATGGTCAGATTAAATAGGAGACTTGGGAGCGGGAGAAAGAGATGTTTGAGCAGTGGCCTGAGCTCTTTCAACAAAGGGCGGGTTCGCTACTTTCTGAGGACGGAAATTCCAATGGTGGGGAGAATGTATCACCCACCAGTTTGAGGTATGAGGCCTTTATTTATTGATTTTTATGTATTTAAATTGCATGGAATGATTTGGGAAGAGTTTGTGAGAGTTTGGAAAGGTTTTGGATGAGTTTGGAGGCTTTTTAAGGGGTGAACGATTTGAGCACGGTTAGTGGAAACCGTGTGGGTTCCCCAAGAAATTGTGCAAACCCTTGTTCTCGAGACAGTGGGCCTCGCACAACCTCCGCATAGTTTTCCAAACCATTCAAGGAGACCTTGCAGACCCTATCTCTTGAGGAAGTGGCATACGCATGGTTAGCGCATGGTTTTCCAAACCATGAGGGCTAACCATGCGGCCAATTAAAGTTAGGGTTATATGTTTCGGGCTCACTCAGTATTACCTCATTTCACTCCACTCTTCCTCCCACTTGAGCCTCACTCGGTTTTTTATGTTATTAGAGGTTAGGGGTGCTCTTCCACTCATTTTGGAAGCAATTCGAAGGGGTTTCAAGGTGGATTCAAGGTGGTTTCTTCCAGGTAAGTCTCTCATCTTGATTCTCTTATGTTTTCCTCTAGATATACATCCCCCTCTTTCTTGGTTTTCTATATCTACACTTTTTGTGTGTAGATCTAGGGTTGGGGTTGCCTTGGATGATGATTCTGAGGCTTGTTATGGATAGGGGAGTGGATCTAGAGAGGTGTCGGTGGTGCGTTCGCCGCATTTGAGGTGTAGTTGTTCATGAGTCGATTTCTCGAGAACCCTAAAGGTTGGTGGCTTCTCTCTCGACTCCACTTGGTTAGAACTAGTGGTTCCTTGTCACAATTAATTTGTTGTTATTGAAATTAATTGTTTATTGATGTTGTAAATTGGTGTAAAATCCTTTGGGTTATGTTTTGGGGATATTTGGGGAAAAGAGGGTTTTCGGGGAGAATGATTTTTTTGTGGATTTTAAAATGGATATTTAAAAATGAGATGCTATGGTTGATTTGTAAAAATGATCGATAAAAATTGTTTTCAATAAAAAGGATGTTTTATTGAAATAGGGTTTGGCATGGAAAATGGTTTTCAATAAATGGGTGATTTATCAAAGTGAATTTACATGTAATGGAATTGGTTGATTACATGATGTTGTTATGACCGTGATGGATTATATGCTGGGTTGTGATTGGTTGAATTGTTGTGTGGAAGTGGGTGGGAAGTACCACTATAATAAAGGGGGATGTATAGTGGATGGAAGGACCACCATTAATGATATGTGGATGGGAGGATCCAGTAATTGTAAATTGATGAAACGGGTTAGACGGAAGCACCACCGTTATGATTGTTTTGTTGTGTATTGCTTCGCAAGATGGAATTGTTGTGCCAATGGGTAAATGTTAGAGAGGTTGTGGCTTGTCGGTTGGCATTCCTTTGATTTCTTGGGTTGGGTTTGATGGGTTGGTAAGATCATAGTTGGGTTATGGTAATGATTTCACTTGTCATTAGTTTATATAAAATGTTTTATATAAATGAGCTAATAGTTTTATCCTAGTGGCGTTTGTGGGGAATTAATTTGGGGAAATCCTACTGAGTTTTAGTACTCTCCCCCTGCTTTGGCATGTTGGTGTCTTTTTAGTTGTTGTGTACCTTGATGTGGGAAAAGGTAAGACATCAACCTCTTTTAGTGGTGTGTTGTGATGTCTTGGTGGAACTTGGAGCTTAGAGCATGGTGTGGAGATGTGGCAGTGTCAAGGCTCAAGGTGTTCTTGTTGAGTCTTCCGCAATGTACTCTGATATTGTATTCAGTTGTGTTGGCATGTGAGATTATGGAATATCTGGTTGTCTTGGGTAATTTATGAGTTTGTTTTTGTCGACATGCATCATTTAGTTGTGTTTTTTGGTTGGTTTTGTCTCAAGGTTAAATTATTCCCCAATTGTTCTCGGAGCCCTCGACATTTATTTCCAGCCTTTAGCTCCTTGGGTAGTTTTCTTAAGGCCAAGTAACCCTCACCGCCTCCTCAAGCCAATGAGGTAGGGGTTGGGTGTTACATGGTTGGTATCATTGGAATTAATCCCCAGAAATTTATAATTAACAACAATATATTTTATCGTATATATAAAAATTATTTAAGAAATCAGAGTAATATTTCAAGAGGGAAATACACATTTCAAATTTAAATAAAAAATTTAAAATAAAAATAATACTGAAATTCAATGGAAAAAATTATACTTAAAAATACCCATAGAATAATATATAGTATCTTTCCAAATATTGATCAGTTATGATGTCAGAAAATTCTATTAATGTCTTCCACATTAAAAAAAATTATATTCTATTTTTGGGTAATAAATCAAAAGTACTTTATTTGAAAAACAAAAATAATATTATTCCAAAAAATTTATCAAATTGTAATACTTTTGAAGAACTATTTAATAAATAAAATTATAAGAGTATAAATAATCATGGAAATAATTTTAATGAAATAATAAATGTGGAATAAAAAGTTTCCCGAAAAACTAAAAAAATTGGGTATTTTAAAATAATTTTTCTGATCATTTAATATACCTAATGGTTGAAAATTTTAAAATTTCATCAAAATTCCATTCTTAAACAAAGGAAAGTAATATGAAAGGTGTTCATCACATAAATGTCATATAATATCACTATATGGAAATTCAATAATAAAAAATCCTTAATTAAATTGCATTGAATCATAAGGATATTTGGTCAATTATTTTCCTACACCATAAAAATTCAAATATCCTTTATAATAAATTTATATTTAGTAAATTTATCACAAAAAATATTAATATATATATATATATATATTCTATGAATTACAGATGACATTATCCCCCATTTGATAACAATTCCTTATTAAAATCATTTATCAATGTGATGATTGAAGAGTTCATGTAATATGTTTTAGTTAGATGAATCTGATACCTGTACCATAGTATTGGTCAAATAATCTCAAGAATATTAATTTATAAATATATGTAATTTTGATAATCCTATGTACCATTAATAACTATTAATTAAAATTTGTAAAAAAAATTAATTGTATCCTTTTATGGAGATGGTAGTCCATATGTACACATAAGTATTGATTTTACTATTCGATGATTGGAACATAAATTATATATATAATAATTATCCTTTACCAATTTTTTATAAAACAATTATAATAATTATTCTTTAAATATACCATTATTACCTTAGAAGTAAATACAGAAGGAAGATGAATAAAATCACATTGTTGAGGTAGTAGTCCGGAGGTACGCATGAGTGATGTTATTGTTTTTGGTGTGATGGAAATGTATGAAGGTAGATGATATATAGTAATTCAATAATTAAAATTATTTAAAAAAAATAACAAAATAAATATTAAATCCATCATAATAACTAATGTTGAATTATGGTGATGTATAATGAATCATATCACCTTGCGGGTCATGTTTTCCACATCTACGCATGAGTGGTAAATTTCATTTATCAATTGATATAAATAATGTGTTAAAAGGTTGTTTTATATTCCTAATAATATATTATTATATGGATTATTATTATGTTAATATTTAACTATGAATATCATTGATTTGGTGGATGTTAAAGAAGAAAAGAATTAAAAGGGGTTGGGTAATATGATTACCTCTTATTCAGTAAACCACCTTCAAAATCCATCTTATAGAGACTTGGAATGTAATTTTTTTAAGATTATATTATCTAATTAATGGTTATAGATTTATATATGATAATTTTGTTGGGTTTGGATACGATGGGTGGATCAGAGTGGTGTAATGAAAATATAATTTGAGTGCCTTTTGCAAGTGAGGGAGAGGATAATCAAGAAAATTAAGAAATGAATCAAAATATTACAATGAAAAATTCTAGGAATATAATTAAAAATTGAATTTATTTTGGAGAAAATATTATATAATACCGAATCCAATTCATAATATTTTATTTATAAACGTTTTTTAATTATTTTATCATTTATCAGTTTTATTTAGATCCATTAAATCACTTTTATCCATTACCATAGTTATGTGATTTTACCTCAGTTAATATTCAACACGAATAATAATAATAATAGTTTATTATATTATATTATTTTTTTTTTCAAAATATGGAATACATTTTACTATAATAAATTGCTATTTGTAGTATAAATTAATTTTTTAATTATATATCTACGTTGGATGAAATTTTTTTTCATGAAAATGAATTTTAATATTTAAATAGTTTCTTACCATGGTCAAGTTTAATGTTTATCCAAAAGGATTAAATTGAATTAATTTCTCTTAAAATATAAAAATTAAATATTAAAATAGACCTAAATAAAAATGATTCTTTTAAAATAAGAAAAAATAATATTCATTTTTCTTTTAAAATTCTATATTTTCAGTACAAACTTAAAAAACAACTAGTTTAAAAAATTTCCAAACAATTCACCCTAAAAAATATCAACATTATTATTTTTAACAAAAGTTCAAATTTTAAACTAAAATTTATAAATTATTTATTTTTTACTTCAAAAAAAAATTGATGAAAAAATATTTTTGAATCAAAAAATTCTTTTACTAAATTTTACAAAAATAGTTTTTATTAATTTTTTAATAGATGGTCGTTATATAAAAACTATATACATATTATTTAAATTATATTATATTTATATCACAAATTTATTTTATATTTTTTAGTGGTTTAATATATGATTGTTCATTTCAACTAGGGGTTTCATGTATAAAAATGTATCAAAGAAAGTAAATTCATTTAAAGAGAAATATATGAAAAAACCATGTTGTGTTGAAATTTATTTTCTTAGGAAAAAACGAAATTTTTATTTTATATTTTTTAATTTTAAATTTTCTATTTTTAGAATATGAATTTTCATAAATGGACACTATATTTAGATTTAGAATAAAAATATTAGAATATAATTAATTTTTAAAATTTGTCTCAAATTTTTGTTTTTTGTGGTGAGTACTGTAAAATTTAGTTATTATTAATATTATTACCATTTTGAATGATACATGTGCAAATAATTAATTAAAACACTTATGAATAATTATCAATGTATAAAAATTAAATTAGGGAAATAAATTTTCCATTTAAAATTAGTTTGTTGAATTTAGAAAACTGATGTGAAAATTTTATATCACAATTAATAATTTTTTCTAATACAATCTATTTTTACAATTTATGATAATTTTTATATTAAAAAGGTATAATTATTTTTTTGGATTTATTTTTAAGCTATATAAATCATATTTTAGGAATAATAATCTAATTAATTCCTTGTAAAAAATATATATTGATAATTTCATTTTAAATATTATTTTTGTTCATGAAAGTACTTTTTTCTCAATTTTTTTTAAATTTAATGTAATATTTTATTATAAATAATATTTTTCAAATTTATTAAATCTATTTTTCAAAATAATTATCATTTTTTAAATAATATATTCTTAATCACATGTTAAGGGTCTTTTAATTTCTTCTATAAAAATTACTTTTGATAGATAAAAATGTAGTTACGACATTATTGATAAATGAAGGTGATAAAAGTATATCCATGTGTACAAGAACTAATAAATATCTTTAAATAAATGTTTAGGGTGTTTTTTTTGAATATAACATATCTTATATCCATTATTTTTATACTCTAAATTCACATTCCATTTTAAAAATGTTTTACTTTTAAATATTGACGTTATATTTTTAAAAAATGAAATTTCCTTTACTTTTAGCAGGGGCCACCCACTACCCACTCTTAGATAGTATAAAAATTTGATACATATTGAGTAACTACCACATTTATATCACCTAAATCCCTTTCCAATGTTTTGGAGCTCCTTGATCAATGGAAAATCCCAAAATCCCCAATTTATAAAAGGTACTACCATAATATACCATTTATTATAAAATAAATTTTCAACATTATAATATGATAAAATTATTGTTATTAGTATAGTAAATTTTTATTATGATATTGGTATTACCACAATCTACCCATTACTATTATAAAAATGATAATATCTTTCATGTATAGGTGTAGAATATTGCCTCTATGAATTGATATATTTCATTTTCATTAACCTCCATAAATGGGTTTTTAATATTTTTATTTAATGAATAAATTATATCATTTAATATTATAAAATTATTTTTTTACTACAATCCCAATTTATATGAAAAATAAGAATACCATCCCTATAAATTTATAGACTACCACCTCCATGTGTGATTTGTTCAATTTTTCAGTTTCACCTTTAATTAATTGATATAGAGATGGATTTAGAGAATAATTATTATATTTATTGAATAATATATATTTTGTAAATATAAATTAGGAAATGTAGAATTATTATTAACTATAAATGATGATTGTAAATTTAATATCTAAAACAAAAATACTTAATGGAAAAAAATAATTAGTTCTTTTTATGTAATATATATATTATTTATCATATTCTAAATATTTAAACCCATTATGATTCATATTCTTGATAGAATTTAAATTATATAATTATACATAGATAATAATGAAATGATATCTAAATTACTACATTATCATCCTTCAATTATAAAATGTTTTTCTTTAGATCAGTTTAACCACCTACATGAACAGTTGTATACATTTATAACATTGATACCTAGGGGAACTCAATATATTTTAATAAAAAATATTTATGATTTAATAAGTTGGTATCTATTAATATATAAATTTAATTTTGGTATTAAAAATATTTATTAACAATAAAACACTATTCATTAAAATTTACCACAACAAGTTCCATCCTCATTTCATAAATAAGAATCATAAAAACACCAATGGCTTGAAAATATAAAATTATAATTATTTATTGAACATATATTCTATTACCTAATATAATATGGAAATGTTGAACATAGTATAAAATTATAGGGATTTATTTTTACTTTTTGATTAATGTTTAATATAATTAGAGTTTAAACATTAGATAATATAAATAATCCATAACTATCAAATGAATTTATAATAGATTAGTATATTCATTGGTGAAGATGATTATTATGAAATTAATAATGATTTATAATGAAAAATTAATTTTGTTATTTTTATAATGTAGGTGTTTAATAAACATTCATGGATACTAAGAATTCATGAATTGTGTTCATTTCCTCATATTTTATACCCTATGACTTATTATGTATCCAAACAATAATAATTATTTTTTATGTATATAGTATCCATAAATGTATTCATAATATAAATTTTATCAGTATAAATTGGACTTAGAGATCATATTAACTAATATATTTCAATGTATTTTGTTTTAAGGGTTACCAATTACAAATGAGTTTCTATCAAATATCTTATTCAGATTTGATTTTTAGGAGAAAATCCAATAAATGGAAAACCGTGGGAACATTATCTATAGGATAAAAAAATTACTTTGATATATTTAATATTTTCTGTTTGAATTTCCTCACTAAATTTTGTTTCCAATAGATTGTTATTTAACGTTTCTAGACATTGTAAGTTATACCAAACCCACATATTCTCTAAAGCCATGAAACACCATACTCTATTACAACCAAGAATTTATTGACTTATTTATCCATGCTTAAATCAATGATAAATGACTTTTAGTTATTTTATATTCTTTACATTAGTTTTAAAATATATTTTAATATTTTCCACATTAATTATTTATGAAAAAATCATCCATTTTATACATTTTTTGTGAATCAATTAATTAATTGTTATGAGTATTTTTTACAAAGCTACAAATACCCATTGTAAAATAGAATTCAATATTTTATTATATCTATAGTTTTTTTATATTTATATATATTTTAAATTTAATTGTTTTAATTTTAAAATAAATTAATTTTTTTAAAATGTAATTTTTCATTTTTATCTTATTTGAGATTTTTTAAAATTTTTAATTTATCAAAAAGTGTTCACATCAAATTTTTTGAAATCATTTAGTCCTTTATAAATATTCCTTCTTAATATTTATTTCTATATAATTATTTTTAAAATTAGTTTTTATCATTTATAAAAAATATATTTTCCTTATTGGATCATAATTTTTTTATGAAAATGACATGAAATGCATTTTAATGAAAATATTATAATTTGTTTCTGTATTTTGATATTAATTATAAATTAGTTTTCTCTATTGGATTGATGTATTATGAACCACATTTTAAATTCATTTATGAAATATTATTACTGTATTATTTAGTTTTTTCATATTGACCACCAAACATTGGATATCACATCATGGGATACAACATTGAAATGGCATGAATACTATTTTTCAATCATGGGGTTTTCAAGATATGAGGAATTAATGGTATCATTTTTAACAAATGGTTGAGGATGATGATGTTTTGGGTCCTATATCACCCTAAGATTTTATTATTGATGCTTTAGAAATCATTATATTAAGGATGGTGCATAGAAAAATATTCAATACGATGTTGATGGATTTTTTTTGGCCAAATCTCATGTGGGTACACTGTTATCCCAATAACAAAAGGGCACATGTATTTTTTTCCCAAGACCAAGTTGGAATATGAGTTTTTATCCAAATATTACAATTTTATGGAAACTATATAAAAATTATAAATTAACTAGGTTATTTTTACTTATGCTTATTATTTGAATATTTTCTATGTTATACATCCTTGTTATGATCTATGGATTTATATTATAATCTCATTATTAAATATTCATATTCCATGGTTTATTTTTGATTATTTTATTTTACATTTTTCTATATTAAAAATGATGGAAAAATATTTTTTCCATGTTCTTTTTAATAATATATTTATCATAGGATTATATTTTCTCTTATTCAAGATCAAAACCCAGATGAAACATTTACATGTTATTCACTTAAAAAGAATCTATGATCACCCAATTCTTATTATTCAATTACGTATGTTATGATTGTGATTTTATAATGGTAGATCCCATAAAGGGGATATATGATGGTGTAATTGTGAAAAAATGTTCACAATAAGATTATTATGTGGCTAAAATAAAAAGACATTAAACCATTAGTTCAGGGAATTGATTGATTATTATGAGATTTAATATTTAAATTACAGTAATATATATTATTTTATCTTTGTAAATACCATGAGTTATCAAATTAATCTTATATTTATGTGTTTATTGAATATTATTTTGGACTGTGGGTATGGGGTGCCTTGGAATTAATATTCAGCATTTAATATTATTTTTTTGAGTTAATATCCAATAGTATGTAATATAATCCTTTAATATTAAGTTATATATGTACATTATGTTAAATTAAAAAGAATATACTTATTAAATGTCATTTAAAATATGTCTTACATGTAAAATTTACAAAAAAAATTTCTAAAATTGAGGTAGAAATAAAATGAATATATATTTCCCATGATGAACCCTACAAAAAATTAATAAAATATATCTAAAATATAATCACATGTTGGTGGTTACCATGATAGTGAATATAAAAAAATAATTATAATACCATTAAAATAGTCAAATAAGAGAACTAACCATTTAGGCATCTGAGATAAATAGTTTTCCTATGTAATAATAATATGTCTATATTATACCATTGATTGTATATTATTTATAAATCTTATTTTAATAATTTTATAAATTTATAATAAATATTTTTTAAAAACAATTTCATGGAAATTATTTTCATATAGAAAAGTGGTTTATAAAATTATCTAGGAAAAAATTCAAATAAAACATGAAAATTGAAAAAAAAAAATTGAATGAAATTTCAAAAAACTCTACCAAAAAATAAATAAAACAACTTTTGAGATGAAAATATTTATCATAAAAATAAAAAACACATTAAAATAATTTTTTTTAAACAAGAAATAAATACATTTGAAATTATTTTCTAATATCATAATCCCAAAACTCATTGAAATGTTTTCCAAAACCGTTATAATTTTCTAATCATTATTCAATTAAAAAAAATTGTCACTAGATCTTCATCATAATTGCTATAATACATTCTTTGGAATAATTTATATACATTTCTAATATCTTTTCCCCAATTAAAAATGCGAAGGAAGCCACTATTACTGTAATAATTGTGTTCCAATCCTTAAAAATTACTTCTCACATACATATAAATAACTATTTCTAAGAATTAAAAACTCAAAAAATAGAGAAATAATTTGATACATACAATTATTCAAGTATAAAAATACTTGAAAATAAATGTAACCACCAAACACAACCATTACATTATTGTGGGTTCCCTAAAACTAACTGATGTTTTTTACTTCTAATTATATATATATATTAACACATAATGATTTTTCTTATATGTAACAATATTTTATTAAAATACTTAGAATACGTTTTCTATAACATGGTTATAAGTAATTTAAATAATAAATGGTTACCATATATTTAATGACGATTTTTATAAATTGAAATTTTTGACAATCCTAATAAACTAATATGATGTGACAATGATGACACTTGACCATTAAGTGTTTGGGGGATCATAAGCATCCATATTTATTCTCAGTATTTTTTCACTTAGTGATATCCAATTTAAGAGATTTTGGGGAAATACCTGCTAATTTGAATTACACATGTTTTATGTTCCATTTGATATTCCTATTCGCATGTCAATGGATGTTTTGTTATTTTATATATTAAGAATATTATCATTTGTCACCTCAAAATGCTACTATAAATTGAACATGAAGATTTTGGAAATTCACATAAATTCATTGAGAAAGGGGTCTAATTGGTCACACATAATGTATATTGATTATATAATTAAATTCATCAGAATTTAAAAAATATTATATTCCTTACTATTCATAACATAATTTATTCGAGTTACTGTTTATCTAAAAAATTGAGTTAAAATATATTCTTTTTTAGAATAGTCGAGTTTAATTATATCTGATATTAAATTTTCCCAAGGTAATAAAGATAATATTTATTTATTCATGATTTCCATGAATACTGAATATTTGAAATTTATTCAAATTAACTGAATGTTAAAAAAAATTAATTATTTAGTAAAACTTATATTGAATATAATATTTTATGGGTGGATTTATTTCAATATTAAATACTGAATTAAATGGATATAAATTTTATTTAATATTATTTAAATTAATAAGAATTTATATATTAATGAAATAAAATTGTAATAAAAACATGTCCTATGTAAAAAATAATTATATATGATATATGTAAAAAGTAAGATTAAATAATTTGGTTTGGTCCATTTAAAAATTTTATTTATATTACCCAATTTAGATATTACGAGATTTATCAATTATATATATATATATATATATGATGTGTAAAAACAACATAGGAATTCATTAGGATTATCTAAAACATAGAGATATATTTATACACCCTCAATTTCTCATTAATGAATAATAAGAAGACAGGAACATTGAAGCAATCAATATTGAGTATCATAAAGCACTAAATTTCTCAATGTTATCACTTATAATCTTTAGAAGAGTGATCATTATTTCATAGACAACATGTAGACTTTTCTAGTTGAATCGTTGGTTTGGTTCTCCACATGAACGATAAAATAATATTAGGGGTGAAAATTTTAAACAATTATGATTACCAAAAACATATTAATTAATAATTTTAATTAATTTTATATTAATTATTCATATTTAGGGATAGTTTCTCAAATTATATGGATTTTCATAATGATTATGATAGGGAATAATTATCACACCTAATTCTTTCAATTTAAAATGAAACATTATCTGAATATAAAATATATAGAATAAGAAGAATCTGTATTATGTTTTTACGGTTAAAAAAATACATACATATACATATCAAACTAGCTTTATCTGTAAAAATAATTGAGGACAATGGGAATTTCGAATTACAGGCCACATTTGACAAATAAAGAATTACAAAAAATTTGGTATTCATCCACATGTCACATGATCCTCCCAATATTTTTCTATTTAAATATTTATTGAAATTATAAAATATAAAACATTCAGTCATCAAAATAAAAATAAAAATCCCTCATTCCATTAACAAAACATTAGTGATTTCATTAAATATGAATCATAGTACTGAAAAATTACATCACTATCATCACGAGGCCTATAAATAAAAAATATTAATAAAATTTCAATTCATAAAAAATATAAATAACATTATATATATAATTATATCACTAACATACTTAAAATATTTTTTTAATTGGGTATTATTCAAGTGTGTGTTGTAGAATATTAATTTTAGTATGTGAATGAAGAGTTAGGCAATTATTATTCAATATACTAAAATTAAATTCATTATTTTATCTCATAAATTTGTGAATTTTTCTAGTATTTACTTATAAATTATCATTTATATTCATATTGCATATTTAGAATATATCAGTTCATGTTTCTGTGTTGTGACAACACATAAACTTATTGTGTAATATTTATAAAAAAATGTATTGTTATATGTAAAATGTTTTTTCATTACTAGAACTTTTAAATGTTTTTTTAAAGAATTGATTTTTTTATTTATAATGTCGATTATAAAATCTAAACCATAATAGATTTTTAATATCATAATTTCAATATATTTAACAAATAAGTGATATTCATATTTAATAGATTATTTTATGTTTACTTGATGAAAAATCTTTAAATGATTACATTAATCAACAAGCATCCACATGATATACTACCATCAATTTCCCACCAATTTTCTAGGCTATTATACCATTTGTTTAATGGTATTTATAATATTATTTATACAATATCATTGAGTTTTTAAACAATATTTGAATCATAAATCCAAATTATTATATATATACTTTTTATCAATTGGTAAAATGTCCTGATTATTCAATGTATTTATAAGAAAAATGAAAGTATATAATTTTTTGAGAATATATCCCACAAATATATAATTTAATAGGAATATAATATTTCTTAATGACATATAATATCCTAAAAATATATTTCTATTTTTTTATTTCACACTCCCATTCAATCATTCCACACCTATTTTTTTAATGTTCCAAAATTTTCAAATGATAATAAATAGAAATGACGTTATTATTTCAATTTAGACCATAGTAGGTGGGTCATTGAGTAATAGATGTTTTTAATTATGTGTGAGAAATTATTTTTATATCCTCTACTACATGGTTTAATTATTAGTATCTAGATATGTTATCTAAATGTGTAACTAGAAGTAATCCTCTATTAAAATAATACAACATCCTCAGTTGTACATTGAGACATATGATACAATAATTAAAAGTATTAATTATATTATTTTGATATCTATGTTCATATATTATTATATTTCAAGATTATGATTTATTGAACTCTAGATATATGTTTACTTAATGTAAATTATTCTTCTAAATTCCATAATATTTTTCAACAACCAAACTTAAAATATGATATATCTTCATTTTTATTTATAAGCCAATATATTAATATCTATTATAACGAATTAATAATAAATATATTATATATCTAATTTCCATAGTAATGATTTTATATTAATAAGGTTAACACATTTAAAAATATTTAAATATATAATATTATTATAGAGGGATGGGAGTATTGTTACCTGCATATATTCATACTCCCAAGACTAGTGGATCATCCAATTTTGTTGAATATTATTTACAAAATGACTGTACATCCTTTTATGATATGGATTAAAGTATTCCTAAGATGGCTAATATTATGATTAATTTTTTATATTTATTTTCATATAACGAACCCCAAAAATTTAAAATAATTAATAATTAAATCCTTTATTGTTCCTCTATAATTATTTTTGTGCATAATGGATTCATTGTATGTAAAATTATTTTTAAGGATATTTCCCAGTCTTCAATGGAGATGATTAAATATGAAAAATATGTTATTGTCCTTCTAAAACATTTTAGGATAAGACTTACATTTTACCATAAAAATGAGTATTATTGATATTATAGGAGAATAAATTATATTATTCAATGAATAAAATATAATAAAAAAGTGGCTCCATTTCCAAGAGAGAGTATAAATTTCAATATAATAATGCTTGGGATTTATTAATTGTCCAACAGAATCAAATTTTATATTCATAAGACCTATTAAATATAACAAGAAAAGTAAAATCACCTATATTTATTAATTTTGAAATAATTTTATTAGCTCATCCATCAATTTTATAAGTTTTGTTGAATAAAATTTTTCAATGAAAAAACATTAACCATTTTAAAGAAAATGTGGGAAAATATTTTAACCAAAATTGTTGAATAAATATATTTTATTTTTTTCTGAATGTAGAATGTTCAAGAATAATCTAGTGTTGTACTCTCCTTTATCTTAAATTTAAATAAAGATATTTGAGTTTAAATACAAGGTTATATATAATGGTGGTTATGATGATCAAGATCATAAAAAGGTGGGTGTGGACACCATTAAATAAAATTATATTTCATGTTATATATAATATTGTGTTTCTGATATATAAGATTCTATTTCTTTATATTAAATAAATTATGATTTAAATTGAGTGAATAAATAAGTTGATGGTACTATTAAATTTTTTATAACTTTATAAACAAATGGGGTAGCTAATTTGACAGAGGATACATGGATCACAACATGTCAGTCTATTTATCGGAATTATTTTGAATCATATATATGTAGAAGATAATGAAATTTTTATCTAAAAAAGTATTTTATAGATATAACAAAAGTTTTTTAAATTGTTGGGTTGGAGGGTGCTATTGTTTTACATTTATTTGAACTGAATAATTTGGAAGATAATTCCTAGGTTTCTATTATGGTGAGAATAATAGATAATCCTAGACTATCCACGAAATAAGATTCTATGATGTTGTATTAATATAAACTAGGAACTCAATTGGTTGGTATTGTGGTCAATCAGATAAATTAATTCGTATTTATATATTAATAAATTTAGGTTTATTTTATGTTGTTAATATTGTTATTTCAATGTATATTTCTTTATTTTTCATCAATTAGTATCATTCAATTACACTAAATTCGCTTCATACTAACTTTTAGCAATCATTTTTTATAAAGTATTTGAAGAAAAATACTTCTTATTCTCTATTTATTTATGAATTATAGAAGAGAAATTACATTTTAATGTAACAATAAGGGAAACCCCCTAGATTTATGCTAACTATTTTTTTCCATAAAATAGAATGGGTGAAAAATAGAGTTCATTACTCTTTATTTAAAATTATTATGAACGTAAGTGAAATTATATGGATTTTTTGAAAATTGATAAATATCTCGACAATGTATCTTCAATGGAATACACTAATAATAATTCCATAGAATTATTTTCTCTCTAAATAAAATAATAATTGGGAATTGATGATTAATTTATTAAATATAATTTTTGAAGCAATTGCAACTGAATGACTTAGAAATTATAATACAATGAATCTGGGATCTGAGTAATGGGAATTTGTATTCTAATATTTGAAATTATTTATGATTCATGATTTCATGTGATGATTTTATCGGTGTTTTGGATTAGTAAAAAAGTTAACTTCTTATAGATTAAGTATACCATTTATTATTTATGTTAAATTAGAATAAAACACTTATTTTCATTCCATTAATATATGAATTTTAATGTTTAATGTATCTTTTAGTAACATCGCAATTACTAATGTTATCTTTATGTAATTATATGTCATATTTTTGGGTTTGGAGGTGTTACAAGGAGTTTGGATGATAAGAGGTGAATTTAATGCTAAGATTTTATCTAAAAGAGGGTATTACCTAATTATGATTTGTTAATCCATACCAATAATTTATTGGGAATGTTTTTACATTACAATTTAAATAATTTTACCCCTATATAGTACAATTTATCATACTTCTTATAACACCCCAATATTCCACAGTAAACT
Organism: Viscum album; assembly: GCA_963277665.1. Taxonomy (NCBI): domain Eukaryota; kingdom Viridiplantae; phylum Streptophyta; class Magnoliopsida; order Santalales; family Viscaceae; genus Viscum; species Viscum album. Next base: position 1,409,283,916 of record OY728152.1, on the reverse strand, counting down.
TTTCTTTGATAAATACAGTAGCGTGTGTTGTATGCAACTTCGAGTTCTAACACACCTCCACCAATCAAAGTAGTCGTTATGAATAGTAATACCCACTTTTTGAAATTTTATAAATTTTATCTCTCAAAATGGACTTCATTTTTGGATTCGGAATATTGATATTAGACTAGGGTGAACTTTTGGTACTTTTCAGATAAATTTCATATTTTGATGAATAGTGAAAATTAATACATTTTAATTAAAAACATCTTTTTTAATCTAAATAATTAATATTGATAAATTATTAATTTGAGAGGTTTTAAATTATATTTAGAATATATTTTTACCATTTAATATAATTTTTGTCATTGGATATAATTTCACAATTAAACCAGACATAAACAAGTGCCAATCTTTTGATAGTTATTATCTCTTAAAAACAAGCTTTTTGTTTTAACAATGGGAATTAATTTTATATTAATTTCTGCCACTTATTTGTTTTTAATTTGGAAAAATGGATTCCATATTTGGAATCAGGATGTCCAAATTGTGTAAGTAGGTAACTTTTATTTTTAGACATTTTGAATTATTACTTCGGTAGATATTTTATTTACCATGGTTAAAGGGTAAATCCGGTAAATAAGGGTTAAAAATAATATTATAATAAAAATAAATTACCCTAAAAATGTCCAAACCTTATTGTTGGATACATGTCCAACCGTTGGCATCTTTGGTTCTATTTTGGGAACCCATGGATCCACTTGTAGGTGATAGGGACACTTTATTTTAATTATGTTAAAATAAATACAAAAATGACATAAGCATATATATTTTAGCAAAACAATTTTTTACATAGAGTTATATATGTTGGATTATCAGCTATAAATATTAATTAAAAATATAAAACTATATCCTACATAATGGTATTTTATTTATAATTTATAGACATTAAATTATTTAATTTGTTTATGACACAATGGTGATGCAGTAATTACCTAATGAATGAAAAATTAGAATAATTGATATTATAAATACCCAAATAAATGTAATTTGAGACTTCTTATAAATTATAATAATTTTATAGGTTAATATGACATGTTTTTATTGATTAAATTAAATTTTTTAGAAGTAATAATTCTGTTATGATTTTTACAAAAATCAATTATTAAATGCTGTCAAAATTGACAAAAAATAGTTTATAAAAAAAATTTTATATTATTAATTGATATTAAATTCCTAAAAATCTATGGTTCGGTCAATAGACTTATATCATGACAGTTTTATCATTAATGGACCCCTTGGGGGTCTCTTGGATGTATATAGTATGTTTATTAACCATATAAAATAAAAATAAAAAGAGACATTGTAAAAGTGAAACTAATTAACTAAGAGTTAATACTTAAAGATAAGGATAATAAAGTGACCCAGACCTATCTAAAACATATTAGTTGAGTGGTTTTCTACCTATCCCCACCTTAAACTTTAAATAATACACTTTTGAGCCATTATAAACTGAATATAAATTTATTATAAAATAATATTTCATGCTTTTCCAAAGATTCCCTCACCCCTCTTATAAAAGGGCACTCCCCCTTCTCATTAATTCACACCATCAAAGCCTTTTGGATCGGTCAAACCCTACCAAAATACTCTCTAAAATTCCCTAAATTCATCCTAGAGTCCTTAATTTAGTCATAAATCCAACATAAGGAGCTGTTTTGATCAAATCAAAAGGAAGAACCCGAAGAAGAGGTAATGATTTCACCACCCTTTTTCAAGTTCATTTCTTCTTCCACATCTTCTTTCTTTGTTATTACCATTATAAAATAATAACTACAGTATATTATATATACTTTGATGTTATTATAAACAGGTTACAACCATATTTCAGTATTATATACATCCTTTTAATGACATGTCACCATACGTGCGTACGTACGACTTTCCGTCTCCACGTCGTGGTGTAATTGTTATTCAAAACATTATTATTTGGATGGGTATGATAATGATGTGTAATTCATGTAAATAATAAATATAAAATTATAATGATTCTTTATATGTGATATAACATCCAATTAAATTATATTTTAATATCAAAATAATGATATTGTCGCTCGTGCGTACGTATGGACTACCGTCTCCACGAACGTGATGAGATTCATTCTCCATCGTATCCATTCAAGAATATTTCTCATTTTATGATTAATAATAATTTCAAATGAATTGATATCATTCTGGATATGAATATGATACAACCTATCAATAAGAGTCACGGCTTACGTAACAAAACATATAAAAGAAAACGAGTAAGTTAACACACGAAACAACAATAATACTAAGATATTATTAACAAAGAAATGTTAAAAGATCATATATAATAAGATATTAATGTAAATGATTATTTTATAATTAAATAAAAATTATTTCACCATTATACAGGAGGTTAACCTACCGTCAACCAAGGAAAAGTACAATGTAAGGTGTTTCTTAACTCACTCTTAATTTCATGAGAATTCCATTGTTCACCACCTATTTATTGTATGTGGTGTAAGTGTACTGCCCATAATTGTATTAATTGTGTAATATATGTTAATTTATGGGAATTTAAATCATCATTTTAAGATCCTTCTTTCTTGGTTGTATGTTTCGTAAGTTATCTAATCAATAAGGGAATTTGAAATTTCAATTTCCACTCATTCGGCTTTACGCATACTTCATTAATTATTTTACTCCAAGATTATGTGTGGAATCACTATTAATTTGATTATATCATAATTTACACTCCCCATTATGTGTGTATACTTTTGATGCACATAATCACTCTATTGATCAATTCTCAAGTCATAAGTACAAACTTGAAAAGAGTAATTTTTACTCAATATAGATTTATTGAGTTAAACATCCAATTCATTGGTGTTATTTTTACAAGAATATGTGTGAATTTCCATTTACTTTTTTACACTGAATATCCAATAATAGTGAGTGTATTTATATTTTTCACACATAATTATGTCGTTGATTTATCCTTAACCTAAGGATACAACCTTTATGAGAGATTTCATCTCAATCAACATTCCATTGAGACTCCTTTGTTGTTATACACCAAATCACTTTTATATGTTGTATATAATGTACTTTGACATATTATATCATTAATCCCTTTATTCTCATGATATTAAAAGGTTTTTATTATATCAATTATTTTTATTCAGGTGTCTCTCTTTTGGTTAGGAACTCAAACTAAAATATCATTTTAAAATGTTTTAAAGATTTATTATTCTAAATCTTTCTCATAAATGTCCATGTTTTAAAAATGGTTTTAAGGATTTATTTATATGGGCATTAATGTTTTCAAATAAAAATTCATTTTAAATGTTTCAAATTGGTATGGGACACTTTGATTAAAAAATATATTATAAATGGGTTCTTGACAAATAGTGTGACTTTTAAATGTTTTCATGAAAATGGGGGATATTTCTCTCAATAGATTGATGATTATTTTAATCGATGTCAATATCCTTCATTATTCTCGATTGGGGTTAATCTGACACAATACAATCTTCCATATTGTATCTAATGAGTTATGCTTGACTGTGGATGTGTTATTTTTATACCATACATGGTTTGTGGTTAAAGTATTGACATTTCATATGCTAGTTTTAATACAAATGTTTATGTTATGTTTCAAAAATTTTATATGAGAATGCATTGGTCTTAGTAAGTGACGGGTGGAGCCTTCTATATCTCCTCGACTAATTGGTAGGTCTCATGAGACAAACTAGTGTCTTGGCACGAGGCCTTGAAAAAATCTTATTTTTAGTCTTGGCACGAGGCCATGGATATGTGTTTATGATAGTCTAGCAATATGCATTCCATCATTATGAAAGTGGTTATTGATATTTCATGTGATTATTCGACTATTATAATATCCATGTGAATATGTAAATGTCATTATTTCATTTTATCTTTTCTATATTATGATGAAGTTCAAGTTTAAAAGGCTTTTGTTTTAGTTATACATTTCCTTAAGTGTTTATGCTTATCTATGAAAGCTTCTGTTGTATTGTTATCCTTACTGAGCATCTGATCTCACCCCTTTTAATGTTTTATTTTTCCCAGGATTGTGAAGAAGTAATTTATGAATTACCTCCAGGGATAGTATGAGGGGTTAGTCAGACAAGATATTATTTTATGATGTAATGTAAACCTTATGAATGTATCTAGTACTTACAAGGCCACTAAACTAATCGGTCATTCGAGATTTTATCCTTTGTGATCATGCCAATGTTTTGTAATAATGCACCGACTCTTGGTAACTGGGGTCGGTAAGTTACAGTTGGTATTAGAGGATGTTTAGTACAAACCTTGGAAACTAGATTTAGATAATCTATGGTTTGAGCACATAGCCCTAAGATAGACTTTGAGGATTAGTATAGAAGAACATACTAGAATTTTGGTATTGTATACATTTTGTGAGATTTCCAAGAAATACATCCCTGTCTGGATACGAGCAGGTAGAGGCGGCTCTGGCACAGATGTACGTAGGGGTAAAATCCAAAAACACCGCTTTGATCTAGACTCGAACGGGAACTAGGGCACGACAACGGGCCTTGCTGCACTATTGGTTACAACATTCCCGAGGGATATTCATTAGATAATTTACATTTTCATTACAAAAAAATTTGATATATTTTAATATAAGATGAGAATAATTGACCTTGGTTAATCCTAAGGTGTTTTAAATTGTGAATATGGTGTCATGATATTCTCTACCTGATTTTATTTCTACTATTACTAACACAATGCTTTCTAGTTTTAGTCAATGGATGGAGTCCAAGGAAGTCATAGTAACGTTGAGAATGATGTAAAAGGTGGGAACGGTAGTGGAAATGAGCCAAAAAATGGAATGTTGTTAGGTGTAAAGAATATCGTGTTCATGAAAAAATCATTTTTCCAAAAATATGATCAAAAACATATATATTAACGAACACCTAGACTCAAAAATAGGAGAAAGGTGATGAATAATAAGATCTCCAGCCGTGGAGAACATGGAGAAAAGAATCCCAAATTTCCATCTTGTAGGAAATATGGAAGGAGACACCCAGGAAAGTGTCTCAATGAAACAAAGAAATTCATTATGTGCCGTAAAGAAAGACATAAAGTGAAGAATTGCCGAGGAAAAATGAAGAGTACTATGGATGAAAATAAAAATGGTCCCAAGAATCCATTTACAGTCATTTTCCGTAAATGTAGGGGACCTGGCCATTACCCGAGTGAATGCCCTATTCTATAGGATATTTTCATTGACAAAGAAGAAGCTATGTGGAAATAAATGGTTGGAGAAATTTTTAAATGTATTATTGCTCCTTGTTGATGGGATTACTTTTGAATAATTTTCTCTTGTATTTGTATCCCAGTAGTTTTCCATGTGAGAATGATATTTGAGGAAGTCTTATCTTCTCCCTTGTGGATATAGTTATAAATAACCATTTGATTTTATATGATCATTGGGTTTGAGGAAATTACATGTTATTGTATTTTGGGATTAAAATTCAAGGTATGATATAACATATCTGGTAAAATTATGTTATGGTTATTTTGAGTAATTTATCTGATTTTGGTAATTTTATAAAATATACCTTTTCAAAAAGGACAAAACGCAGATCGTGTGACAACCCGTCGCGTCGGACAATGCTGTGGGAATCGAACCCACAACCAAAGTGTGATTGAGATTTATCACCTACCACTGGACTACGTGAAGTCCCTGGATAGTTTAACTAATTATTTTTAGTTAAATGATTTTATTGATCAATAATAAGTTGATTTGGTTTCTTATGTCTTATCAAATGAATACCCTTAGTATAGGAAAATGATTTGGTGATAATTTGATAAATGTTATTTTGGAAGATGTTCGCTATGTTGGGAACACTATATGACCAAGGAAAATAGAATACTATGGGTTTCATTTGTAGAGTAATGGTGGATTTTGATCTACATTTTTATTGTGGATTTATATTGATATGGAATATTTATGGAAATGATTAACCTATAATAGAGAATATGTTATTAGGTTAATTACTATTAAGTACGTGAATTTAAGAGTAGTTGATGTCATTTGGAGATACAATTTATCTTGGAAGACCACATAACCAAATTCTTCTATGTTTTGGGTTTTAATATTAGTGTGGATTATATTGAAGGATTTTAAGGATGATTGTTTATTGAATGGTATTTATTTCACGTTGGGTTATTGATTTTATAAATTAAGATTATTGTTTATTTCTCTCAAGGAATATAATTTTGGTGGATCATTAGATCGTGTACTAACCATTTTGGTTTTGATTAATCTTTAAAGACAATGTAAATTTATAGTTTATCCTATGTGGATCATTTGATTCTATATATGTTTATTCTAGCTCATCCAGTGTGACCAAGTCTTCTTGAATACTCATCATTTAAAAAAATGAGTTAGTGGTAGAAATTTATTAGAGATTGAAACTCTACATAAAAATTAAGTATATCTCTTTATTTTCTTAGTCAATCTCTAAAATTAATTCCACATCCTTATGTAATTTAACATAAAACAAAAAAAAATTGTCCGTTTACATTTCCTACTGGGAGAATAATGACTGTTTGTCCCAACACATGTTTTTTGTTTTCATATTGTTAACTATCTCCTGGTCATGTTTTCTATCCCTCTCCATCAGAACTTGACACTTATTTTATCATCTATATCCTTAATTTTCTACATGGAATCCTAGTATTGGTTATCTTGGGTGACCTTTGTACTTCCCTTTCTTTTTTTTAAAGTGATAGTTTTATTGAACATTTTTCCGATGTGAGACATTCCATTATATTCCAATGTCCAATTTTAAAAAATTGCGAGAAATAAATTTATTGAAGGAGGGGAGAATGTAAAACCCTAAGCTTCCACAGTATGATTCTCTTTGATTAATACAGTAGCGTGTGTTGTACACAACTTCGAGTTCTAACACACCTCGACCAATCAAAGTAGCCGTTATGAATAGTAATACCCACTTTTTGAAATTTTATAAATTTTATCTCTCAAAATGGACTTCATTTTTGGAGTCGGAATATCGAAATTATCTTAGGGTGAAATTTTGGTACTTTTCGGATAACTTTCATATTTTGATGAATAGTCAAAATTAGTAAATTTTAATTAAAAACATCTTTTTTAATCGAAATAATTAATATTGATAAATTATGAATTTCAGTGGTTTTAAAGTATATTTAGAATATATTTTTACCATTTAATACAATTTTTGTCATTGGACATAATTTCACAATTAAAACAGACATACACAAGGGCCAATCTTTTGATAGTTATTATCTCTTAAAAACACTCTTTTTGTTTTAACAACGGGAATTAACATTAAATTAATTTCTGCAAATTATGTGTTTTGAATTTGGAAAAATGGATTCCATATTTGGAATCATGATGTCCAAATTTTTTAAATAGGTAACTTTTATTTTTAGACATTTTGAATAATTACTTCAGTAAATATTTTATTTATCATGGTTAAAGGTTAAATACGGTAAATAAGGGTTAAAAAATAATATTATAATAATACTAAATTACCCTAAAACGTGTAATAACCTTATTAGTGGATACATGTCTGACAATGGTCATCTTTGTGTCGATTTTGGGACCCCATGGAGCCACTTGTAGGTGATAGGGACACTTTATTTTAATGAAGTTAAAATAAATACAAAAATGACAAAAGCATATATCTTTTAGAAAAACAATTTTTACATAGGGTTATATATGTTGTATTTTTGACTATAAATATTAATTAGAAAGATAAAAATATTTCCTACATAATTTAATTATATTTATAATTTTTAGACATTAAATAATTTAATTTATATATGACTCAATTATGATGTAGTAATTACCTATTTAATGAAACATTAGAATAATTGATATTATAAATAACCAAATAAATTTAATTTGAGACTTTTTATAAATACCAATAATTTTATTGATTAAATTAACTTTTTTCGCAGTAATCATTCTGTTATGATTTTTAAAAAAATCAATTATTAAATAGTTTAAAATTGACATAAAAGAGTTTTTAAAACAAATATTATATTATTAATTGATATTAAATTCTTAAAAATCAATGGTTCAGCAAGGAGACTTATATCATGATATGTGTATCATTAATGGACCACTTGGGGGTATCTTGGATGTATATAGTATGTTTATTATCCATATAATATAAAAATACAAAGAGACATAGTAAAAGTAAAAAATTAACTAAGAGTTAATACTTAACGATAAGGATAATAAAGTGACCCAAACCTGTCTAAAACTTATTGGTTGAGTGGTTTTTGACCTATAACCACCTTAATATTTAAATAATACACTTGGTAGCCATTAGAAACTGAATATTAATTTATTATAAAAAAATATTTCATGCTTTTCCAAAGTGGCCCCTCACCCCTCTTATAAAAGGGCAGTCCCCCTTCTCATTAATTCACACCTTAAAAGCCTTTTAGTTTGGCCAAAACCTTCCCAAATACTCTATAAACTTCCCTCACTTCATCCTAGAGGCCTTCCTTTAGTCATAAAGCCATCCTAAGGGGCCCTTTTGATCAAATCAAAAGTAAGAACCCGAAGAATAGGTAATGATTTCACCACCAATTTTCAAGTTCCTTTCTTCTTCAACTTCCACATTATATGTTATTAACATTCTAAAATAATAACTCCAGTATATTATATATACTTTTATGTTATTATAAACATGGTACAACCATATTTCAGTATTATATACATCCTTTTAATGACATGTCACCATACGTGTGTACGTACGACTTACCGTCTCCACGTTGTGGTGTAATTGTTATTCAAAACATTATTAATTGGATGGATATAATAATAATGTGTAATTCATGTAAATAATAAATATAAAATGATAATGATTCTTTATAAATGATATATCATCCAATTAAATCTTATTTTAATATCAAAAGAATGATATTGTCGCTTGTGCGTACGTACGGACTACCGTCTCCACGAACGCGATGAGATTCATTCTCCATCGTATCCACTCAAGGCTAATTCTCATTTATTGACTAAAAATAATGATTAAGGACTTGATATAATTTTGTATATGAATAATATACAACCTATCCATAACAAACACTGCTTACGTAACGAAACAAATAAAAGAAAATGAGTAAGTTAACACCCGAAATAACGATAATACTAAGATATTATTAACAATGCAATGTTAAAAGATCATATATGATATCATATTAATGTAAATTAGTATTGTATAATTCAATAAAAATTATTTCACCATTATAATGGAGGTTAACCTACCATCGACCAATGAAAAAGTACAATGTAAGGGGTTTCTTATCTAACTCTTAATTTCATGAGAATTACATTATTCACCGCTTATTTATTACATGTGGTGTATGTGTACTGCCCATGATTGTATTAATTGTGTAATATACGTTAATTTATGGGTATTTACATCATCATTGTATGATCATTCTTTAATAGGTGTATGTTTCATAAGTTACTGAATCAATAAGGGAATTTGAAATTTCAATTTCCACTCATTCGGCTTTACGCATACCTCATTGATTATATTACTCCAAGATTATGTGTGGAATCACTATTCATTTGATTATGTCATAATTTCATGTACCCTTTATGTGGATATACTTTTGATACACATCATCACTCCATTGATAAATTCTCAAGTCATCGGTACGAACTTGATAAGAGTAATTTTGACTCAATCTCGATTTGTTGAGTTAAACATCCAATTCATTGGTGTTGTTTTTACAAGAATATATGTGAATGTCCTTTAATTTTTTTACACTTAATATCCAATAATATTGAGTTTATTTATATTTTTCACACATAATTATGTCATTGGATTATCTTTAACTTGAGGATGCGACCTTTATGAGAGATTTCATCTCAATCTACATTCCATTGCGATTCCTTTGTTGTTATACACCAAATAACTTTTATATGGTGTATATATTGTACATTGACATAGTATATCATGAATCCCTTTTTTATAATGATATTAAAAGTTTTTTATTATCTCAATTATTTTTATTCAAGTGTCTCTTTCTTGGTTTGGTACTCTAACTGAAATATCATTTTAAAACGTTTTAAAGATTTATTATTCTAAATCTTTCTCATTAATGTCCAAGTTTTAAAAATGGTTTTATGAATTTATTTATATGGAAATTAATGTTTTCAAATAAAAATTAATTTTAAAAGTTTCAATGTGGTATGGGACAGTTTGATTCAAAAATCTATTTTAAATGGCTTCTTGACAAATTGTGTGAGTTTTAAATGTTTTCATAAAAATGGAGGATATTTATCTCAATAGTATGATGATTATTTTAATCGATGTCAATATCCTTAATTATTCTCGATTGGGGTTAATATGATAGAACAAAATCATCCATATTGTATCGAATGAGTTATTATTGACTGTGGATGTGTTATTTTTATACCATTCATGGGTTTCGATTAATGTATTGACATTTCGTATGCTAGTTTTAATACGAATGTTTATGTTATGTTTCAAAATTTTCATATGAGGAATGCATTGGAGTTAGTAAGTGACGGGTGGAGCCTGATATAACTCCTTGATGCATCATTAGGTCTCATGAAAAAAACTAGTGTCTTGGCACGAGTCCTTGACAAAATCTTATTTGTAGTCCTGGCACGAGGCCATGGCTATGTGGTTATGATAGTCTGACATTATGCATTCCATCATTATGAAAGTAGTTATTGATATTGCAAGTGATTTTTCAACTAGTAGAATATCCATGTGAATAAGTAAATGTTATTATTCCATTTAATCTTTTCTATATTATACTGAAGTTCAAGTTTAAAAGGTTTTTGTTTTAGTTATACATTTCCTTAAGTGTTTATGCTTATATATGAAAGCTTCTTGCTATATTGTTGTCCTTACTGAGCATCTGAGCTCACCCATTTCAATGTTTTATTTTTCCCAGGATTGTGAAGAAGTAATTTATGAATGATTTTCAGGGATAGTATGAGGGGTTATGCAGACAAGATGTTTTTTTATGATGTAATTTAAACCTTATGAATGTATCTAGTACTTCCAATGCCACTAAACTAATCGGTCTTTCGAGACTTGATCCTTTGTGATCATGCCAATGTTTTGTAATAATGCACCAACTATGGGTAACTGGGGTCGGGGAATTACACTTCTGACCCATATGTGTTTAGACTAATTACAAAATTTTCACTTATATATCATAATTTTTCATATTGGAGACACTTATATATATCCCCTTACCATAGAAGATACCCTTCTATATCAACCTTTTACAAATTGGTGAAAATTACTTATCAAACATTGTTATATAAGATTATTTTATGTATAACCACTTATCTTAGATGCTATAATTACATGTTAACCATTATCACATAGGATTCCCTTACACATCAGCATTTATTACATACAGAACTATTTTGTATCACCCTTTGACATAGATGTGACCCTTATGTAATAATGAGTTTTCAATTTTTTCAATATGAATGAGTATTTAGTACGATTTATAAAAATAATAAAATTATATATACAAGTAAATATTTGATATGTGAGTGTGAAACAATGAATACATAGGTTTCTTCATATTGATACATAAGAGTGAAACCTTTATATTTCAAAGTAATTTGTTAAAAAAATATGATCTTGAATATGTAATGTTATTCACTATGATAATATATTGTAAACCAATGATATATAAGATTATATCATTTTTTCATAATATTAATTCATTTTTTATAGAAATATAACTATTATAAATGGTCATAAAGTGTATTTAATGAATAATTGTGGAATTATTAATTTATTTTATAGTCCTATTGAATCATATTTTATAATCTATGAAGGTAATATCCACAAAAATATATAATATATCTATCCAGATATTATGAATTTAAATTTCCATGATTAATGATAGTATTTACACAATATCCCTCCTAGATCATACATAAATTAAGAAACATGATTGAGTTTAAAAAATAGCAACACTCATGAGAATCATGAAATGATTCTGTACATCACAGTTTTTAAATTTATAGGGATTCATGTATTTAATATTAACTGTTTCTATAGAATTATATAAAACCGGATATATTTTGATGGAGATCCTCAACTACCTCAATTCATATCTTCCACTGTAATCATGAGACCAACATTTTTTTTATACAAGGAATATCTCCTCTTTTTTTGAGGTTAATTTTTTAAATTTCATATTATTTATTTTTTTAAAGTAGATTAACTTGGTTTTTTTCATTTTTTACAATTTAATGTTGGTGTTTTTTACCCTCTAGTATATGTAGAGTTTACTCACAGGTTTTTTTCATTGTGATAATAGAAATAAACATAATATTGTACAATGAATTGTTTTTTATTTAATTTTAGTTTATATTTAAATTTTACTCCAAAACTATTTTGTTCATGGGTGGGATTAACTTTATTCTATTTCAAATTGGTTAAATTAAGGGATCATTGCAATTGATATAAAAAATTAATGTAATAATGAACTGAAAGAATTTTTATGATTCACATGAAATGGTTTTTAGTTTCTTTGTATTGAGTTATGTTTTTTCAAAGATAGCGTGGTTTATTTCCTAGTTGATAATGAATATTTCATATCATATCTAAATTTAAAAAATAATTAAAATATACTAAGAAGATTAGGTTTTTGAATATGTGATTTATTTCTATTAAAATAATATCTCAGAGATTTATAATGGTACTAAGTGTTTCCTTGTTAATATTTATTTGATAAATATTCCTACTATTATGTATTTATATATTAGGTTTCATTAATTATTGAATAATATTTATAATGAATTGTATATATTATAATTAGAAGAAATCCGTTTTCTTCTATAATTTATATTTCTAAATGACTTCATATGGCCATAGGCTACATTAAACTTGTATGCATTTGGATAAATTAGTATTTTCTACTCACTGAAATTAGTTTGTAATGGATTTATGACAATATGATATATATATATATATATATTATCCATTGTTGTTTATTACATTGAGTCCCAATTTTTAGTTTTCAAAAATTTGATGGTTGAACCATTTTGATATTATTATGGTGCGAGATTGATGTTATTGTGGGTGGGAGGATATAAATTTTGAATAAATATAATTGGGGTTGTTTTGGTAATGGATGGATTATTCTTAAGGTCCATATTTATTTATTTATGTTTGTTTTTATGATTATATTTTTAGTTTTATTTTTATAATTATCTCTATTTCTTTGCAATTTCTATGTCCTTGTACCCATAAAATTCAATATAGAAATTAATAAAAGAATTTGTTAAAGGGAGATTGTTCTTGATAATTTAATGATGATTTGGGGAATGGGTAATGATTATATGAGTGTGTATTATGGTAAAAATTTATTATTTTCAATAAAATAATTCCCTCTTTAGATGTTCAATATATATTATTCTTGAATTGATGATTGTATAATTTTAAATTGTTTGTGTTGATTAACAATAAATGATTTGTGATAGAAATGAACCAAGTTGTTTATTTTGTTTTTAGAGTTGTATTTTATTCCAAGATTATAATAATCGAAGTCATATTTTCATCTAGGATGTTCACTATAGATTGAGTCTTGGATTTGAAAATTTTTATTAGTGTGATATTTGGCTCTTATATATTCTTTATGTTTTGTTATTTACTATGCTCTACCACTAGAATAAGATATCATGACTCATTCCCAGATTTGGCATCGAGTTCTTTGTTATTTTCTAAAATCAAGTTTCTTAGTGATATAGAGGGTTGACTTTACCCCCTACCCCCACTTAAATTTCAAAATTAAATTATATATAAGAATAATTTTGATATAATGTATTAAAGTTATAGGATATGTGCTAATATAAGCAGTAGTGGATCACTATTATGAAATGAATTTAATTTCGTGCCCATGGAAACTATGGTCATAGTTTATATATGTGTCTTGTATGTAATGGATTATGTTTATAAAATATTGTTTAAACACATTTTGTATTTTCAAATGTTCTACGGATTAATTACATGATAAATAATATTTTTTTCTTTTACTATAGTTTTAGGACGTGATGTTGTAAAAGTATGGATGTATTAGGAATCTGTGTTTAGGATAAATTATTCATTTGGAAATGGGATCTGTTTATTCTATATATATACATATATGCATATATACATATATACATATATACTTATATCAATGTTTTATGTGTGTTTTCAATAATATATAACCTATCATAGGAATTACATGGTGGAAGTCCTCAGAATGAATTATAATAAATATGATCTAATTTATGTATTGAGTTGATGTCACTATTTGTTCTATGGTGGATTAGTATACATCATAAATGTTTACATGGGAGGTTTTGACGATGATTGTAAAGACCCAAAGCTTGACGTACATGGCCATTACATTACTTTTGTAGAATACTTAATACATAACAAAAACCAACACTCAAGGATCTTAATAGTTTAGTTTCTTTGGAAACTCGGAACAAAATCTTCTAATCGTTGTGAAAGATCTTCAACATCTTCCATAAAGATATTCCCCTTTGGTTTTCCTACCTAAAACTTTTCTTTATATCCTGTGGGAAAGAAAACATATAAAGGTTGAGCTCAAATTCTCAGTAAGGGTAAACATATAGAACATAATACAATCCATAATCATTTGAATGCAAAAACTTGAACATAAAATCTAAACATCAAAATCTTGAGCAAGGACAAGAATCATGGAAGTACGTCAGGCATATATTATAATGGAACATCAATCATGATAAAATAGCATGGGAATAAAACATGTAATTGTGGAAAACCATTAAGAACATGATATGATTTCCATAGTAGCCAAGGCATTATTGCTAATACCATCTTAGTGGACAATGTCCCTTTCTAAATCGAGTTCACTCCACATTTTAGTCCTATAACATTGAACCAGATTGACATACCATTCCAGCCTTGTCTATCTCATGAGATATAAATATTTACCCAATTCATTAGAGGGAGATTTATGTCCCACACATATTATAATGAAATCATTCTTACTTTTGCCATAACATGAACATAAATCATTCATCATTACCCAAAGAATAAAATGGGTTTCATAAACATCATCCCATCATAACATAATCCATACAAAAAATGGATATAATTTCATCATAAGAAACATGAAGCCATTTAAATCATAGTGAAATTATACCTGAAACATACACATATGAAATAATTCCATCTTATGTGGAAAATGGTTTTGATAAAACACTTGAAATGATTTATTGAGGAAAATATCCTTTCTTCTTCAAAATCATTTTATTTTCACAAAATGCCATGCAATTTTAAAAGAAAAGGATTTTATTGAAAATAAACACGAAATATTGTAGATTAATATTCATGAAAATAAGGAGTTATAAAATCGTAAAAATCTGTTCATTCCATATAAGTTAAAAATAACATTCTTCTCGTACATTTGTCGGAAAAGTCAAAAAGTACCTCGTATGGTAAACAAAAGAAAGATTCCTTCCAAAGCTTGTGGTAAAAGTCATAAAAGGGTAAAAATTTATTTAAACATACATGCAAGAATAATAAACATTTTATGAAAACATTTTTCGAAAAAATGGACATGGATTATAGACATAACCCCAGTAAATACTTACGAATAAATAATGTCGGATAAGAATGAGATTGGAACAATTATCCATTACCCTATGTCCGATATGCTTCGTATATATCTGAACATCATGTATAATTATTTAAATACAGTCATTGACTTATTAAATAATTATATTCATTATTATGATATCATATATTGTTCACTTATGACTTTATATTACCCGTTTTTTTGTAAAGTCCATGTTAAAGCAGCGTTTTGGGTAAAATCGTTTCATTTATTGTACGTGTTTTGACTTTATGTTCTTGATATTATTACTTATATACTGATTTAATTAATTCCAATATGTAAAACATGATTTATATATAATATATATTCATCATATACATATATATATGATAGATCGATAAATGGAATGAAATACACCGTTCATGGAGATGGTAGGCCATATGTACGCATGAACGCTGTTTTTGTTTCCTTATTGAATTGAATGGAATTAAGTAGATGAAATAAATTTGTATAAAAATAAATCCAGTATCATTATTATGTCATATATTACATTATTATTCATTATATATACTTTATAATCATTCATGAATGGTTATCATGGAGAATGAATCTTATCACGTCATGGAGACGGTAGTCCGTACGTACGCATGAGCAATGATATCATTCACATGATCATGGAATTGTATATAAGTGTATGTATAATATTTCATAATCAATACCACTTTACAATAATCATATACATTTATTAATTACACTATTACACCAATCCAAGTAAGGTGGTGGTGGAAAACAGATTACACCACGGCGTGGAGACGGTATTTCGTACGTATGCACACGCGGTGATTTTATTTTCCATTGGATGGATAGAAGGTGTATTGGGGTTATTTAAAATTTATAATAACATATAAGTATATAATTAATACTGATGTTATTACTTTATAATTAAACAACTAAATAAGAAAAAGTTGAAGAAGAAAGAAATTGGAAAGGATCGGTAATGGATATTAACTCTTCTTTGGCGCGCCTTTTCATAACCTCCTCTTAGGGAACTAGAGTTTTCTATGAAGAAGACTAGGACCTCAAGGATGTTTCTAGGGAAGTGGAGAAGGGAATTTGTCAGGGTTTTTCCGATCTTGATGGCTCAATGTGGTGTGAGGAGGAGAGGGAGGAGGTTCCCTTTTATAAGGGAGGAGAGGGGCACCTTTGGAAAAATGAAAAATATTATTTTATTCTAAAGTAATATTCGGTTCTTAATAGATCCAAATTGATTTATTTATATTCTAAGGTGGCTATGGGTCTAAATAATATTCTACAACAGAATTTGGACATGTTTAGGTTACTATTTGAACCTTATCATTTAGATTTAACTCTAAGTTAAATTATTTATCATTTACTGTGTCTTCTTGTTTTCTTAAACAATATGGTTAATAAATAAACTATAACAATCCAAAAGAACCCCAAGTTGTTCATTATTAATATATATAACTTTATCTAAGTCATTTGGCCGAACCTTAGATTTTTAGGATTAAAATAACAATTAATAATATAATATTTGTTTGAAAAACTATCTTATGTCAATTTTGAGACTATTTGGTAATTGATGTTTGTGAAACTTATAATGGAATTATTAGTTCAAAAAAAGTTAATTAAATAAATTATATAATTTCATATGAACCTATAATATTATTTTAATTCATAAAAAGTTTAAATTTACATTTATATGGGTTTTTATAACATCAATTATGTTAATATTTCATTAATAAGGAAATTACTGCATCATGATTATGTCATAAATAAATTAATATATTTAATGTCTAAAAATTATAAATAATTTAAAATTATGTAGTAAATAGTTTTATCTTTCTAATGAATATTTATAGTCGAGTTTATCTTATTTATAACCCTATATTAAAAATGTTTTACTTATTAAACATTGATTTTAACTATTTTAACTATTCTTTAAATAAAATAATAATAAATGTCCTAATCTAATCCAAGTGGACCTAAAAGGAAATATTTTATTACTAAGGTTGTTTTTGGTAGAGATAAACTTTTATAATATAATTAGGACATGTGTTAGGGTAATATTAATATCATTTTTACCGTTAATTACCCTATTTACTTCTAACCGTGGTAAATAAAATTAAAAAGTTACTCTTTACAAAAAATTATTTTCATCTCATTGACCCACATTTTACTCCTTGATATTAACCGTGTCTCTCATATTTTTATGATTACACTCACAGAAGTGGTATAATTAATTTTTATGTAAAATTTCAAATTCTCTTAGGAGGTGGGTAAAAGACGGTTAAAAGTTCAACAAAATTTTTATATGTATAAAATTATTATAAAATGACTCCAATGAATTACATTGAACTTATAAAAGTATTATGTATCAATTTTGACCTACAATAAATTTATATAAAATAAATTATTATTTATATAAAAAATCGGTTTTTAAATAGTAACACATTGTTTTCACTATTCATCAAAAATTGAAAGTTTTAAGAAAAATACCAAAATTTCACTCTATGCTAATTTCGATATTTCGAATCCAAAAATGAAGTCCATTTTGTATGATAAAATTTATAAAATTTTAAAAAGTGGGCATTACTATTCATAACGGCTAGTTTGTATAACATATCATTGTTTAGTGAAACTCGGTACTGCGTAAAACACACGCTCTCGTAGAAGGTCGTGATTGCATGTAATGAAAGACAAGTCAGGGATGCATGTAGTGAAACATTATTTTAGTGTATCATACAACACAAGACACCAATAAAATTTAAAAGAATATTTTTCATAAACTCTCAGAGTGTTACATTCTACCCCCCTTAAAATGAATTTTTCCCTCGAAATTATTTGGGGTTAGAAATTGTTTACTACTCGAAATTTTCTTTATTAAAAACCCGCATCATAAAAAGGAATACCAAAACAAATATTTAAAAACTAAATTATTAAACATAATGGTTACCCAAAATTAACTAATCAATGGGCTTCCACATATGAGAACATAGGTGAAAATATTTATATGGAAGAGAAATCTAATGATCATGTTCTAATGGAGAGTGGTAGAGAACATGGATATGAAAAAGCCAACAATCACAAAGCCATAAATCTAAGGTACCATCTGATTCATCATATATGAGGAAAGTAGGACAACATTTTTGGTTTTCAAGATCATTTCCATAAAGTTGAAGAATTTTTGAATTAAAAGTAATACTTACATGATTTTGGTACAATCTTACTGCTGCTCGTGCCTTGAACAATTTCCACTTCATCCCTTAATGAAATTAAGTTGAATTTTTCTTTTGCAAAGTGTTAGCAGATCTTCTAATAGAATGATAGGTCATTCCATCTGTCTCAAACATAGGATTATAAAAATTTGTATACATAAGTCCATTTTATGGTGAGAGTAATCAAATATGGTTCCAAAAATGGACGTATACTTCATCTATCATAACTATTAATAAAATAAAACTATTTTCTACTAACCAGAGACTTTCTATAGGCCAGTGGTAGGCGATAAAGCTCTGGTGTACTTCAGTTGTGGTTCGATTCCCGAAACCATGTCTGACGCGACAGGTTGTCACCCGTTCTGCAGGTTGTACCATTTCTTAAACTACACTATTATAACATTCTATCAATAATATCGAAAAAATTTCTTGCCTTAAATAATACTAACTCATGTTCAACATAATCCATTCCAATCTTTAGGGTTATCCAAAATACTTCTTTCCAAACTCATAGTATAAAGAGAATGATTTCTAAAAAGGTCACATAACAAGCACGTGAATACCATCATTTATCCCTCATATATCTTGTTGGTCAGAATCCAATCATGTGAATACCTTAATCATGTATTCTCTTGAAAAATGAATACCCATTGAACCTTAGTCAAAACATGAATATTGTCAAAAGTTAACTCTTTCCACATACCAAAATCCAAGAATTCTATATACTCAAACCATGATATAACCTTGTCCTTATACCAGTCATGAGCTCATGAATACCATCATACATATTATTTTCTCCTTATCCCTTCATTGTGGGCATATCATCTGCTTTCCAAAAATATTTGAATAACCTTTCATGGTTATCGGTACCATATTCTTATTGAAAACCACAATGGACCAATACACATATATTTCAATATAATATAAAAGTACCTCAACAACATTATTATTGAATTCCAATACATAATCCCTTAAATCCATCCTCTTCAATGATTGTCATGGAATAGGTCCTTCCTTGATTTTTTAGTAACTTCTTAGGTCGGGTAATTGAGTTGGATAATGCCCATGTTCTCTGCGGATAAGACATTGGACTCTATAACAGTTTGTCACTCTATGAACTTTTTCTACACATAAATAACATCTTCCCCTCCATTTTTCGCATTCCTCAAGCTTCTTCTTCCCTTATTTTGAAATATCAATCTTCCTTTCTCTATGCTCATCACCATGTAAACATGCACAAAATTCCATCTTCCTCTTATTTGATGACTTAGGAATAGAACTAAAGTTCACCTTGTTAATCATATATCGAGATGACTGATTTGGAATAATCACAATATCTTTCTCTCCAAGCATTACACAATTTCGCTGCTCATAGTCACCAATTTGTCCATCAGATTCAATGTTAACCAAATTCCTTTTGGTTCCCTCCATTAACTAAAACCAGATACCATTTCGTAAGAAAAAGTTAAAATGATGAGGAACCACATAGTCATAAAAAGTCACTTATGGGATGTCTAACATTTCAAAAATTCATTAATCAATGACATCATAGGTTCACCCTAGGTTATTCATGGTTGTAAACATAATTCTAGGACTCTAACTTATACGTATACTTAAACATAAGGACATCACTAGGAATACCTTATAAATATCTCTAGGTATCTCACTAAAGTTCTTGCATCCTAGTTTCCAATGGTTGACTAAACCTTTCCTCTGATACCAACTGTAAATACCCAAAGCTTGAAGTACATGCACATTACATTATTTTTTGTGGAAAACATAATACATAACAATAACAAACACTCAAGGATCGTAATAGTTTAGTGTCTTCAAAAACTCGGAACAAAATCTTCTAATAATTGTGGGAGATCTTCCACATCTCTCATAAAGATCTTCCTCTTTGGTTTTATTACCTGAAACTTTTCATTATATCCTGGGTGAAAGAAAACCTATAAAGGGTGAGCTCAAATTCTCAGTAAGGGAAAACATTGAGAACATAAAACAATCCATAATCATTTGAATGAAAAAACACGAACATAAAATCTAAACATCAAAATCTTGAGCAAATACATGAATCTTGGAAGTACCTAAGGCATATATCATAAGGGAACATCAATCATGATAAAATAGCATGGGAATAAAACATGTAATTGTGTAAAACCATTAAACACATGATATGATTTCCATAGTAGCCAAGGCATTGCTTCCAAGACCATCTTAGTGGACAAAGTCCCTTTCTGAATCGAGTTCACTCCTCATTTCAGTCATGTAACACTGAACGAGGTTAACATACCATTCCAGCCATGTCTATCTCATGAGATAAAAATCTTTACCCAATGCATTAGAGGGAGATATAGGTACCACCCATCTCATAATGAAATAATTCATACATGTTCCACAACATGATCATAAATCATTCATCATTACCTAATGTATAAAATGGGTTTCATAAACATAATCTGATCATAAAATAATCCATACAAAAAAATAGATATCATTTAATTATAAGAAAAGTGAATTCATGTAAATCATAGATAAATTATACTTGAAACTTACACATAATAAATAATTCCATATTATATGGAAAATTGTTTTGATAAAACACTTGAAATGATTTCTTGAGTAAAATATTCTTTCTTCTTCAAAATCATTTTCTTTTCACAAAATTTCATGTAATTTTAAAAGAAAATGATTTTATTGAAAATAACCATGAAATATTGCAGTGTATGCTTCATGAAAATAATGCCTTATAAAACCGTAAAAATCTATTCATGCCGTATAAGTTAAAAATAACATTCTTCTCATACTTTTGTCGGAAAAGTCAAAAAGTACCTCATTTGGTAAATAAAAGAAAGATTCCTTCCAAAACATGTGGTAAAAGTCATAAAAAGGTAAAAATGACTTTTAACATACATGAAAGAATACAGAACATTTTATTAAAACATTTTTAGAAAACATGGACATGGATGATAATGATAACCCCAGTAAATACTTACAAATAAACAATCTCGGATAAGAATGAGATTGGAATAAGTATCCCTTACATTATGTCTAATATGATTCGTATGTATCTGAACCAGCTGTACAATTATTTAAATAATGTCATTGAATTATTACAGAATCATATTCATTTTTAGTATATCATATATGGTTCACTTACGACTTTATATTACCCGTTCTTTTGTAAAGTCCATGTTAAAGCAGCGTTTTGGGTAAAATCGTTTCATTTATTGTACGTGTTTCAACATGCTGTTCTTGATATTATTACTTATATCCTGATTTACTTAATTCCTGAATTTAAAACATTATTTATATATAATATATATTCAGCATATAAATATATATATGATAGATCGATAAATGGAATGAAATACACCGTTCATGGAGACGGTAGGCCGTATGTACGCATGAACGTTGTTTTTGTTTCCTTATTTAATTGAATGGAATTAAGTAGATGAAATACATATATATATACATAAATCCAGTATCAATATTATGTCATATATTACATTATTATTCATTATATATACTTTATAATCATTCATGGATGGTTATCATGGAGAATGAATCTCATCGCATCGTGGAGATGGTAGTCCGTACGTACGCACGAGAAATGATATCATTCCCATGATCATGGAATTATATTGAAGTGTATGTATAATATTTCATAATCAATACCACTTTACAATAATCATATACAGTTATTCTTTACACTATTACACCAATCCAAGTAAGGTGGTAGTGGAAAACAGATTACACCACGGCATGGAGACGGTATTTCGTATGTATGCACGCGCGGTGATTTCATTTTCCATAGGATTGATAGAAGGTGTATTAGGGTTATTTCACATTTATAATAACATATAAGTATATAATTAATACTAATGTTATTACATTATAATTAAACAACTAAAGAAGAAGAAGTTGAAGAAGAAATAACTTGGAAAGGATCGGTAATGGATATTAACTCTTCTTTGGCGCGCCTTTTCATAACCTCCTCTTAGGGAACTAGAGTTTGTATTTGAAGAAGACCAGGACCTCTAGGATGTTTCTAGGGAAGTGTAGAAGGGAATGTTTCAGGGTTTTTCCGATCTTGATGGCTCAAAGTGGTGTGAGGAGGAGAGGGAGGAGGTGCCCTTTTATAAGAGAGGAGAAGGGCACCCTTGGAAAAACAAAAAATATTATTTTATTCTAAAGTAATATTCAGTTCTTAATAGCTCCAAATTGATTTATTTATATGATAAGGTGGGGCTGGGTCGAAATAATCTTCTACAATAGAATTTGTACATGTTTAGGTTACTATTTTAACCTTATCATTTAGATTTAACACTAAGTTAAATAATTTATCTTTTACTGTGTCTTCTTGTTTTCTTAAACTATATGGTTAATAAACAAACTATAACAATCCAAACGAACCCCAATTGCTTAATTATTAATATATATAACCTTATCTATGTAATTTTTCCGAACCTTAGATTTTTATGAATAAAATAACAATTAATAATATAATATTTGTTTTAAAAACTATTTTATGTCAATTTTGAGACAAATTGGTAATTGATTTTTGTGAAAATTATAACGGCATTATTAGTTCAAAAAAAGTTAATTAAATTACTTATATAATGTCATATGAACCTATAAAATTATTTTAATTCATAAAAAGTTTTAATTTTTCATTTATATGGGTATTTATAACATCAATTATGTTAATATTTCATTAATAAGGAAATTACTACATCATGATTGTGTCTTAAATAAATTAATATATTTAATGTCTAAAAATTATAACTAAATTAAAATTATGTAGTAAATAGTTTTATATTTCTAATGAATATTTATAGTCGAATTTATCTTATTTATAACCCTATATTAAAAAATTTTTAGTTATTAAACATTGATTTTAACTATTTTGACTATTCTTTAAATAAAATAATAATAAATGTCCTAATCTAATCCAAGTGGACCTATAAGGTACTATTTTATTCCTAAGGTTGTTTTTGGTAGAGATAAACTTGACCAATAGAATTACGACATGTGTTTGGGTAATATTAATATCATTTTTACCGTTAATTACCCTATTTACTTCTAACCGTGGTAAATAAAATTAAAAAGTTACTATTTACAAAAAATTATTTTCATCTCATTGAACCACATTTTACTCCTTGATATTAACAGTGTCTCTCAAATTTTCAAAATTCCACTCACAGAAGTTGTAAAATTAATTTTTATGTAAATTTTCAAATTCTCTTAGGAGGTGGGTAAAGGACGGTTAAAAGTTCAATAAAATTTTTATATGTATGACATTATTATAAAATGACTCCAATGAATTACATTGAACTTATTCAAGTATTATGTATCAATTTTTACCTAAAATAAATTTAAATAAAATAAATTATTATTTATATAAAAAGTCGGTTTTTAAATAGTAATGCATTGTTTTCACTATTCATCAAAAATTGAAAGTTTTCAGAAAAATACCAAAATTTCACTCTTGGCTAATTTCGATATTCCGAATCCCAAAATGATGTCCATTTTGAATGATAAAATTTATAAAATTTTAAAAATGGGTATTACTATTCATAACGGCTAGTTTATATAACATATCATTGTTCAGTGAAACTCGGTATTGCGTACAACACACGCTCTCGTAGAAGGTCACGATTGCATGTAATGAATGACAAGTCAGGGATGTGCGTAGTGAATGCTTCTTTTAGTGTATCATACAACACAAGACATCATTAAAATTTAAAAGAATATTTTTCATAAATTCTCGGGTTGTTACATTCTAGCCCCATTAAAATGAATTTCTCCCTCGAAATTATTTGGGGTTATAAATGGTTTACTACTCGAAAGTTTATTTATTAAAAACCCGCATCATAAAAAGGAATACCAAAACCAATATTTAAAAACTAAATTATTAAGTATAACGGTTACCCAAAATTAACTAATCATTGGGCTTCCACATATGAGAACATAGGTGAATATATTGATATGGAAGTGAAATCTAACGATCATGTTCTAATGGAGAGTGGTAGAGAACATGGATATGAAAAATCCAACAATCACAAAGCCATAAATCTAAGGTACCATCTGATTCGTCAGATATGAGGACAGTAGGACATCATTTTTGGTTTTCAAGATCATTTCCCTAATGTTAAAGTATTTTTTAATTAAAAGTAATACTTACTTGATTTTGGTACAATCTTACTACTGCTCGTGCCTTGAACAATTTCCACTTCATCTCTTAAAGAAATGAAGTTGAATTTGTCTTTTTCAAAGTGTTAGCAGATCTTCCGAAAGAATGATAGGTCATTCCATCTGTCTCAAAAATAGGAATAGAAAAATTTATATACATAAGTCTATTTTATGGTGAGATTAATCAAATATGTTTCCATAAATGGACTTATAGTTCATCTATCATAACTATTAATAAAATAAAACTATTTTCTACTAACCATAGAGTTCATGTAGGCCAGTGGTAGGCGATAAAGGTATGTCGTACTTCGGTTGTGGTTCGATTCACGAAACCATGTCGGACGCGATGGGTTGTCGCCCGTTCTGCAGGTTGTACCTTTTCTTAAACTACACTATTAGAACATTCTATCAATAATATCGAAAAAAATTTCTTTCCTTAAATCATACTAACTCGAGTTCAACATAATCCATTCCAATCTTTAGGCTTATCCAAAATACTTATTTCGAAACTCATAGTATAATGTGAAGGATTACTAAAAAGGTCACATAACAAGCACGTGAATACCATCATTTATCCCTCATATATCTTGTTGGTCAGAATCCAATCAACTGAATACCATAATCATGTATTCTCTTGAAAAATGAATACCCATTGAACTTTAGTGAAAACATGAATATTGTCAAAAGTTAACTCATTCCACATACCAAAATCCAAAAATTCTACATACTCAAACCATGATATAACCTTGTCCTTATATTAGTCATGAGCACATGAATACCATCAAACATATTATTTTCTTCTTATCCCTTCATTGTGCGCATATCATCTGCTTTCCAAAAATATTTGAATAAACTTTCATGGTTACCGGTACCATATTCTTATTGAAAACCACAATGGCCAATACACATATATTTCAATATACTATAAGAGTACCTCAACAACATTATTATTGAATTCCAATACATAATCCCTTCAATATATCCTCTTCAAAGATTGTCATGGAATATGTCCTTCCTTGATTTTGAAGTAACTTCTTAGGTCAGGGTATTGTGTTGGATAATTCCCATGTTCTCCGGGGATAAGACATTGGACTCCATAACAGTCTGTCTCACTATGACCCTTTTCTACACATAAATAACATCTTCCCCTCCATTTTACATATTCTTCAAGGTTCTTCTTCCCTTCTTTAGAAATATCAATCTTCCCTTCTCTATGCTCCTCACCATGAAAACATGCATAAAATTCCATCTTCCTCTTATTTGATGACATAGGAATACAACTAATGTTCACCTTGTTAATCATATATCGAGATGACTGATTTGGAATAATCACAATATCTTTCTCTCTAGGCATTACACAATTTCTCTGCTTATAGTCACCAATTTGTCCATCAGAATCAATGTTAACCAAATTCCTTTTGGTTCCCTCCATTAACTAAAACCAGTTACCATTGCGTAAGAAAAAGTTAAAATAATGGGGAACCACATAGTCATAAAAAGTCACTTATGGGATGTCTAACATATCAAAAATTCATTAATCTATGACATCTTAGGTTCACTCTAGGTTATTCATGGTTGTAAACATAATTCTAGGACTCTAACCTATACGTATACTTAACCATAAGGACATCCCTAGGCATACCATATAAATATCTTTTGGGATCTCACTAAAGTTCTCGCATCCTAGTTTCCAATGGTTGACTAAAAATTTCCTCTGATACCAACTGTAAAGACCCAAAGCTTGACGTACATGCACATTACATTAATTTTTGAGGAAAACATAATACATAACAAAAACCAACACTCAAGGATCGTAATAGTTTAGTGTCTTCAGAAACTCAGAAAAAAATCTTCTAATCATTGTGGGAGATCTTCCACATCTCTCATAAAGATCTTCCTCTTTGGTTTTATTACCTGAAACTTTTATTTATATCCTGGGGGAAAGAAAACATATAATGGGTGAGCTCAAATTCTCAGTAAGGGTAAACATTGAGAACATAAAACAATCTATAATCATTTGAATGCAAAAACGTGAACATAAAATCTAAACATCAAAATCTTGAGCAAAGACATGAATCTTGGAAGTACGTAAGGCATATATCATAAGGGAACATCAATCATGATAAAATAGCATGGGAATAAAATATGTAATTGTGTAAAACCATTAAACACATGATATGATTTCCATAGTATCCAAGGAATTGCTGCCAAGACCATCTTAGTGGACAATGTCCCTTTCTGAATCGAGTTCACTCCTCGTTTCAGTCCTGTAACACTGAACCAGAATAACTTACCATTCCAGCCATGTCTATCTCATGAGATATAAAATCTATACCCAATGCATTGGAGGGAGATATTGGTCCCACCCATATCATAATGAAATAATTCTTACCCGTTCCACAACATGATCATAAATCATTCATCATTACCCAATGTATAAAATGGGTTTCATAAACATATTACCATAATAAAATAATCCATACAAAAAAATAGATATCATTCCATCATAAGAAAAGTGAATCCATGTAAATCATATATAAATTATACTTGAAAGATACACATAAGAGATAATTCCATCTTATTTGGAAAATTGTTATTATAAAACACTTGAAATGATTTCTTGAGGAAAATATTTTTTCTTCTTCAAAATCATTTTCTTTTCACAAAATTCCATGAAATTTTAAAAGAAAATGATTTTATTGAAAATAACCATGAAATATTGCAGTGTAAGCTTCATGAAAAAAGGCCTTATAAAACCGTAAAAATCTATTCATGCCGTATAAGTTAAAAATAACATTCTTCTTGTACTTTTGTCAGAAAAGTCAAAAAGTACCTCGTATGGTAAATAAAGGAAAGATTCCTTCCAAAACTTGTGGTAAAAGTCATAAAAAGGTAAAAATTAATTTTAATATACATGTAAGAATAAAGAAAATTTTATTAAAACATTTTTAGAAAACATGGACATGGATGATATTCACAACCCCAGTAAATACTTACAAATAAACGATATTGGATAAGAATAAGATTGGAATAATTATCCCTTACATTATGTCTGATATGATTCTTATGTATCTGAACCACATGTATAATTATTTAAATAATGTCATTGACTTATTACAGAATCATATTCATTGTTATTATATCATATATGGTTCATTTATGACTTTATATTACCCGTTCTTTTGTAAAGTCCATGTTAAAGCAGCGTTTTGGGTAAAATCGTTTCATTTATTGTACGTGTTTCGAAATGATATTCTTGATATTATTACTTATGTCTTGATTTACATAATTCATGAATTTAAAACTTGATTTATATTTAATATATATTCAGCATATAAATATATATATGATAGATCGATAAATGGAATGAAATACACCGTTCATGGAGACAGTAAGCCATACGTATGCATGAATGCTGTTTTTGTTTCCTTATTGAATTGAATGGAATTAAGTAGATGAAATACATATATATATATACATAAATCCAGTATAATTATTATGTCATATATTTCATTAATATTCATTATATATAGTTTATAATCATTCATGAATGGTTAACATGGATAATGAATCTCATCGTGTCGTGGAGACGGTAGTCCGTACATACGCTAAAGTGATGATATCATTCCCATGATCATGGGATTGTATTTAAGTGTATGTATAATATTTCAGATTCAATATCACTTTAGAATAATCATATATAGTTATTATTTACGCCATTACACCCATCCATGTAAGGTTGTGGTGGAAAACAGATTACACCACGGTGTGGAGACGGTATTCCGTACGTACGCACGCGCGGTGATTTTGTTTTCCGTAGGATGGATATAATGTGTATTAGGGTTGTTTAAAATTTATAATAACATATAATTATATAATTAATACTGATGTTATTACTTTATAATGAAACAACTAAAGAAGAATATGTTGAAGAAGAAATAAATTGGAAAGGATCGGTAATGGATATTACCTCTTCTTTGACGTACCTTTTATTAATCTCCGCTTAGGGAAATGGAGTTAGTCTTTGAAGAAGACCAGGACCTCTAGGATGTTTATATTGAAGTGGAGAAAAGCATTTGGCAGGTTTTGGCCGATCTAGGTGGCTCAAAGTGGTGTAAGGAGGAGAGGGAGGAGGTTCCATTTTATAAGGGAGGAGAGGCACATCTTTGGAAAAACAATAAATATAATTTTTTTATGAAGTCGTATTCAGTTTTTAATATCTCAAAATTAATTTATTTAGAAGTTAAGGTGGAGATGGATAGAAATAATCTCATCCAGTATAATTTTTACATGTTTATGTTACTATTTTAGCCTTATCATTTAGATTTAACTCTATGTTAAATAATTTATCTTTTACCATTTTTTCTTTTTTTCTTAAACTATATGGTAAATAAACATACAATAACAATCCAAACGAACCCCAAGTGGATCATTATTAATATTTATAACCTTATATAATTCATTTGGCCGAACATTATATTTTTAGGAATAAAATAACAATTAATAATAAAATATTTGTTTTAAAAACTATTTTATGTCTATTTTGACTCTATTTGGTAATTGATTTTTGTGAAAATTATAACAGCGTGATTAGTTCGAAAAAGCTAAATAAATCAATAATAACATGTCATATTAACCTATAAAATTATTGTAATTTATAAAAAGTATAAAATTACATTTAATTGGGTATTTATAACATCAATTAAGTTAATATTTCATTAATAAGGTAATTACTACATCTTTATTATATCATATATAAATTAAATTATTTAATTTCTAAAAATTATAAATAAATTATCATTATGTAGGAAATCGTTTTATATTTATAATTATTATTTATAGTTGAATTTACCTTTTTATAACCCTATATTAAAAATGTTTAAATTATTAAACTTTGATTTTTACTATTTTAACTATTCATTAAATAAAATAATAATAAATGTCCTAATCTAATCCAAGTGGACCTAAAGGGTAATTTTTTTTCCTAAGGTTGTTTTTGGTCAAGATACACTTGTCCAATAGAATTAGGACATGTGTTAGGGTAGTATTAATATAATTTTTACCCTTAATTACCCTATTTACTTTTAACCGTAGTAAATAAAAGTAACAAGTTACTATTCAGAAAAAAATTATTTAATCTCATTGAACAACATTTTACTCTTTGATATTAACCCTATCTCTCTGATTTTCGAAATTCCACTCAAAGAAGCGGTAAAATTAATTTTTATATAAATTTTCAAATTCTCTTAGGAGGTGGGTAAAAGACGGTTAAAAGTTCAATGAAATTTTTATATGTCTAAAATATTAATAAAATTACTCCATTGAATTACATTGAACTTATATAGGTATTATGTATCAATTTTTACCTACAATAAATTTAAATAAAATAAATAATTATATAAATAAAAAGTCAGTTTTTAAATAGTAACCTAGTGTTTTCACTATTCATCAAAAATTAAATTTTTTTAGAAAAATACCAAAATTTCACCCTAGGCTAATTTCAATATTCCAAATCTAAAAAATATTTCCATTTCGAATGATAAAATTTATGAAATTTTAAAAAGTAGGTATTACTATTCATAACAGCTAGTTTATATAACATATCATTGTTTAGTGAAACTCAATATTGCGTACAACACACACTATCGTGGAAGGTCGTGATTGCGTGTAATGCAAGCCAAGTCAAGGATGCGGGTAGTGCATGCTCCTTTTAGTGTAGTTTACTACAAAAGAAATCAATAAAATTAAAAGGAAAATTTTTCATAAAATCTCAGGCTGTTACAATAATCAACCTGATTATTCTCGTATTATTTCCTCTATATATATATATATATTATTTGGTAGGATATATAGATTGAGTGTATCCTTACTAACCCATAGATTAATTTTTTGGATTTTTGGCGATCAGGTTCACTTCACTAAGGGTTTTTAATTGTATTTTCATATTATAGCCTTGTATTATTTGTAATTTAAAGTACTTCTATTGGTTATTTTTAATGATTGTTATTGGTTTATTATTTATCTATTCCTAGTTATTTTGGGTTTAATTCCACCCATATGTGTGTTTTTTATTCCAACAATGGTACTAATAAACCATTCATGAATTAGATAGGGAATGTTGGCCTACAACATTTATTATCCATGGGAATGGTGTAGATTCAATAAGTTAATGGTGAATCAGATAAAAGTAATTTTTTCAGTATTATAATTTATTTAAAATTTATTCCCAATCACATGATATAATCACCAAAGTGGGTATAGATTCATGTCATAAGTGTGAACATCATTTTTCATCAACACCCCATAATTGTGTGATCTTCAAAGATGAACAATTTTGTATGATTTGTATTCTATTAAGAACATTAC
This sequence comes from Viscum album, assembly GCA_963277665.1. Classification (NCBI taxonomy): domain Eukaryota; kingdom Viridiplantae; phylum Streptophyta; class Magnoliopsida; order Santalales; family Viscaceae; genus Viscum; species Viscum album. The sequence goes on along the minus strand of OY728152.1, from coordinate 1,409,252,453 downwards.
TCTATACCCACATCCATATAAATTCATTCTCTTAGATTCCCTTAATAACTATCGGACCCATGTTTACCATCATTATGTATAATTAGGGACATTTCCTCACTTTTAGGATGAATTTCTAATTGAAATTAAAAAAACCACATATTTCAACGTCTTATCAACTCATCTTTTTTAAATATGAGATTATGAAAAATTCATTTTTAGTTATTCACCATTTATGCAGCCAAATAATTTAGATTTTGAGTATGGGTAACCCCGGATACATCAATTAAGACAAAATATTATGGACAGACCTCATGAAATGTGTCGATAGGAGGGGCCACCAGATTGACCGGCCGCACGCGCCCCTAGAAAAACTGGCCAAACCGGTCTAGGCTAAACTGAACCGGATGAGTATGTCGAGGCCAATCAAGGCCAGCCCTATAGGATAGGATGATCTACCCGAGTGACCCCTTCAGTTCCTTAATCTGGTCCATTTTAGCAGACCAGGATGATGAGTTAAAGTCGGGCTACTTAGGCCACCATGTGGCCCGTGTTGGATAAAGAGACTGGCCCTCCAGTGCGGGCCGAGCCGGATAAACTCAGGTCAAAAAGTGACTCAGTCAACTAGAACCACAACCATCATGGGTTAGGATTAGTGGGTCCCAGTGGTATAGGTTTAAAAAAGGATTATATTGGACCCCGAGCTTGGTTGGTAGGGTCGGTCTGAAACAGTTGGATCCGGCCTGAACAGAACTAGCCCTTATTTACAAAAACACTTATATCTCTCAAGTCGGACGTCTGATTGACTCACCATCAGTGGAGTTGGGACACTTGAGACATGGGGGGTGTTCTATGTTACTCTATTTTAGTTTTTTTTGGAGATTTTAATATTAATGGGTTGGATCAGACTTAAATACAACTGGGCCCTTTTTACAATAATGCCCATATCATACAGACCAGGTGTCTATTCAACGCACAATCTGTTATGTTGGGACCCTTAAATTTGGGTTACACTATGTGGGAATTTATGGAGGTTTAGGTATGATAAATGGCTTGACGATATGATCATCCTTTAATCAAGCATGCTTTTTGTGCGAATCTAGTTGCTGCCTGTGATGTGAATAGTGAATAGAGACCCTTCATGAATTAACATAATACCAACCCATCCTTGACTAGCATACTAGAAACCCTTTTTGGATTAGTATACTAGTGACCCTTAGTTGATCATCATAGTAGAGACCCTTAATGTATCTACATACTAGAGACCCTTCTTGGATATACATAATAGTGACCCTCTAAGGATCAGTAAAAAAGTGACCCTTCATGGATCAACAGTAGAGTGACCTATCATTGATCATCCATTGAGTGACCCGTTGTGGATCTGAAGTAGAGATACCCTTCATGGATGAGAAATAGAGCCTCTCCAAAAAATAATATTATTTAGATTTATGACTAATCATCCTTACTTATGTTCTTAATTTATACATGGTGTGAGATATGTCTTTTTTATTCTTCTTCACCTTGAGATCTTTCATTGTGGTGATTTACATTATGGGTTTTTGTGAGACTTGAGTTGGTCTCAGGGTTACTACTATATATTGTTATCCTCACCCATGCATTGGAATCACCCGAACCTATTGTTCCTTATATAAGTGACAGAAATCCTTGAATGGGACTTTGTAGAGCTAGGGATATATGACGATCAGAGGTGGACAGATAGACGTGGTGTGCTGAATTGACATCATAAAATGAGCTATACCTACTATTTATGTATAACCCTTGTCGGATGACCTATGTATATTTTTCATCCTTTGTTTTACTTTTCTTTTAGTTGGGATTGTATTTTGGTCACTTTATATTCAGTTTACTCCTTTTTCACTCCGTGGTGGTACATTGGGGTGGTTGTACTTATTCTTTGGGGGTTTCTTCATGTAGTATTCCATGGTTTTGTTTTTACACGCATGAATGAAATTCCTTTCCTTTTTGAGATATACATTTCGGGTTCTAGTCTCCATCCCCTGGACTATGGGAGGAGGGCTTGGGGTAGTCATGACATATGCCCAGAGGATGGGTAGTGACAATTGTTTTTTTATATATATTATTTAAATTTATGTTTATTACCACCCTTGTAATTTAGATATTAAAATCAAATCACACCTCTAAATAAGGGATATAGTCTACACCTTTGTGCAAGAGACATTATGGATATGTAATGGATTCGAAGGAATGAAGTTAAAAATGATATTATATTTCAGAAGTATAATTATGTCATATATTTCTTATTTATTCATTATTTAAATCTTTATGACAATCTAAATAATGTGGCGATGAAAATTAATTTACAACACCATGTGGTGTTGGTAAATCATACATATACTTGGGGGTTTGTTTTTTCATTTAGTATATGAAAAATAGAATAATTATCCAATATTATTAATAAAATATCAATATACTTAATATAATTTATTAATTATTTTAGTATTGTTGAAAAAAATTATAATCTATAGAAGAATAATGATATTTAAATAACTATGTGATGAAAATAACAGCTTCTTCAGAATACATCATTTGGTTCTTTAAGTAAGGAATAAGGGAAAGGACTTTTAAGAACTAATGAACCACTAATGGTTTCCTATATAACATTAGATGTTAATTGTTCATGTTTTAGTCAAGATAGATTTTTTAATAAAATATAAATAAAATAGAGAAGGGGTGCCCTTTTATATATGAGGGGATGATAACTATTGTAATTATAATAAAAAATAAATTTATTTTCCAGAAAAATCATGAAACATTTAAATGAATAAAATATTACATGATTAATCTTATAAAGAATCTCATAACACAAAAATATGACATTTTTGGTTAAATTTTTACCCGTATCTCATATATATAACCCCAAATAACTATTTTGTCAAATACAATGCTATAACTATTTTTTTTTATGTTTTAGACTCAAGAAAGATAAATTATTGAATCATTTACCCATAATTGGAACATGGTTATTATTGTAATCCATATAAAATTAATTTATAATAATAGATCATTTGTATAAAATTTTTATAAATGATTTTTTTTTCAAAATATCTTAAATTTCATTTTTTGGAATACATGAAATATTATAATATAATATGTTTAAAAAAATTGTAAATTTTTAAAAAATGTAATAAACTCTAATATAAAAAAGATATTGGCATATTATAATCAACCATTCAAAATAATATATCTAAAGATATAATCTTATACCTTAAATTTCCATTAAAAACCTTGTTTAACAATTTGTTTCCTTAACAATTATAAAGAAAATTTTAATAATATTGTGGTATTATTTTAATAAATTCTAGAAATGGAATCACAAATAGAACATGGATTAACTCATATAAAATTAACCATTAAATCATTTTATAAAATAATACATTACATGAAAAATCATTAACAACTTGTTTGACACTATTAATTTAATTTAACTTTAATATTTTTAATATATTAATGGTATTGGAATATAAAGATATATAAAAACACAAACTTGTTGTAACACCCTGAGATTTTATGAGAAGTATTCTTTTTAATTCATTTTATGTCTTCTTTTGTATGATACACCAAGATTATATTGCACTATATGTAACACCGTATTAGCTTGCAGTATACACAACACTATTCTTAGATCGTGTTAAAGACAATTTCAAGTTCGTTTGATAGAAGTTATTCTATGAAACATTGAGTGTATATATATATATATTTAATGTATAAATGAAATATGGTTGGATTCTATTATATGCCACAAAAAAAGCAATCTTGCACTACACGCAACCCTGACATGGCTTGCATTACACGCAATCGCGACCTTCAACGATAACGTGTGTTGTACGAAATACTGAATTTCACTAAACATAGATATGTTATTAAAATATTATATAAACTAGCCATTATGAATAGTAATACCCACTTTTTGAAATTATATAAATTTTATTTTTCAGAATGGACTTCATTTTTGGATTCGTAATATCGAAATTAGCCTTGGGTGAATTTTTGGTATTTTTTTGAAAACATTCAATTATTGATGAATAGTGAAAACAATGAGTTATTGGATAAAACCAAATTTTTATTTAAATAATAATTTATTTTATTTTAATTAATTTTAGGTAAAACTAGATACATAATACTTATATAAGTTCAATCTAATTTATTGGAGTGATTTTATAATAATTTTAGATATATAAAAATTTTATTGCACTTTTCACCGTCTGTAACCCACCTCCTTGGATCATTTTCAAATTTACATAAAAAGTAATTTAACCACTTCTGTGAGTTGAATTTAGAAAATCTGAGAGACATGGTTAATATCAAAGATTAAAATTTGGTTCAATAAGATAAAAATAAATTTTTGGTGAATAGAAACTTTTTACTTTTTTTACCACGGTTAAAAGTAAATAGGGTAATTAAGGGTAAAAATGATATTATTATTACCCTAAAACAAGTAATAATTCTATTGGATAAGTTTAATTAAAACAAAAACAACGTTAATAAGAAAATATGACCATATAGGTCCACTTGGATTAGATTAGGACACTTATTATTATTTAATTAAAAGAAGAGTTAAAAGAGTTAAAATCAATGTTTAATAAGTAAAAAAAAATTTATATAGGGTTATACATAAGATAAATTCGACTATATATATTCATTAGAAATATAACAATATTTCCTACATAATGTTATTTTATTTATAATTTTTATAATTTAAATAATTTAATTTATTATGACACAATTATGATCCATTAATTACCTTATTAATGAAATATTAACACAGTTGATGTTATAAATACATAAATAAATGTAATTTGAGACTTTTTATGATTTGCAATAATTTTATAGTTTAATATGACATGTTTTTATTGATTTAGAAAATATTGAACTAATAATGATATTATGATTTTCACAAAAATCAATTACCAAATTGTGTCAAATTTGACATAAAATAGTTTTGAAACAAATATTATATTATTAATTGTTATTATATTCTTAAAAATCTACCGTTCAGCCAAATGACATAGATAAGGTTATATCTATTAATTATGAACCACTTGGGGTTATTTTGTCTAGTTATTGTAAGTTTATTAACCATATAGTGTAAGAAAAGAAAGAGACACATAAAAAGTTGAATTATTTAACTTAGAGTTAAATCTAAATTATAAGGTTAAAATAGTAACATAAACTTTTCTAAACCCTATTGGTTGAGAGGATTTCTACCCATACCCACTTTATCTTCGAAATAAATCAATTTTGATCTATTATAAACAGAATATTATTTTTTTATAAAATAATATTTTTAGTTTTTCCAAAGGTGCCCCTCTCCTCCCTTATAAAAATGGCACCCCTCCCCTCTTCTCTTCACACCCTTTTTATCCTTGATTCTCAGTCAAATCCTGTCCATTTCCCTTATCATCTAACATAGAAACATTATAGTGGTTCTGGTCTCCTAAAAATACCAAACCTAGTGACATAAGAGGAGGTTAAGAAGAGGCGTGTCAAAGAAGAGGTAATATCCTTTACCGATTCTTTCTAATTTATTTCTTCTTCTATTTCTTATTATTTATATGTTTCATCATAAATTAAAAACATCAGTATCAATCATATACTGATATTTTATTATAAATATGAAAAAACCCAATTTCATCTTCTATACATCCTACAGAAAACAAAATCACCGCGCGTGCGTACGTACGGAATACCGTCTCAATGTCGTGGTTTAATCAGTTTTTCCTCCACCACCTGACTTGGATGGGTATAATGGTGTAAAGAATAACTATATATTATTATAAAATCATAAAAATTCTATGATATTATATCACCCACTCCAATTCCATTCAATAAATATGTGAATGATATCATCGCTCGTGCGTACGTATGGATTACCGTCTCCACAACGCGATGAGATTCATTTTCAATGTTAATAATTCAAGAATGATTATAAAGTATATATAATAAGTAATCATGAAATATATGAAATAATAATTCTACTATATTTTTGTATATATATATATGTATGTCATCTACTTAATTCCATTCAATTCAATAAGGAAACGAAAAACAGCGTTCATGCGTACGTACGGCCTACCGTCTTCATGAACAGTGCATTTCGTTCCATTTATTGATCTATTATATATATGTATATTCGGAATATATATTATATATAAATCATGATTTATATTCTGGAATTTTTTAATCATGATCTAAGTAATCATATTAATAATTACAAGTCAATACACGGACGATAAATGAAACGATTTTAGCCAAAACGCAGCTTTGACATGGAATTGACAAATGAACGGATAATATAAAGTCGTAAATGAATCATATATGATATAATAAATATTATTATGGTTCTGTTAAAAGTTAATAATATGTTTAAACCCACTATATAGGAGTCTCAGACACATACAGATGAAATTGGACATAATGTAAGGGATAATTATTCCAATCTCATTCTTATATGAGATTGTTTATTCATAAGTATTTTCTGGGGTTATGGTTATTATCCATGTCCATATGTTCTCAATATGTTTTCATAAAATGTTAAATTTTCTTCCATTTATGTTTAATGTCATTTTTACCTTTTTTTTACCACATCATATGGAAGGAATCTTTTTTTTGTTTACCATATGAGGTAATTTTTGACTTTTTTGGAAAAAGTACAAGAAGAATGTTTTTTTAACATATACAGCAAGAATAGATTTTTACGGTTTCATAATGCCTTATTTTTATTAAGAATACTCTACATGATTTAATAACTATTTTCAACAAAATAATTTTCATTTAAAATTTCATGGCATTTTGTGAAAAGAAAATGATATTGAAGAAGAAAGGATATTTTCCTCAAGAATTCAATTCAAGTGTTTTATCAAAACCGTTTTCCATATAAGATGGAATTATTCCATATGTGTATGTTTCAAGTATAATTTCTCTTTGATTTACATGGTTTCACTTTTCTTTTGATGAAATGATATACATTTTTTTATGTATTATGTTATGATGGGATGATGTTTATGAAACACATTTTATACTTTGGGTAATGATAAATGATTTATATTCATGTTGTGGAACATGTAAGAATGATTTCACTATGAGATGGACAAGACCTATATCTCCCTCCAAAGAATGGGGTAATGATTTATATCTCATGAGATAGACTTGGCTGGAATGGTATGTGTATCAAGTTCATTGATACTGGACTGGAATGAGGAGTGAACTTAATTCAGAAAGGGACTTTGTCCACTTATATGGTCTTGGTAACAATGCCTTGGTTACTATAGAAATCATATAATGTGCTTAACGGTTGGCAAAATTACATGTTTTATTCTCATTATATTTTATCATGATTTATGTTCCTTTATGATCTATGCATTACATACTTATAATATTAATTTCACAACTCATTATTTTGACATTTAAACATTATGTTCATGTTATAAGGTTCAAATCTATATGGTTTGTTTTACTTTCTCCATGCTTACCCTTACTGAGAATTTGAGCTCACCCTTTATATGTTTTCTTTTCCCCATGATATAAATAAAGGTTTTAGGTAAGAAAAAAAGGGAATATCGTTGTGGGAGATGTTGAAGATCTTTAACCAAGATTAGAAGATTATGATCAAAGTTTTCAAGGAAACTAAACAATTATGGTCCATTGGTGTCTGTTTTTTTTATGTATTAAGTATTTCGCAAAATTAAATTAATTTCTATGTACATAGAGCTTTGGGTCTCTACAGTTGGTATCATAGGAAGGGTTTAGTTAACCTTTGGAAACTAGGATGCAAAAACGTTAGTGAGATCCCTAGAGATATTTCTAAGGTATGTCTAGGGATGTCCCTAAGGTTAAGTTTAAGTATAGGTTATAGTCCTAGAATTAAGGTAAAGATCATAAAATTAAACCTAAGATGTTATATATTGAAGGTACTCCCCCTTTATTATGTTGTTTTCCTAGCATGATTTTTTCCTCTATCACTGTTTTTTTTGGGTTTTAGTCGATGGCTGGAACCCGAAGGGACCGTGTTGGTCAATGTAATGGACAATGCAGTGATTGTCCTCTAGAACAACCAAATGTGATGGGAGATGGAGTGAAGAATCTTATTTCTATACTTACACAAGCTATGAATCATTCTGTTCTTCCGAATGAGTAGAGATGGGAACAATATTCCATTGAGTCCTTCATAAGGAAATGTCCACCTTCTTTCGGTGTGTCTTCTGATCCACTTTTTGCTGAACAATGGATCAGTACCATTATTTTCTATACATCACTGTTCAGAACATGAAAAATTCATTCTGGCTATTTATCGTTTAGAAGGTGAAGCAGATCAATGGTGGACTCTAATTAAGAATGCAAGGCCCCAAGATGAAATTGAATCCATGGAATGGGACGAGTTCAAGAACTTGTTTTTCAGTAAGTAATTCCCTCGTATTATTTGAACAATGATGGAAAAGGAGTTCCCTGAGCTTATGTAGAAGGACGATGAACTTGTTGGTATATACGATGCGAATTTTATAAGACTTTCAAGGTATGAATCAGGCTTTATCATCCAACCGGGATGTATAGTTGATCGATTTTTCAGTGGCTTAAATCCAAGTCTTCGAAGGGCATTAAATATAAAAGAAATCAGTAGCTATGAAGAAATTGAGTGTTATGCTATCAAGGTAGAACTGGAAGTTGGTGTAACATATCCATATCTTGGTTTTGACAAGAAATGAAAGATGGAGTTGAAGGAGAAATCTCAGAATAATGGTGAAATGACGATGAATGTTTCTTTATGCTCAAAGTGTGGAAAGAGGCATGGTGGAGATTGTCTTAAAGGGACTAGAAAATGTTTTATGTGTGGAAAATAAGGTCATCGAGCAGCTGAGTGTCGAAGTAATAGAAAAAGGGTTGCTAATTATGTGAATAAGGTTAAGACTGTAGAGAATGAACCACCAACACTTCAATGCTATAGGTGCAAGGAAATGGGGCATTATGCAAATCAATGCCCTAATCCAAGGGTTAATAATGATCAACATGAGAAACCACTTAAGGAAAAGGATAAAGGGAAGTCACATGCGATCACTATTTATGATATTGAGTATAAAAATTATGTTGTGTAATGATAATGTTTTTATGTAATGGGATTTCAAAATAGTATCATGGAATCTCATTTATGGCATCGTGGAATTTTGGAATGTCTACATATTGGATTTCAATAATTATATGGTATCGGTAACCATGAAATGTGATTGAAATATTTTTGGAAAGAAGATTATATACACCTAATGAAGTGATAAAGAAAAAATGAAATGATCTCTGACTGATATAAGGACAATGTTATATCATGGTTTGAGTATATAGAAATTTTGGGATATTCGTATGTGGAAAGTGTTAAATTTTGACAGCATTCATGTTTTCAATAAGGTTCAATGGGTATTAATTTTTCAAGAGAATACATGATTAAGATATTCACATGTTTTGAATGTGACCAACAAGATATATGGAATGATATATGGGGGATAAATAATGGTATTCACATGCTTGTTTGATGACATTTCTAGCAATCGTTCTCTTTATACTATATGATTGGACAGAAGTATTTTAGATAAGCCTAAGGATTGGAATGGATTGTGTTGGAAATAAGTTAGTATTGTTTAAGGATTGAACTTTTTTTCGATATTATTGATGGGATGTTATAATATAGTAGTTTTAGAAAAAGGACAGCCTGCAGGACGTACGACAACCCATCATGTCGGACACGGCTGTGGGAATAGAATGCACAACTGAAGTGCGACAAGCCTTTATCACCTACCACTAGCCTACATGAAGTCTCTGGTTTGTAGGAACTAGTTTTATTTTATTAAGTGGTATGATAGATGAAGTATAAGTCCATTGTTGGAATCATATACGATTAATCTCACCATAGATGGACTTATGTATATTTAATAACTTATGCTAACATTTTTGTGATTGAAATAGATGGGATGACTTATAATTCTATCACATGATCTTCTAAAACTTCATGAATGAAAAAATTCTGCTTCATTTCTTTAAATAGAGAAGAATTTGAAATTGTTCATGGAATGACCAACAATGATATTACATTGAAATCAAGTAAGTATTTCTCCTTATGTAAAAGTTCATCGATGTTAGGGAAATGATCTTGGAAACCAAAAATGTTTTCCCAGTACTCTCATATCTGATGAATCAGGTGGTACCTTAGATCATAAAAAATTTATGGCTTTGTGATTATTGGCTTTTTCATAGCCATGTTCTCTACCACTCTCCATCAGAACTTGATGGTTAGATTTCTCTTCAATATCCATATTTTCACCTATATACTCCTATGTGGGATCCCAAGTGATGAGTTACTTTGGGTATCCATTTTATTTCTAACTATCCTTTTTAAAATGATGATTTAGTAATCGTTTTTATGATGTGGGTTTCTATGAATGAAACTTTCAAGTAGTAAACAATTTATAAACCAGAAGAATTTAAAGGGAAAAATTCCTTTTAAGTGGGGTAGAATGTAACACCCTGAGATTTTGTTTGAAGTATTCTTTTTAATTTTTATGATGTCTTGTGTTGTATAATACACCAAGATTATATAGCGCTATATGCAACACTGTATTACCTTACAGTATACGCAACACTATTCTTGGATCGTGTTGCAGACAATTTCAAGTTCATTTGATAGAAGTTATTCTACGCAACATTGAGTGTGTGTGTATATATATATATTCAATGTATAAATGAAATATGGTTGGATTCTATTATATTCCACAACAAAGGAATCTTTTACTACATGCAACCCTGACATGCTTGTATTACAGGCAATCACGACCTTCAATGATAGTGTGGGTTGTACGCAATACCGAGTTTCACTAAACAAAGATATGTTATTAAATTATTATATAAACTAGCCATTATGAATAGTAATACACATTTGTTGAAATTTTATAAATTTTATTTTTCAAAATGGACTTCATTTTTTGGATTCAGAATATCGAAATTATCCTAGGGTTAATTTTTTGTATTTTTCTGAAAACAATCAATTTTCGATGAATAGTGAAAACACTGAATTATTGGATAAAACTGACTTTTTATTTAAATAATAGTTTATTTATTTAAATTTATGTTAGGTCAAACTAGATACATAATACTTATATAAGTTAAATATAATTCAATGGAGTCATTTTATAATAATTTTAGATATATAAAAATTTTATCGAACTTTTCACCGTCTTTTACCCACCTTCTAGGAGCATTTGCAAATTTACATAAAACATAATTTTACCGCTTCTGTGAGTTGAATTTCGAAAATTCAAGAGAAACGGTTAATATCAAGGAGTAAAATGTTGTTCAATAAGATAAAAATAAATTTTTGGTGAATAGTAACTTTTTACTTTTTTTACCACGTTTAAAAGTAAATATGATAATTAAGGGTAAAAATGATATTATTATTACCCCAAAACATGTCCTAATTCTATTGGATAAGTGTAATTCGACCAAAAACAACCTTAGGATGAAAATATGACCCTTTAGGTCCACTTGTATTAGATTAGTACACTTATTATTATTTAATTAAAAGAATAGTTAAAAGAGTTAAAATCAATGTTTAATAAGTAATTTTTTTTTAATTTATGGTTATACATAAGATAAATTCGACTATAAATATTCATTAGAAATTTAAAAAGATTTCCTACATATTGGTATTTTATTTCTAATTTTTGACATTAAATAATTTAATTTATTTATAACACAATGACGATGCAGCAATTACCTTATTAATGAAATATTAACATAATTGATGTTATAAATACCCAAATAAATGTAATTTGAGACTTTTTATGAATTAAAATAATTTTATAGGTTAAAATGACATGTATTTATTTATCAAATTAATTTTTTTCGAACTAATCATGGTGTTATGATTTTCACAAAAATCAATTACCAAATAGTGTCAAAATTGACATAAAATAGTTTAAAAAAATATTATATTATTAATTCATATTATATTATTAAAAATATAAGGTTTGGGTAAATGACATAGATACGGTTATATATATTAATAACGAACCCCTTGGGGTTAGTTTGGCTTTTTATAGTATGTTTATTAACAATATAGTGTAAGAAAACAAGAAGACAAGGTAAAAGTTAAATTATTTAACTTAGAGTTAAATATAAATGATAAGGTTAAAATAGTAACCTAAACTTGTATAAAACCTATTTGTTTAGGAAATTTCGACCCATAAACACTTTATCTTAGAAATAAATCAATTTTGAGATATTATCAACCAACTATGACCTTATTATAATATAATATTTTAAGTTTTTCCAAAGGTGCCCCTCTCCTCCCTTATAAAAAGGGCATCCCTTCCCTCTTCTCTTTACACCCTTTTGGACCTTGAATCTAGGAAAAAACCTGACCATTTCACTTCTCATATTCCATATAAACATTATAGAGGTTCTGGTCTCCTCATAAGTCCAACCCTGGTGCCTTAAGAGGAGGTTAAGAAGAGGCGCGTCAAAGAAGCGGTAATATTCTTTATCGATTGTTTCCAATTTAGTTATTATTATACATATTCTTCTTTATTTGTTTCATCATAAATTAATAACTTCAGTATCAATCATACACTTATATGGTATTATAAATATGAAACAACGCAATTTCATCTTCTATACAGCCTACAGAAAACGAAATCACCGTGCGTGCGTACGTACAGAATATCGTCTCCTCGTCGTAGTGTAATATGCTTTTCCACCACCACCGTACTTGGATGGGTATAATGGTGTAATGAATAACTACATATTATTATAACATCATAATTATTCTATGATATTATATCATCCACTCAAATTCCATTCAATAAATATGTGAACGATATCATCGCTCGTGTGTACGTACGGATTACCGTCTCCACGAAGCGATGAGATTCATTTTCCATGTTAACATTTCAAGAATGATTATAAAGTATATATAATATGTTATAATTGAATATATTAAATAATAATTATAATGTATTTATTTATATATACATTTATTTCATCTACTTAATTCAATTCCATTCAAAAAGGAAACGAAAAATAGTGTTTATGTGTACGTACGGCCTACCGTCTCCCTGAATGGTTTATTTCTTTCCATTTATCGATCTATTATATATATGTATATTCTAAATATATACTATATATAAATCATGTTTTCTATTTTTTAATTAATTAATCATGATCTAAGTAATCATATTAATAAATACAAGTCAAAACATGGATGATAAATGAAACAATTTTACCCAAAACGCTGCTTTAACATGGAATTGACAAATGAACGGATCATATAAAGTCATAAGTGAATCATATATTATATCATAAATATTATTATGGTTCTATTACAAGTTAAAAATATTTTTAAACCCACTATACAGGAGTCTCAGACACATACATATGAAATTGGTCATAAGGTAAGGGATAATTATTCCAATCTCATTCTTATCTGAGAATGTTTATTCGTATGTATTTGTTGGGTTTATGTTTATTATCCATGTGCATATGTTATCAACATGTTTTCATAAAATTTGAAATTTTCTTCCATGTATGTTTAAATTCATTTTTACCCTTTTTTAGCTTTTACCACCTCGTATGGAAGGAATCCTTTTTTTACCAAAGTGGCACTTTTTGACTTTTCCAGCAAAAGTACAAGAATAAAGTTTTTTAACTTATACAGCATGAACAAATTTTGGAGGTTTCATAATGCCTTCTTTTCATTAAGATTAATCTACAAGATTTAATGACTGTTTTCAACAAAATACTTTTCTTTTTACATTTTGTGTCATTTTGTGAAAAGAAAATGATTTTGTAGAAGAAGTGATATTTTCCACAAGATTTCATTTCTAGTGTTTTATCAAAACTATTTTCCATATAGGATGGAATTTTCTCGTATGTGTATGTTTCAAGTATAATTTCTCTATGATTTACATGGTTTCACTTTTCTTATGATGAAATGATATCCAATTTTTTTATGGATTCTACTACGATGGGATGATGTTTATGAAACCCATTTTATACTATGGGTAATGATGAGTCATTTATGTTCATGTTGTGGCACAAGTAAGAATTATTTCATTATGAGATGGGTGGGACCTATATATCCCTCCAATTCATTGGGTAAAGATTTATATCTCATGAGATAAACATGGATGGAAGTTTAATTTAATCTGGTTCCGTTATATAGGACTAGAACGAGGAGTGAACTCGATTCAGAAATGGACTTTGTCCACTATGATGGTCTTGGCAGCAATACCTTGTATACTATAGAAATAATATCATGAACTTAATTGTTGCCAAAATTACATGTTTTATTCCCATTCTATTTTATGATGATTATTGTTTCTTTATGATCTATGCCTTACGTACGTCCAATATTTATTTCTCAATTCATGATTTTGACGGTTATACTTTATGTTCATGTTTTGAAGGTCAAATATATATGGTTTGTTTTATTTTCCCTATGCATAACCATACTGAGCATTTGAGCTCACACTTTATATGTTTTCATTTCCCCAGGACATAAAGAAAGTTATTAGGTATGAAAAAAATGTAAGGTCATTATGAAAGATTTTGAAGAACTTTCACCAAGATTAGAAGATTATGTTCCAAGTTTCCAAAGACACTAAACTATTACGGTCCATTTTTGTTAGTTTTTTATGTATTAAGTATTCCAATAAAGTAATGTAATTTATATGTACGTCAATATTTGGGTCTCTACACTTGTAGTGTATATATATATATAATTATTGGGTTACTATAACTATACTAAAACATAGTATATTTAGTGCATTTGAAATTAATTTACTTTATTTTTATACTCTATGAATATGAAATATGTCAGTGCTGGATAAACATCCATGATAAAATTTTAATTAATTTATACTTAAAATACCTTTTCATGATAACAAAAATCATATTTAAAATATTTACTTACATGTAAACATAATATTCTTTTCTATATCGAAAAATATTATTGATATTGAGAAAAAATAAAGTGACATTTTTGGCTTTATGTTTTACTTGAATATTATATTGGTCAGAGTTGAAGTAAAATTGTAAAATTAGTTCATATATTTAACGTTATTATAATTATTGATGAAATAAAAACATCCTATTACATAAAGGAAGGTTTTTATTGAATTTTAAGCCTTATGACATTATTTTTTAACCATGGTTACCTGATTTATCATTTAGTGAGGTGATGAATTTCACCATTGTTACTATTTATAATGATTTAAAATAAAAAGAAATTATTTTTGAAATTTTATTCTCCTAACATAAAATTAGGAATTTATTTTATAAACCTTATATTTTATACATTTTAATAAATTAAATTATAAGTACACAAAAAAATTGTTATGAAAAATTATTTTATGGAAAAAAATTATATTTAATCCAAAAAAATTATATATATAATAATATTGTAAAATGATTATAGTAATAAAATTATTTAAATTGTATTAAATAAAGTATGTAATATATAAATTTGATTCAATAATATAGTATTAGATTTGAAAAACATGATTTAATAAATTAATATTTAAATTTTGTAAACTTAACTGTTTTTCAATACTCATTGATTTTTTTTTGAAAAATCAGAAAATTTATATCATTGTTAATTTTGATAGCATAATTTTGAAATTAGTTTTAATTGAATACCATAAAATTTCTCAAATTTATTAAATTAATTATATTTTATTTGTAAAAATTATAATAAATTAAATTTTTATGAAAAAAATATATTTGAATCATAAAATGACATCACAAAAAATAATATGAGTATATAATTATAATAAATCAATAAATATGTATTGATTAGGAGTAATAAAAATATATTTTATAAATTTATTTATAAAATGAACCCCCCCCCCCCAATTCAATGACTATGTTATCACACTTAATAATAATAATTTTTCTAATATAACTCAATGATTTTAATGATAGGTGATTCACGTTATGAAATATATTGAATATAAAAAATTATTTTAGGAGAAATATATTATAAAATATTCATTTGTTACATTCTACCCCCTGAATTATTTTTATCACTCATAATTTTTTCAGGGTCATCAAAGGATAAAAATTTATTGAAATCCCACATCATACATAGGGATAATGAAACAACTTTTCCAAATTAAAAATGCAAAAAAATATATAACCCTAAATATCACATATTTTGATTCGCATATATGGATATATTTTTTGAAGTTAAGATATAGACATGGAGGTGAAACTGACATACAAAGACTAATAATTATTCATTGGTAATGTGGTCATGTGGTTACGAGATTTTTAATTAAAATAAAACTATAAATTAATGAGCTTTGAAAAGATAATTAATTCATTAAAAATGATTATAATAGGATAAATGTAACGACCCCAACCCCAATAAACCATATTCGATGCCCTGATTTTTTAAATTTCCATAGGAAAAATGATCAAACACTAATTGATTGAATTATTTATATGTTTTGGAAAACCATATTAAAAAAATAATATATATTTAACATTGGTAATGTAAAATGAAGCATAAGACAAAAAAAAATAAAGTGATAAAAATCCTTGAAAACAAATCAATAGATTCTTATTGATGTATTGGGTAACAGAAATACAATAATGGTGCGATCATATTCCCATAAATTGTTATGTATTGTAGAATATAACATGAATAAAGGAACAGAATAAAAATTGATAGGTAAATAACTAAATACACATGTTATTTAATCAATAAAATGAAAAAATGCATCCATAGATTTTTTCATAGTGACAATTTAGGAAAAATAAAGAAAATTGAATTCTCAATCATTTAAATAATTATTTATTAGAGTCCATGTTTCCCAGTTACATTGTTCCTTTTCTATGAAGCTCATTTACAAGATAGTTTAGCATACCTGGTTGAAACCCATATTATTTGGCTAACTATTTTGTCTCATGAGTCTACCGATGCATTGTGGGGATATCTATAACTTGAACCCACCCATGTCACACCCATATAAATAATTTCCCATATATTGAATAATGTTTTTAATTCATTAACATTATGCCTTTTCAAATATCCACACTGGGTAATGGTTACTGATTTATAAATATTTCCAAATTTAATCAAATAAAATGAAATGTAATCACTTTATTTAAAAATGGTATATAGTATAGGTAATAAACATATCAATGATAAATGATAAGGATATTTGGGTGAAATTTTATATTCAATGAACACATGAAAGTGAATAACTCAAGTGGATGTTAATTTTCTAGAATATTATTTAAAGTAGTTGATGTCAGCAAAAAAGAAGTTGAAAATAATAAAAAATCATGTAGAATAAGAATAAGAATGAAATTAATAATATTTATACCCATTAGAGTAAGTATAAAATTTATTTTAAATGATTAAATAAAGAATATATTTTAAAATATTAAGGAAATGTGTCATTTAATTTCTATAAAATCATTTTAAAATCATTTTCATTGAAAATATCTTTTAAAAACATTCTCATTAAAAATATAATTATAAAATTTCATAGGATCTTCAATAAATTTATTATGTATAATTTTATATGAGGAAAAAAGGTAATTCATTTTTCATTATAAAATGTTTAAGAAAGTACCTAGTTTGTAAGTGATTGTAATACTCCATTTAAAAAATAGTAAAAATCTATGAAAAATTTATTTTGAAAAATATTTCTAAAATGGTAAAATAAAACATATTTTGGAACATTTATATAATATGTGGTTTTGTAAGAAAATCGATAACCAAAAGAAGCGAGAAATGAAGTAGGATTTTATTTAAAAAAATATCATAACAATATTACGTACTAAAGAATAGAAGAAATGGTAATATAAATTGAATAAGATCATGAATAACTTTAAGAGGGTAAAATTAAATTTTTTTTGATATATTTATAATTTAATTTGATTTAATCGAATTTAATGAATAAATTGTCTAAATTGTAATTTGATTGTGAAATAAACCTCTATAAACTATATGATTTTTGTGAAAATTAAAAAATGAATCGATTATGTTTATCAACTCTAAATCCACAAAAAATTTAAAATACCTAAAAATATTGTGAATAATCTATTATAAACATAATAGTTGAATATTAATGATGAAAAAGTTGTAATATTACCCATTAAAAGTGAATTCAGTAATGAAATTTCATTACCACATGGTATCTATATGTTTAAATCCCCTTAGATGAAATAATTCAATTTGAAACTCAATATACAATGAATTATTAGTAAATCATGATATTAATCTAAAATGAGGAATTACATACACCACATTAATGAAAATGTTTTGGTGATAACAAATACGTCTCAATGGAATGTAAATTGTGAAGAAATATCTTACCTTACACTACCATTTGGCCGAACACCCATTAAAAATGAATAATGGTTTTTATAGGTTTATTAAATTATACTAGAACCTTATTAATAATTATAATATCTTATATTATCCTTTTATAACACATTATCAACCTTTTTTTATAATAAATCAATTTTTTTTATTTTTTTAGGTGTTAGTTGTCATATTTTTTTTTAATTTTTTGACAAGATATTTTTCCCCATTTTTACTTATATGATTATTTCCTCATACCCAATATAAACCATGATTTAAATATCAGATATATTTAGTATTTATAATCTTAATGTATTCCATACAATTTGGAAATAATTAATTTACGTATTAAATAATAATTCTAGATGAAGAAAGATATTATAAATAACAGATATATATTATATATATAAAACATTAATCTATTGTTATTCACAACCTTGAATAGTGGTAATGAAAGAATGAATAACATCAGTTCAAGAGGTTGTATTCTTCGATACATGTGAATAATGATTATGTATTTTATTTCATGGAATTATATGAGGCTGTTGGTTGAACCATTATGATAACACTATCTCAATATATTTCAGACAATAAGGCTATTATATAACAATATATATGGTGAATTTAAGTGATAGAGAATAAAAAAATAGAAGTTCATGTAGAGGAACATTATATATTATTCTGTAATCTCCACTTTTAATTTATGAAGATAAAACACATTGGTTGGCATAAAAATAATTTTTTTTTCATAAAAACATATCCTCTATAATAAATTGGATGTTATCTTCATTTATAATAAATTAGTCTCCAATGGATTAATTATAAAAAAATGTGTAAACCATGTCTTCATAATTTAATAAATATAATTAATTAAAACCTTTAAAATGGATATGTGATAATAAGAAAAATAATATTATCATAATATTATCATTGATTTTCTATTATACTCATTCCAACATGCAATGGAATCAACAGAATAAACATATTGTTACATGTATAGAATGGTAATGATGAAACTAGTTTTTTTAGTAACAAAAAAATAAGTATCATATATATTAAAAGATATATAATAGATTAAATTGATTTAAAATATTCAATACATCATAATTCCTAGGGATGTTATATAACCTTTTATGCATTTTGTTTTATGTCATGCATGCTTTACAATGTTTATACTTTAGAATATTGTGGTATATACATTATCCCCCCTAAATTAATTTTTTCCTCACAATTAAAACATAATCATAGTAATATAAGGACTGGTATTTGAAAAATTATTTATTGTTAATGCCATATTGTAGTGGGGTTGATAAATATTCTCGTAATAGTAGAGAACGGTAGGTACAAAAGCCATTTGGAATAATTACATAACTAGGTTTGTAGACATGATATCATATGTGGAAAATTAAAACACAGACATGTAAGAGATAAAAACAAATAAATAATGATGGATAATTATAGAGAACACTCGTCACAATAATTTCGGTGATCTCGATAAGGTTAATTACCGTAGAACCACAATCCAGAAGAATGAAAAAGTTCATTGATATCCTAAAAATGATGATAATAGGAAAAAAAATTGTTTGAAGACTGTTTTCTTAGATTTTAGGAATTATTTAACTCGTAATTAATATATGAAAATGTAATTTCATGATATGTTTCCATTTGAAAAGGACAATCTTATCACTTGGTTATGACTTGAATTATTTGAACTTTATCAATTAGCATAGGTAACATCATATGTTCAAACAACACATTAATCACTAAAAACTTTTTCAAAACATCAACATAAAACATTTCACTAAGGATTATCCTTATATATACCATCCAATATATCAGTACTGAAAACATTAGATGGTAATTTAACCCTCTAATGATCTTATTATTAATATGACCAACACTAAGTAGCTATAAATCACCATGACCATACTTGTGAATAACATTATAATGTGCTCACATTAAACATGGTATTAACATTAATTAATGTAAAAAAATATTTTAAACATTAATTCGAATTTATTAATTCTATAAAACATAGATTATTAAATATATGACTTAAGTCCAATTTTTTAACTCCATCAACTATATCATAATTTTTTTCAACTAGTTATTAAATGGATGTTAGGGAGTCAATATTCTTCCATTTAATTAATCCATAATAATAATCTCCTTATATATACATTATTATCACAAAATAAAAAATATATTAAGTGTGTTCATTCCCCCCACCATGTATTTTATAATATAATTTAATTGATACTATTTCACATTTCTTGTTAATATTAAACATTTGAACTCACATATTTAATGAAATAGTATTATAGTAAATTCTATACATATTTTACTATTAATATGATGATAAAATCAACAATAAATTCTTTTCAAAAATATTTATTACATCCGAATTTATAATCACCTTAATTATTCCTCTTCATTGTGTTAATAATATATGCATGACCATGATCCCATAGCTTCTTTTGAGGTATATTCCCTTGATGATTAGGGATTTTTTTTCATATTACCCCATCTCATTGTTGTTGTAACTTGAAATAGTATTTTATCCCTTCTTACACATGCATTATTTAACATGATGACCATTTTTCCAACACATATAAAAAACTCCAATTCTATTCAAGAATTCTCTATGGAAATTATTTCCACAATTCTCACAAGATTGAAATTGCATTATCTTCTTCATTGATGGAATCTCTTTGTCATAATGTTTGAATGACCTTTTATTTCCAATATTCACCTTAAATATACATATCCAATAAAATTACTTCTTTAATTTCATGGAACATAAAACCATTTCATAATATGATGAAACATTTTGGGTGAGAAGTGTGCTTCAGTGATATGAATCAATTCCTTTGATGAATTGGTCAATAGTGATTTATGTATTATGTACAGAGTTCACAGTATAACATTATATCCATGAAATTCTATCATTACACTCCAAAAAAATTTCTTCATATTTTTTTTATTAAATTAAGGGTTGTTCTCCTCATATCTATTTGTTCTCATGAGGAGATTATTTTTAAATAATGTCTCCTTAAAATATTTTAATTTCATGAGTTTAATTTCTTATTACACCTTAATATTTTGGAAAAAAAAAATATTGATCAGTATCAACATTAGGAAAATACACTAAAAATCATCATTTCCCTTTTCCCCACATTTGAATGCCATAATAATCTTTTCTATGGAAATAATTCATTTCATAGGTTCTATTGGAATAATACTCCAACTAAATTATTCGACTCTCATTAGTAATTACCCTGACTAAGATTCTTAAAGATGGTGAATTATTTAATTAAATTAGAATATAAACAAGTAACATGCAATCTGAAGGAATAAATAGATTAATAGCATTGGAAAAAAGATATTTACATGATTTATACATTATAACATGAAATAAAATACAATATAGAAATTAATTTAGAAAATTTAACATCACAAAATTTATCCCTAGAAGTCATTCATAATATACTTCTTAACCTCCTGAAAAAAAAAAGAAATGGGTGAGCTTAGATACTCAGGAAAGGTATGTAATACTGTGGAAGAATATATAATATGGTTTGGTGAATAACTAAAATTACCCATGCCATTAAAACATATTCTTGAATATCATATGGTTGGAATAAAAGAAGATTCAATAATGCTATAATAAAATATAAACCTGGTATTCTACCCGTCGAATAACCACATGGAATATTAATTAAAAAATTCCTAATGAAAGAATTCACAATGTAGTACTTCTAAACCATATCTCATGGCCTCGGTCAGAAAAAACTAAACATGATTAAGGCAGATTCCAAAACAATATCATAAAATGGGAAAGGACTCAGCCAAGTTTGTATTTTTTTCTATGATGATACCTAATGATGCATTGAAAGGCTATAATAGGACCCTCGAATCACTTACTATGTTGAATGCATTCCTCATATGAATGGGGTTAAACATAAATAACGTATGAATTTGAAATATGAGTAACATACCCCAATCTGTTGACATAATCAATAACAATTCTCAGTAATAAGGTGAATAGTATCAAAATTGCACATCCATAGTAGAAATTAACATAAACCATTTAATAAAAAAATTTGGATGATATCATAAAATTGTAATCCCCGTTTATTATAATAATCAACATGAGTGTTGAAATAATTTAAAATACACTTATAAAATCATTGAGTCATTCTTGAGAGAAATACTCATTTACTTTGAAAAGAGGATTTCTTTTGGAATTTTTTTTTATAAAACTAGAAGTGAACTTAGAAAATTTCTTCATAATAAAACGAGTTATTTTAAAAAAATGTGGATTAAAACATATTATAGAGTGTACTATAAAATTGGAAATAATTCAAGGAGTTCCCTTGAATCAGATTTGTTTATTAAGAAGAATTTTAGAAAGATCCTTTTAAAACATGTATCAACTCATAAAAGAATAATGATTTATAATTGTTAAATATATATATACTATTAATATTGAATAAATGATTAGTAGATATAAATAATTATCACTTTCATTGAGGTAATTAGCGAATAAGAATAACCAAAATAAAAATTGAGGTTGGGTTTGAAACGCTTCCCTTATGTCTGATTGATTTCTTCCCTTGAACATAATGTACTAGATAATAAAATTAAATATATAAATTAATCATTTATAAAACTTATCTACATGTATTTTATTTTTTAAAATTTTATATTGTTCATTTATGTCCGTTTTTATGAGTTATAAGTTTCAATTTTATCGCCCTTGAAGATTCATTTCCATGGTTTTCATGATCGGTATAGTTGTATTTGATAAAGGATGTTCATGTGGAATAAGTATAATTATCCAAATTTTAATTTATATGATATTAATGACCATACAGAATATTATATGGTTATAATATTAATTTCATTATATGGTAGGGGGATGATTTATGAGATAAAACATTAGTCATAATCATTTAGATTATTATAATGGTGTTTTGATCACCTTGAACTGGTTTTGTCATATAAATTAATATTGTGAATAAATATACTTCATAAAGAGCATAAAATAGGATAAAAATACATATATTATATTATGGTTAATCCATAAAAATGGTTCTATTACAATGATTTAAGTTTAAATTGATGAACGAAAGTTCAATGCCCAAAATGGTTGCAAATCGACACCTCTCGAGCGATGATATCATTTTTAAAATAGTAGAGAGAAAGAGATTAAGGGGATTGATAATGATTCTCAAATTATCCTTACATCATTCTATTAAATTAATTATGATAGATTTATCATGATCATTTTGATATATGGTGTGTGGAGATGATAATAAAATATGGTAAATTGGGAATGAAAGAAAAAGGAAGACTGTTTACCTCTTAAATTAACCACCTTGAGAACCTATTTAGAGAAAGGAGTTTTCTTAATTTGAAAAGACAAAGATCTCATATATGCAGTGAGAGAATAGTGAAGAAGATTTTTTAAGAAAAATGACAATATTGAAGTCCTATAGTAGTGAAGAGAAAAAGGGGTGACATGAAGTTTTTATGGTGGAGAAGAGGTATGATTTTTCATTATTAAATTCATTATTTAATTATTTTTCTATAGAATACAAATAATATTTGTTATCAAGACTAAATAAAGTACCCTATGACTATTAGTTATAAAAAAGTGTTATTACATCATCCATGTGTCATGGAATAATTAAAAATAATAATAATTTGGATTAAAAATACCGATTTTAAATTTAAAACTGATTATATAACAGAATAAAAAAAGAATTAAGGTCTAATACAATTAACCAAAAATAAATAGACAATAAAATATTGATTTATGAATCAATTTTATGAAAATCAATTTCATTTTTAATATATATATTTTTTTTATTTTAAAATTTTATTTTTATTTTTATGACTTATCAAAACACCTACATTGAAATATACTTTTTTTAAAATATTCACTTCCATTAAAGATGATATAATTACATCATACTTTAACTTATAAGATTTCTAAATTTTAATTATACATTCATATGTAAGGTTAATATTCCTTAGGCCAATATAATATTCATAAGGGAAATTTATAATTTAATCAATATGGGTTCCTTAACATATATAAATACCTATTATTTCTTTTATTTTTCATTTAAAAATATTTTTTTGTTTTATCTATGTGGTTTTATAGGATTAATACTTTATAAAATAAACTTTAGAAGGGAAATTTGATTAATATAATTTTGGGCCATTAGTATCACCCCTCGTATAAAAAATACTTCCTTGAAATTTCCAAAATGCCACCCCATAAAATTATTTGGGTAGATATTCACCAAAATATCCTCTAGCTCCCACATCACCGCTTTAAATTTATGATTTTTTAATGTACATATACCATCCGAGTCACCCAATCCCTCCTCACTAATTCCTTAATGTCTAGAATTATTATAGGATCTTCAGAGTAAGATAAATCAGGTTCTAATTCGAAACCTTCATAAGTTGGTACATGTGTTTGTTATAGCTTGTCATTTCTCTACATTGAGATGTGGAATACAATTTTTTCTTATGAAATTCTAGGTGGAATCACAAAATGGTAAGCCACAACACCAAGTCACTCCAAAATTTTAAAAGGAACAATGTACCTAGGGCTCATTTACCCATTGTATCCAAATATAATAGCACCCTTCCATGGATATTATTTTAAAAAATATGACCTCGTATATGAAATTCCAAAATCCTTAATTTTATTATAAATATATCTCTTTTTCCAAAATTGATAAATTTGGATATTGTTCTGAATTGTTTTACCTTCACTATTGTTTCCACCACAAGCTCTGGCCCAATAAGATTTCTTTCACCAACATCATACCAACATGTTGGTGTCTGAAATATATCACCATAGAATCCTTCATATGGTTCCATTTGAATAATATAATGGAAACTATTATTATTGGAAAACTCTACCAAAGGAAAATAATAATGACTGGATTATCCTTTCAAACTACACCATAGTTTGAGGGTGATAATTAGTACTCAAATGAAGCATAGTATAATAATATTTTTATCGAATTTTCATGAATATTGAAGTAAATACAATATGAAAATAATACATATTTGAGAGTGGTTCTCCATGAAGTCTTATAAAATCATTAATATAGATCTGTGAAAGAAACTCCAATAGAAAGTCAACCCTTATATTGGGGAAATGTGCAGATTTGGTAAGTTGATTAACATTCACTCTTATTGCATCAATATATCTTGTTGTTTTCTGTAATAATTTTACAAAATAAATAGTGATATCTCCCCATTTGAATGTAAGAATAAGATGTGGTTATAAGAATCCTCTTGGATATTTTCTTTTATCTTACATCTTTTGATAGAATAAATTTCTTGATACATAATTAGTGTGTTCCCTCTTCATGTTACCCCCCAGAAATGTTCCATCAAATATCTATTCATCATAGTGATACTAGGGTGTATACATAAATGATAACTATAAGAATCATCCCATCAGTCCCTTTATAGCTTCAGTATAGAGGGAACACAAAGCTTCATCCCAAATTTTAGAATTCCATCATCACACATGAAGTAATCCAACTTCCAACAATTCAAACAATTAATTTCCTTTTGAATTTTCTCATCACATGACTGAGAAAATTTAATATTTTTTAATAATGATGGTCAGGAAACAGATTTATGTAGTAATTATGTTACGCCTTCTTTAATAAATCCCATATCACTATTTTCTCGATCTGTGAACTTGAGGTCCTTGGAAATCCACACTATGTTTTTAAATCTATAATCATTCCTACTCAATATGTCAGGTACATTTTATGTCTTTCTTGGGTGATATTTTGTTGAACAATAATAATATTTCAGTAGCTTGGGCCATCGCAATTTTCTCACGAGCATTTGTTTTTGTCAAATGTTTTATTTCAATATCTTCTGATCAGTATATATCTCACTTTTTCTCTGTAGATATAGATTCTACATATCTTTAGAGAAAATATTAAAACATCTAAATCAATATCGCGAGTTGAATAGTTATGTTCATGAATTTTTGACTTCATTTATACATATAAAATAACTCTATCATTCTATATAATAACACAACAAAGTCCCTTATTTAATACATCACTATAAATACAAAATCCTCTATTTCATTATGGTAGAGTTAGGATTGGAGAATTAAATTATCTCTAATTCAATTATTCAAAACATTATTCACATTAGTTTTTCCATAGATACATAAACCATTTATGTCAAATATTTATTAACGGGTTATCTAATCAAGAGAAGTTCTGAAAAAATTGATGATAATAACCTACTAAACCAATAAAAGTATATACCTCGATTATTTTAATTATTCAAGGTCAATATTGACCAAAACATTCCATTAAGGGATCAACTAATATTCCATATTTAGTGAATATATGGCCATGAAAAGAATCTTTTAGAAGATAGAATTCACACTTTCTAATCATCCCATATTACTCATTTCTGTTAAATTTTTATCAAATAGTGTGATAGTAATTTTCATGATGTCAGTATATTATAGAGCATACTAAGATTTCATTAACAAATAAAAAATAAAATTAAACAATATTTTCCTAGAAAACACTATTCAATCTATCCATAAAAATATAGGGTTCATTAATTTTTCTGAGATCTATTACTGTAAAAAAGTAATGCACATTATTGGTTCTAAATTCTATCTTTTTAATATCATCATGCCTCACATGAAACATATAATATCTAGATCGAAGGTCAATTGTTGGAAAATATTGGGCTCTATGAAGCTGATGAAACAAATCATCAAACTGAGGAAGGTCATTCATGTTCTTTATTGTAATATCATTTATATTCCCATAGTCAATGAACTACCTTATATATAAATCTTTATACATAAATAAAATAATACAAGCACCCATAGAAGAAACACTATGGTGAATAAACCCCTTTTTATTCAGGTCCTATAGTTTATTATTCATCTCCACTAAATTTACTTTCTCCATCAAAAAAGAGGAATTGATATATTCCTTTCACCAAGAATTAAGTCAATAGAAAAATTAATTTCCCAATCCTGAGGATGCATATGTACCTACTTTGGAATAACATAGATATATTATTTCACAAAATGTACATCCTCAATTTTTGGTTTCATAAACCCCATGAATTGAATTCATTTGACCAATTTGGGGTGTATCTTTATATGAATTAGATGGTGATGTCTCTGCTCTAATGAAACAGGAATCTATATTATTCTAAAAAACTCTAACTTCATTCTTCATGAAATAGATCTTCACATCATAATTTAAAATCCAATTCATACCGAGTGCGATAGCAAAATAAAACATAGTTATGTTGTTCTGGTCAGCAACTAAATCACAATTTTTTGTCATAAATGGGACATATCGAGACATATTTTTTGTAATGATACTTCCCTTAGGTTTTTTGAATGAATAAATCTTTATTAAATCAAAAGATAAATGTATAGTTTTTTTATAAAATTTTGAAGATATAAAATAATCTAGTGATCTAGAATCAAATAAAGCATGGGATCTATATTAGGAAATGATTAAAGTACCTTCCACTAAATCATTACAAATTCCATCCTCAACTAATGTGATTGTATAAGATTATCATTTCTCTCTTGCCCTTTTCGTAGGAACATTTCCTAGATTATTTGGAAAATAATTAGTATAGTGTCCCATTTCTTTAAAACTATAGGACTGAACATCGACAACTAATTTCTTTCCCTATAAATCACCAACATTATTTCCCTTATATACACACTTGTTGATTAATCATTTTCCTATTAAGCAGGAACCATGGTGTTTTATTGGACATGTATCGTAGGATGGAAAATTCCCCTTTATATACTCCCCATTTTCTATTTTATCCACACCAACCTCTACTTCTCTTATTTTATATTAATGTCATAAGATATATAGAATTATTTCTCTATCATGACATCACATGAGACAATATCTTCATATAATGATATTATTTTGGAGACTACTTCCCTTCAGATGAATGGTTTAAAACCATCATAGAATCAATGAACCTTTCTTCTTGAATTATTTATATAGTCTAAAACATTACTTGATAACCTTGTAAAAATGGGTTCATACATTGAAATATTTTCACCCTCATTCTATCATAGAATCAATAATTTCCTCTCGACATCTGATCGTTGTTCATGTGGAAAATTTTTTCTAGGAAAATTTCCTTAAAATCCTTCCAGTCCATTTATTATATTTTCTCCTACTCCTTTTTTTTTAATTAATGACCACAACTGATATGCATATCCCGAGAGACAGTAAACTGCCATGAAAAACATCTTCCTTTAATTACATCCCCAAAATAGTAATAACTTCTCCAAAGAACATATCCAATGATTCTCTATGAAAGGGTTTATATTCCAATTGAATTATAGAGGCTATTTTTAAATAAATATTTCTAACATTTCTCCTCCATATTCTGGATCAGGATTCCCCATATGGGTAATGTTATTTTTCATAATCGAGACAGCTTTACATGTATAGTTATATGTTTCTGATCATTAGTCAAAACTCTAATATCTATATCATTATCTTTCATATGAGGGAAATGCCTATATGGGATACACATGTTTATACAGTTTCCATTCCTTCTACTATGATCCATTTCAATGTAATGAAACACACTAAATTAGTTTATGAATCATATTGTATAATGTTTAACTAGTAAAATAATTAACATAAATTGATATCCTATTCATGTATAATATCATAATCATAAGAATGCTTTCATCAGAGAAATATTTTTAATTAAATCATTAATAATGGTTTTGTAATGAAAATGTGAATAATAATAATAATATCCCCTAGGAGTGTCAAACGAGGTGCATATTATGGATCACTGTCATGTCCCAGGTTACCCTGAGTCAAGATCAAAACACCTTGTCTGACTTGTTACCCCTAGGTACATCTCTTCCCAAAACATGACCACTTGTAGTATCAAGACAGGGTTGTATTTCTAGGAAGATAAACATTATATATACCTTACACAAATTATATGATTTTTCTTATATAATTATCCTCAAATTCTATCTTAGGTTTTTGTTCCCTAACATAAATCTAGTTTCAATGGATTCTATCAATCTTACTAAGATACCAAATGTAAATTCCCCGACCACATTTTCCAAAAGATGGTTCCTTATTTCATTACATTTCCATATAAACAAGGATTTTTCATCCTCATAAACCAGATAGTTTATTATATTTGGAAAATAATATATTTACACGAGTTCAACATTTAAACCATGAAATGGATTACAATAAATAAATTCCATTGTTAAAATCAACTACTTCGAGATTATCCATACAAGTCTTTCATAATATACTTCTTTATATACTAGAAAAAATAAAATATAAGAAAGGGGTGAGCTCATATTCTCAATAAGGGTAATAAATACAGTGAAAGAATAAATAATATGGCATCGTGAATAAATAAAAGTACATATGCTAATAAAAAATAATCATGAACATTATATATAAGGAATAAAATAAAATCCAATAATTCCCTAAAAAAACAAATACATGCTATTTTACTAGAAGAAGAATCATAGAGAATACAAATTAATATTTTTATTATGAGGTAATTCATAATGTGGATCATCTAACCCATATTTTCAAGGCCTCAGCCAATATAACTAAAATGATTAACACCTCATCCAAAACCATATCTAAAAACGGAAAAGGATTCAGCCAAATCTATATCAGACTTCTCTCATGAGACCTACTAATGCTTCGAGGGGCAATAACAGAACCCACCCATCACATACAATGTCTAATGGATTCCTCATATGAATGGGTGTAAACATAAATGAAATATACATGTAAAAAGTGAATAACATTCCCAAATGTATAGACATAATCACTATCCAATCTGAGTAATAAGGTGAATGGTATTAAAATAGAACATCCATATTCAAATTTATCATAAACCATTTAATTAAATATTTTGGATGATATAATAAAATATTAAACCTATTTAAGTATAATAATAAACATGATTGTCCAAACAAATTAATTTAGTCTTATAAAATCAATGAGTAATTCGTAGAGAAATAGACATTGAATTAAAAAAATAGTTCTTTGGGAAAAATCATTTTATAAAAATAGAAGTGAACTAATAGGGGTTTTTAATAATAAATTTTGTGATTTTATAATAATAATCATGTATTAAAATATATTATATTGTGTACTTGAAAAAAGGTATGAATTCGAGAAGTTCAATTGAATCAAGTTTGTTAATCTAGTAGAATTTTTGAATTTCCATTTTTAAATATGTAACTCCCCATAAAAAAATAATTCATATTAGTAAACATATGTGTAAAATTCATAGATAATTTATAAGGAGTACATATGAATAATTATGAATTCCATTGAAGATAGTAGTGAAGAATAGTATCCCGAAAGAAATTGGAGGTTTGGGTAGAAACCCTTACCTTATGTCCAAATGAGTTCTACACTTGACCATAACAACCTGGATAATAAAATTAAATATATTAATTAATTAGTATACTTATTTACATTTATTCTATATATTATAATTTTTATGTTTACTTATGACCTTTTTGTTGAGTTGTAAGATACAAGTTTATCAGTCAGGAATGTTCATTTCCTTGGAATTCACAATCGATATACTTTATATATGAAGATGGATGTTCGTATGGAATGGGTATAACTATAAAAATTTTAATTTATATGATATTAATTAAAATCCATTAAAATTAAATGTTTATTGAATTAAAATTATTATACGGACTGAATATGAGTTCATAGATAAAATATTATTGATAATCATTTAGATTATTACGGTGGTATTTCGATCATCTCAAACATGTTCTATCATGTGAATTTATATTATATATATATACCAGTTATATAAAATTAAATGAATAATAATACATATATTATTGTCTATTTAAACCATAAAAATGGGTTTATGACCATCCTTGATGTAAAAATTGAATAATGAATATTCATCATTCATTAAGGATGCAAATATACACCACCCGGATTATGATTTCATTTTTAAAATAAAAGAGACAGAGTAAGGGGATTGATGATGGTTATTCGATTAAAAATATATAATTATAGTATATTTATGTTATAATCAATTTATAATGATCATTTTGACAGATTAGGTGGGGATAATATTAGAAAATAATGTAAATTGAAAATAAAAGAAAAAGGAAGATGGTTTACTACATGAATTAACCTTCTTGAGACCCCCATTTGGGAAATGGATTTGGGTATATTGGAAAGACCATGATCTTCTAGATGTGGGGAGTGTCTGGGAATAGTATTTGAGTAGAACTTTTATAAACATCAATTCCTAGAGGGTTGAAGAGAATAGGGGGTGAAAAGTGGTTTTTATAGTGGATGAGAGGGGTGATTCCACATTATTCTATTCATTATTTTATTAATTTTCTAAATAAAACTAATAATATTGACTCCGGTGACTTAATACTGTGTTATGTTCATGTTAGATCTAACCATGGGTTCTTACATCATTCATGACTCATTTAATAGTGTATTTAGCTTATATTTTATTTATATTGTAAATTATAATATTTTACTATTCATTAAAAATTAAAGTATTTTTGAAAAATTCCAAAAAATAACCCTAATAATTTTTCACATTTTATAATTCAAAATCAGCTTAATTTTATCAAAATAGTTTTCTCAGTATGTAAAATTTAATGTTTAAATAAAATCAGTATTTTCTTTAAAAACACAGATCTTAAATTAATAACTTCAGTGAAAATTATTTTTTATTTTGTTATCACATCAATTTGAAGGAGAAAGCGAGAAACCACCAGATCCAACAAAACAACCAAAATAAACTGCATAGAAAAACCCATTCAAATTACTGGTTCCACCACTCCGTAAATTAAATCTCATGTTAAGGCCCTCCACTAAAGCATGAGCACTCGGAAAACAGTCTCGTGAAAAGATGTCTGGGCATGGTACTGATGGCCAATCCATACACTCTCAGTCTTCCACTCCAAGTGCCATGCAGAAGTGACAAACTCATGCTCTAAACCCCATATAAAGTGGAACCAAGAAACAAGATGGAAATGAAACACCCAAATTCTCTTAGAAACACATAAACTGATCATGAAATAGCACATTTCATATGCTTTAAGAATAGGTGAGAAACGAAGCATTAACCAAAAATTTCTAAAGCAGAATCATTGAAGAAAAAATTTATTCTCCTAGAAACCATATATCTAAACAACTTCCATGATATACAGGTAAACATGATGTTCTCTTCTACCTTTAACAGGTCTTCAAATGCAGAAGATAGTGTATCCCAAACCTATATATAAACCTCTATGCTAATCAACCCCTTATTAAAACCCCAAAATAGAATCGTATCTTGTTTGTCAACCCAAAAAAATTGTTCCTCATTCAGATTCACTTGCATGGCTCACCCCATCATCTTTACAGCATCCTCTTTAGATGCATTGCGAAATAGCACCTTCTCTATCACATCATCATCCGAAATTATAATCAAATCCATAGAAAAATCGAGCTGGCCAGATGGTTTTAGTTGACACATGGACTCCATGCCCAATTTCACCTCAATTTTCTTCCCTACTAGCCACGCCTTAAATGTGGGTGTAAAGGAGGAGTATTACTTCCTTCCCATACTCCTACTATTACTGCTATTAGTCCTCAGGCTGACTTCCCCTACAGAATAATTCTTATTGGTTTCAATGGCTTCCTCCTCTCAGTCCCGCGGTTTTCCTTTTGATTTCTTCGCTGACCGTGTCTCCATATAGATTGGAAAGTATGAGTAGTACTTTCTCAGTTTTCGGTTTCCCTTCCGATTACTACCCCTCCTCGGACTCGAAATTCATTCACCGTGAACCTAAAACTCACCCTCAACATCATCTGTTGGCTCGCTAGAACCTTTTTCACTACAATTGAGGACGTTCTTCCCTTATATAGAGAACCTTGATGGTTCCTGCTCATCCAGAATGAGGTCCACATTATGTAGGCCATCAAAATGGGTTTACAACTCAATAATTGCCACCTCTTGGATAGGACTTATTCTAAAACCTGTAGCCTTACCCTCTCATGGTTCCTTCATAGCCTCTGTTAGACATCCATTACAGTTACCACTCCTTGAGCGCACCGCATCAGCATATGAGGCACCCAGGCGGTCCTTCAGACCTTCCTCATCCACTCTTGGAGACTTAACACTTCTTTGATCCTAGGTACCCCCAACTCCAGCTACTATTTCCACTTCTGATTGCATCACCAAGACATATACAACCATTTTGTGAACTCGCTGCTGACTGTCTTCTCTGGGAGGATATACCTTGGTCATGGCCTCAACACCCGCTACCATACTGGTCATAGAAGACATGACACTGCTTGCTTCACCCCGATCACCTTTTCTGTCTGAAACTCTAGAGCCGCGCCTATAGGACTCAAAAGAGTGACCCATGCATTTGAAAAACCGAATAGAATTCAACCCATGATTCATATACAACCTGCAGTTTCTGATGGAACTCCTCAAATACTTTGATCTAAAGAAAATTCGGGAGGCACCCTTTAGGTATCAACTTCCAAACAAATACAGGGGTTAACAGGATGGAAAATTAAATTAGTTCGGCTATCAGATCATAAATACCTACCTACAAGGTTTCTAATCATCCTAACTATCGAGGGATTTTGAAATGGTAATGGAATTCTGGGAAGACTATCCCAAAACACAACTGAAGGTGAATAACCCCTCACGAGGAAGTTGTAGATCAATATGAAGAGGAAAAAATAGAGAACCATTGTAGCAGTGGGGAGAGCTAGACTAGGAATTAACCAGGTCATCTTCCAAATCAAAACGAACCTTGATGATCTTGTTTTCGATCAGTGCCGCAATTTCCCTATCTTGAAAATTCCACAACCCGGAGACAAACAGGTCAAATGAGTCCACTGAAGGGCTTCTTTGAGAGAATTGAGTGATTAAATTTAGGTTGTGGAGTGACAAAGCTTTTTTGAATTTAGAAATCAAAAGCGAATGTTTTTGAGCATCCATCCTATAGCTCCAGAACCTTGGGGCACAAAAAAAATTGAGGGAAAGGGGGGGGGGGAGATCGGGATTGGAAAAGGGGGAGGTTATTATTCATTAGACCGATTTACTATTCATAAGTGACAATTTTCTATTCCTAAGGGTATGTTATTATTTATCAGTATATGTTCCTTAGCATATGAAAATTCCTATTATTTCTTTTATTCATCATTTATAATGATTTTATCTTTTTATATGGTTTTATATAATTCATAATATAAAAAATAAAAATAAGAATGAAAATTTAATTGACCAAATTTTGTGTTGTTACATTTTTTTTGTAATTTGATCAAACATCAGAGAATATTGCTATGGTATATGTTTCGTTATTCGGGAATGTTTTTTTTTCATACATGAATAATCATCCCTATTATATCCTCAATATTATTAGTTCTAATATGATAAATATTGGATTTCACATCACGGGAACCTCCACATTAGCTATTAGTATTGATAAACTAATTCCATCCATGTGGTATTTCAGAATAATAAAATATAGTGGTTTAAAACATATCATAATAAGAAATAATTTATAATATTGAAAATACTAGAAAACAAAAAAAAATTGAGTATCTTTTCTTATAATCATAAACATTACATCCTTTGGATATTGTTCTATTTGTTTCCTCAATGTCTATCTTTGGGAAATGTTCCATAATCTATGTTTTCCTCAATCAAGACTCCATTTTTTATAAATAAAATTCCTCAAATACCAACTATAATAGCTCCGACCCCATCATCCCAATGATGTTCCCATACTTTATTATATGTCCATAGATTTAAGAATTAGATCCCAAATATATAAAATATTTAGAATATTTTTATAAAACCGCATTAAATAAATGATAAAAATTATACATGGGTATAGAAAATGAAACATAATACATGAAAAACAAATTATATTATCATTGTACATGAAAAATTATTCAGATGATTCTACATCATAACCTGGGGAAAACAAAAAAATAAACATAGGCTCAAATAACTAGTAAGGGTTAAGTATAACAAATGTTTTCATGAATCAGTAAACATAATCAACATCAGAAAGAAAATAACCTAAAAATAATCCATTTAATCAATAAAATGTTAATGAAATGCATTCACAAATTTTTTTCATAATGAAAATATAATCGATAATTATAAAAACTAAATTCACAATGAACAAAAGTCTAAATTATTAGACATCATATTTTCTTTCTACACTGTACATTTAATGCTAAGATCTTTCAAAAGATGGTTTAGAGTACCACATAGAAACCCATATTATTTGTTTAACTGACATGTATCATGAGACTTTTGATGCATTAACAGGATATATATAACTCTTCTGTACCAATGTTTTTCCAGTCTAAAGAATTATTTTTAAATCAAATAATAGATATAACAAATGAACTATGTGACTTATCACATATCAGTATCTGGGAAAGGAAAAATATTTTGAAGTATTTCCCAAGTTAATTATATATATTTTAATGTAAACACCTTATGTAGAATTATCGTATAGTTTTTTCTATAACAACATCAATGATAAATAATATGGTTAATTATGAGAAATTTAATGATCAATAATCATAGGAAGGTGAATAAATGAAGGGCGAATTTAATGACTATGAAAAAAAATTCTATAAAGTGAATGCCAATAAAATACACATTAGAAATAATCATAACTAATCAAAATTAATAATAATTATGATATCAATAAGATATATACCCATTGGAGTAATAATAAGGGTAATTATCATTGATGAAATCAACAAATATATTTAAAACATTCCTGAGGATATATTATTTTTAGTATGAATAACATTTTGAAATTAATGTATATTTATAATTATTTTAAAAAAAGTTAAATTAAAAGTATATTTGTATAATTGAAAAGTAAACATAAAATAAATGATAAATGTTAATTCTTTATGAGGTAAAAAGAATATTCCATTTTAATTGTAAAATGTTTGGGAAAGGGTTTTTTTTAAATCAATTAAAATATTCCATTGATAAAAATTTGTAAAAAAAATGGTTAAAATAAACGTTAATAAATAATTTTCAAATGGATAATTAAAATATTTTAATTTTTTTATGAAAACATGATTTTTTAAGAAAAACAATTTCTGGTCAAACGGAGAAACAAAGACAGACTTTATTAAAAAATTCTTTCAATAATAATAAGATCCAAAGAGTAAAAAAAAGAATACTATCAGTTGATGAATATAATTAATAACCATAGGATAATAATACTGAAATTTTTATTAAATAGTGACCATAAAATTTCATTTAATGGTATTTCGTGAATAAAGAATCGCGATTAGAATGAGATTTTGAATAATACCAAATAATTATCATAACATTAATGTGACAATTAATAAATGAATAAAATATACACATAAACTATAAATACACATAGAATTTTAAAATACATCAATATACAGTAAAAATTCATTATACCTAGAAATATCTAATATTAATGAAAACAATAATGTAATATAACCCATAAAAAATAATATAGTTATGAAAATTTGTTACCAAATATGAGCCTTATGTTAAAATCACCTTAAATGGAATAATTAAAATTGAAACTCAAAATACCATGATGTATGAATGAATAATGATATTAAATGAAAAATTGGGAATTATATGAAGAACATTAGATATAATTAGTTCATAATAAAAAATAAGTCTCAATGTAATGTAAACTGGGATGATATCCCTTACCTTACCCTCTCTTTTAGTTGAACGACCATTAATCACATATTTAATGGTTTTAATCAAGTTATTAACTTATAATAGAACCATATTAATAATTATAATATCATATATTATCCATTTATTGAAAATGTAATCTTAGTTTCAAATAAATTTTCTTTTATTTTTTTAGATTTTAATGGCCTTGATTTTTATGTATATTTTAACTTGTGATTTTTTTATTTATTTTACGTAGATAATAATTTAATATTATCCCTAATTTAAAAAAAATAAAATATCATATATATATAACTTATATTTTAAATTTAATCCATAAAATTATCTAAGAGAAATTGAAATACACAAGTCATAAAGATATTAGGTCATACATATGCTTGAACATTGTTTCCTTTAACTTATCATAGTGAAAGAATGAAATGTAAGTTATATATATGTTTATATATGCTATCATTATAGTATCATATTTGTTTTTTATATTTCAAAAATTATTTTTATAACCATACTTAATAGATTAAATTAAATTTCCAAATGACTCACATTAGTTGGTGACGCAGTAGTCTTTCATACACACGAACGACAATATAGTTTTCCCACATAATGGAAACCATTAAGCCGCATGTAATGAAACAAAAAATTACAATAGAAATTATTCTATATTATTATAATTTCATATACTTTAAATCATATTATATACCTTATATTAAATAATAAAAACAATATAAATGATGAATTAAAAAATAACCAATATTTCTAGAAGTTAAAGAACCTATATGGAGTAAATAGTAACTAGACGTTAGGAATAGTAATTTGACACTTATGAATAGTAAAACAGCCAAATGAAAAGAAAAAAATCTCATTAAAGTATAAATAAAATTAATTCACCATATAAATGAATGTATGATAAAATTATATCCAAGAATGAGTAAATAAATTTTTTAAAAATTATAAATTAATAGCTGGTATTTTTGTAAGTCATAAAATATTAATTACAATTTTATGAAAAAATTTAATAATTTTCATGAAAATATAATTTTTAAAAATTTATTTCTATATTAATAGTTTCTTTTCTCTTTATTATAAGTTAATTTTAGTATACCATAATTAATTTTTCAAAGTGTTATAAAATTAGTTTTAATTTCAAAAGCAGTATTTTCGAGTATGTGATGAATTTAATTAAAAATTAAATTTCTTATATATATATATATATATATATATAAAATGGAGTATATTTTTTAATTCTACATTTCTATAAATGGATATATTTAATTTTTTTAATTTCAAAAATAATGGATTTTTTTTGAATAGGAAAATTTGATGATTTCCATTAAAACCCGAATATATGAATCAATGAGTCATGGATGATGTATAGATAAGGTAATATCAAAATCTCGAACCCTAAATCATTATTTTAATATATTTAGTGAAAATCATCCAAAAATTCAATGTATTAATCAAAAATATTAAACCAATGAATAAAATAATGAGAAAACCCCCTCTCCTCCACAATAAATACCACCCCTCACCACATCTTCTTGTCATGCCATTAAATATTTTTTACATTTCAAAAATCTCCCCAGTCATCTTTCCTAGACCCTTGCCCATTTATATAATCCATTGGTTCCATAAAAATACTTAAAACCATTCCTAATGGAGGATCTCAATGAGGGGTTATTTAAGAGGTAAATCCCACTTCCTTTTCTTTTAATTTATTTTCATGTTCGTTTTTTTCATATTATCTACTCATCCCAATCATTAAAATTAAAAGATAACTATATTACCTTAAATAAATATTATTTAAATCGTTTTAATGGATGATCCATAATCACACTCTTTATCTCTCATTTTTACTCTAAAGATGAAATCATCACCCTTTATGTGTCAATTTACCAACATCATGGATGATGCATTTTCATTTTCCATTAACACCACTAATTATATTCATAAAACCACTTTAATGGTAATAATATAATGTAAAATACATTTGATATCAATTTTTATGTTCTCTCACTAAAATATTTACATAATACTAAATGATAAAACCAATCGTGTTTGTTAAGATCAAAACCAGAAAACATAACCCAAATAATTATCACTAAATATGTATCTAACAATTAAATCTCATTTTATTGAATGTAATAATATATATAAAAATTTAGAAATAATTATGTTCATTTATAACATATATTTTCAATTCTGGAATATTATACCCATTCTAAAAAAATCCCATACACATATTCTAGTAAACGGATCATGAAAACCTTGAAAATGAACACATCCAAATGATAAAATTAAACTATATTACTCATTGAAAATACAATAAATGAAAAAAATAAAACTATAAGGAATCAAAATAATTTAGAAAAGGATCCATAATATTTAATTAATACATTTATTTTAATTATTGAAGATATTATTGTAATGTAATAATTCAGACAAAAGTTAAGGGGAATTCTCAATACCAACTCTCGTTCTTTAGGTATTCCAAATTTCTTTCCATTTTCAATGTCAATATTCAATTAAATTTCATTAAAAACAATTTATTCATTTTTATCTTATCATTTTTAGGATATAGATGTACCCAATTTAGTTTTACGTAAAGCACAATTATTTTTTCAAAAGAACTCTTCTTACTAAAAACAGACCATCTATTTCTTGTGAGATTGTTTCTTTTTCAGCAATAATTGATGATTATTATACCATTTATGTTATTTCATATTTATTTTGGGATTACTATAGTTTATTTATTTATTTAGTTTTTTTGGATTGAAAACCAATCATTTCCATGGGTTATTTTATGACAATGATTGATATAACATCAGTGTAGAATTGATGATAATTTCAATGTTATGATTTGACTTGTGAACTCAGAATTATATAGAAAACGTGAATGATAAGATGTGATGGGTGTGCCTGAAATTATATAGCACTTCAAGTAATTGGGTTTTTTATATATATTGTGAGAAAATGTTATGTTTTTGTGTTAGTTTACCACTAAGACATGATGTTTCATTTACAAGTAATATCACATTATATGCCTTTATCTAATGTTTCCCCTCTTTATTATGTTACAGATTATATGATTATGTTATAATGATAATAATTATACAAACCCTTGTTATATTGTTCCATGTTCTTATATATCCTCTAACTAAGCTTCCAGCTAACCCCTTTATTGATGTATACCCTCATGTGACTACTTGTACCAAGGATAACTCATGGGATAATAAGAAGCTTGAAAATAACGAATTAAATAATTTTTGTGTTTTTATATATTATTTTTATCCATGGTTGTAATTTTACCGAGACACTAAACCTTTATATCCTAATTTTTTTAACACTATTATATTGGCTATCACCAGAATGGAGTAGTAGTAATGTTAAAAAAGTAGGGATTCTGTAGTTGGTATTAGATCATGATTTTCATAATTTTGGACTTATGAATAGAGAAAATTAGTGACAACCCAATGTATGAGACTAGTTACATGTAAGCACCAAAAAAAGATTTTTTTTTAAAAAAAAATTATTAACATAGGTATTCCATAAGATATTAATTTAGACTTAATATCCAAATGAAACAAATTATTTATTAATTTTTTGATTAATTATGTTTTTTTCAAAAATTTCTATTTTAGAAAATGGTGTGAACCAAGAGAAACCTGACCAATAACCCATGTTATTGAAAATGCTGTGATTTCCCAAATGACATCCCCAATGACATGGGAGATGGATTTACAAATTTCATTGCCATTATTACTAAACTATCTTAGGTTATAAAAAATAACATGAGTAGTGTAGAACATACTCCTTTACATAAGTGGGAAAAAATACATATCATGTGTTTAATATAGAAATGACCACTGATGTTTAGTATATTTTATGATCCACTAGTCACCGAATATTGGGACAAATCAATGGAGAAGATCTTTTCTATACTACACTGTTTTCATGCAAAGAGGATAACTACATTCATTTAAACTTGATATGGAGGGGAAGATCAATGGATTAATATGATTAAAACCCCTAAGCCGAAGGATGAAATTGAACATATAGAGTGGGAATACATTAAAATAATTCTTCTTAACATATATATATCCATCAATATCTTCCTAAAAATATAGAGAAATAAATCATAGAGATGAAGGAAATGGAAGGTGAATTAGTCATGGCCTATAAAAAAATTTCACAAGGTATGAAAGGAATGCTTAAAGTTTTAATCAATAATGAATGAAAAATTGATTCATTATTTAATAGCTTAAAACCAAACCTCTTAAAGGATCTATAAAATTATATCATTAGGATGTATGAAGAATTTTTTTAGTGTGATCCAAATGTGGAGATGGATTTTAGATAATAATACCTTTGTTGTGGTGATATGAAATGAATGATAGACTTTCAGGTTGGAGGATCTAAAGAAAATGGTTGAAATAAATCCCAACCACCTATGTGTCAAAAATGTGGGAAGAGGGATAATGGGAATAATTTCAAAGGGATGTGTAAATGCTATAGTTGTGGAATAAAAGGCCACCAAGCTCATGAAATTTGATGTGACATAGAGAAGTCGACTAATATGATAGAGGGAATGAGATAACCACCCATGGTTCAATGACACAGTAATAGGGAGTAAGGGAACTATAAAATCTAGTTTACTAAACCTTGAGTCCTCTAGGATAATGATATTTCTATGCATTCCATTATATCTTTCATGTTTTATACAAGTTTTTAATAAAATCCCTCAAACGTGAAGTATAGATATTTTTAAAAACAAATAGTGGTGAAATCAATGAACCCCAAGAGTTTAAGTCTTATCCTATTGGCATATATGAGAAGATTCACCAAAAAAATATCATAACACTTCCATTAGTGGAATTAGATGCTATAATGGGTATGGATTGGAACTCCTTATCTATAACACACATCAACCATTTAGAAAATAAAACATCATTTCATATTTTTAACTATCCAATTCTCCACTAAAAATGAATGAATGATCAGGAATATCCTTTGGGAAATCCTTCATTTTTGCGGCTGTTGATTCACTATAAAGATGAATACCTCAGTCAAATGGTTAACTAAAAGAAAATTATCAACCTACAATAAATTCTCATTGTGAGTGAATATATTGATTTATTTATTGAAGTGTTTCGCTGGCACACCCAATAATATGAGGTATATTCTTGAATAGAACTCATACACAGAGCTACTCATATCCCAAAATATCACAACAGGATAGGCTCAAGTGAACTATTGGAGTTAAAGAAGAAGGTATTAGAGAATTTGGGCAAATGGATCATATTATCTAGTTCATCTCCAAAGGGTTCTCTAATGAACTTTTTGATAAAGAAGTATGGATCAATGCGCGTGTCTATCGATAATCAAGAACTCAACAAGATCACTATAAAGAACAAGTCATGTATTCCAAGGATTAATGACTTCTTCAATCCACTATTAAGATATAATTACCTCTCAATGTGGGATCTATGTTCTGGATATAATCATATAAAGGTGAAGAAGAAAGATATTCAGAAGATGACCTTTCGTAAAAGGTATGGGAACTATGAGTTTATAGAGATTCCCTTCAGTTATTCTAATTACCCTTCAATATTCATGGATTTTATGAATAATTTATTTAGAAAATACCTTGAAAAATATTTGGTAGTTTTTATTGATGACAATATCGTCTACTCCAATAGCATAGTGGAAAATTAAGAAAAACTATGGCTTTTGTTGGTGACATTACGGAAGGGTATGTTGTACGCCATGTTTTGGAAGTTTGATTTTTGGATGTAGAAATTCACATTCCAAGGACATGTGATCACAATTAAGGGATTTTCTATAGAAAATTCATAAATAATAGGAATTATGGAATGACCTCGAACCTCAATTGTATTGAAAATTAGTAGTTTTCTTGGTTTATCTATGTAGTACCGATGTTTTGTAGGAAATCTATCATGATTGTCTATCCCTCAAAATATGTTACCAAGGAAAGGGGTAATGTATTTATGTACAGATAAATGTAAAGAATATTTCAAGGATATAAAATTAAGAGTTATCAATGATCATGTACTCACATTAACTATAAATGGAGAATGTTTATTGATATATTATAATGCATCAAATTCTAGATTGGGTTTTGTACTCATGAAAACATATAATGTGATAGCCTATTCCTCAGGGAATAAGAAGATCCATGAGAAGAACTACCGAATGAATGATCTGGAGTTACAAGATATGATATCATCCTCAAAAATATATATTAACTACCTCTATTGTGTGACATATATACTGATCTCAAGATAATAAAGAATATATTTACACAGTAGGATCTCAACATGAATCAAAGGAGATGGTTAGATCTAATAAAAGACTATGATTTCTCTATTCATGGTCACATTGTAAATGCAAAAAGGGTAACAGATCCTATTAGAATAAAATAACCTTCTACATTATCCATTGTGTGGATAGAGAAAGACCATATCTTTAAGGAAATTCAAAGGATTGATTTGGAAATCATAACGGAAGGGAATAATGACTATATTTTCAAAATAATTTCCCAACCATCTATCCAATAGAAGATTAAGGAGGCCCAAAGTGCTAATATAGAGATAAAAAAGAATTTGAATTTAGTAAATTTATTGAAGCTACAAGAGTTACATATTGATGACGATAGTGTAATTCAGTTTCGAATGAGGCTATGTGTGCCTTCATAACATGGGATATGGAATGAGATCTTAGAAAATGCCAGTAGATCAAAATTATATATCCCACATGGTAGTACTAAGACATACTGTTATCTAGATGAACACTTCTAGTGTGATAACATGAAGTATTATATTATGGATTATATATCAAGGTGATTAAAATTCTATCATGTAAAAGAAGAGAAACATATGTTCAAAGGTATGATGCAACCATTTACTATACCCTTGTGGAAATGGGAGAATTTCACTATGGACATTGTTACTAGTGTCCCAATAAAACCCAAATGAAACATTATGATATGTTTTATAATGGAATTACTCAACAA
The DNA here is from genome assembly GCA_963277665.1 of Viscum album. Lineage (NCBI taxonomy): Eukaryota > Viridiplantae > Streptophyta > Magnoliopsida > Santalales > Viscaceae > Viscum > Viscum album. The sequence goes on along the minus strand of OY728152.1, from coordinate 1,409,208,246 downwards.
GAATTCTTACATTATTACTATTTAGGAAGATCTCATGATTGAATAACTTACTAAGAGATATGTGAATGATTTGGTGAGACTACATGGGGTTCCACGATCAATCCTCATGGATTGTGAAACATGTATAACATCTAAATCCTAGAGAATCTATCCACATTCCTTGATTACTGAATTGAATTTCAGTATGACATATCACCCAAAAACAGATGGCCAATTTGAAAGACTATTCATACATGAGAAGAAATTCTAAGATCCTTCTCAGTGGAAATAATGTTGGTTGGGATCTATATCATATATTTTTTTTAGTTTTCATGAAAAAATGGATTCCAATCAATAATAAATATGGCTCCATATGAAGTTATCTACTGAAGGAGATGTTGGACTCTAACATTTTGGGATGATGATGGATAAAAAAATATTCTTGGGCCTGCTAGTGTGAATGAGATTACCTAGAATGTCTAATTCATCAAACAATATATCAATGAATTTCATAGTTAGAAAACTATATAATATGAAAACTATCTAAAGGACATGGATTTAAATATTAGAGATAAATTCTTTATTCTGATGTGACCCTAGAATGGATTCATGTGGTTTGGAGTGAATGGGATGATAAGCCCAAGGAATAATAGCCCCTTTTAGATCCATAATCATATTGGATCTGTGGCCTTTTGGATTTCAATTCCACAAAACACATCCCAAGATCATGATGTCTTCTATGTGTCTAAAATAAGTATTTACATACTAGATCACTCACCAATTCTGAACACATAGGTGGTACAACTAGAAGATGATCTCTCTTATGAGGAGAAAATATAAAAGTTTCTAAACCAAAGAGATAAGGATATATGAAATAACGAGACACTCATTTCCTATAATTTTGAGGAACCATATGTATGAATAAGAGACTTTTGAACCAGAGGAGGCGATGAGGGAGATGTACCATCACATTATTATGTAAAGTAAAATTTAAAGTGTGAAATTTCAAAAGGGAGAAGAATATAACGATCCTAAATTTTATCAATGGAAATTATCCAATATTATATTAATTTCATATATTATAAATTACATGAAATATCTTATATACCAAAATAAAAACTTTATAAATTAATAAATAATGATCTAATATGTATTTCTATATAATAAAGAACATATACCAATAAAATAGTTACATGAACTCAGAAATTGTTATAAGAACCTTATGAATTATAGAATGGGAAAATTAATGTTAACCACACACATTAATTTATTAATAAAATTTATGTAATGTGTAAATGAAATAATGATATAATTATATCATTGTATAATTAAATAAATGTTTTAAAAATAATTAATAAAGTTTTAATATTTTTGTAAGTCATGCATATTTAATTACTGTTTTATGATTAAATAAATAATTTTAAAGAAATATATTATCGTAAAATATATTCATAAACTAATATTTCTTACTTATAATTATAAGATAATTTAATGAGACATTTGATTAATTTTTCGATGTGTTAGAAAATCTTTATTACTTCAAAAATATGTATTTTTGGAGTAAATGATGATTTAAATTGAAAATTAATTTTCTCATATTTAGATATTTATTTTAATAAATTTGATTTCATTTTTTAGTCTTTCATGTAAATAAATGTTTAGAGTGTTTTTTGGGATTTTTTCAATAATACATCAATTTTTTAAGGATTGTGAAATTTTATAATTTACGATAAAAACTAAGTACATGTATTATTGAATCATGGCTTATGTAGAGATTCTTTACGCCCAAAATCTCAAAAAATCCAACATTATTTTAATATATTTACTTGTAATTCCCAACATATTTTTAATCTCATGAAAAAATATTAATCGAATTAAATGAGAAAATACCTCTCTCCTCCACTATAAATACCACTACTCACTACCCCATCTCCTCACAAATTTCAAGTTATGGACCATTTAAACATTATAACCAATAATATTATGATTCCAATCCCCAATGTATATGTTCCCATGGTCTCATAATAATACAAAAACATTTTACCAAGGGTGGTTCTCAAGGGAGTAAATTCAAGTGGTATGTTTTTCTTTTTTTTCTTTTAATTTCATTTAATATCCATTCCATTAATTTTCCCCCTTCCATACCATCATCCAAATGTTATGATAATTCAAATACCATAAAAAAAAATTATGTTAATTTAAGATCAATCATCAAACTCTTTTCTATATTTAATTTATTCAAAAAATGAAATCATCACCCATGATATGTGAATTTACCGACATCATGGATGATGTATTTTAATTTTCAATTGCAATAGTAAATTATATACATTAAATAAATATAACGGTTGGTACATAATGTAAAATATATATTATAACCTTTTTGATTTTTTGTAAATAAATCATTAACATAATAATAAATGATAAAAAATAGAGTTTGTTATGATCGAAAATAGCAAAAAATTACACAAACAATTACCATTAACTATTTATCAAATAAATCATCCTCATAAAATCTAACCAAATTATATATAGAACCATTTAGAACACTATATGTTCAAAATAGCATAAATTTGTTATTATAGATATTTATTCATAAATTTAATCTTTTATATGAATATTAAAGTAAACCGGTCATGAAATCTATGAAAATAAACAATCCCGAATGATGAAATTAAACTATATAACACATTGAAAAGTTTATAAATGGATATAATAAAATAGTAGGGAATAAATAGAATGTGAAATGTATTATTTATTTTTTAATTAATTATTTTGATTTGATTATCCTAGATAATAAAGTGAATAATTAATTGAGACATAAGGTTAGGGGAATTCTCGAACCCAACTCTTTTTTGGGTTTCTATCATTATCCATATTTTTAGTATTGATATTCAATTTATTTCCATTAAATACCATTTCATATTAATTTTATAATAATTTCTAGGATATAAATATTACCAATATTGTAACATCGTGATATTTTATGAGAAGTATATTTTTTTATGTATTATTTTATACGCAGAGGAATCTTTCACTGCACACAACACTAGATTGGCTTGTGTTACACGCAATCGCGACCTTCCTCAATAGCATGTGTAGTACACAATACTAAGTTTCACTAAACAACGATATATTATTATAATATTATGATCTAGCCGTTAGGAATAATATTAAATGAATTTTAAATTATATAATATTATAAATCATATTACACATTTTCTAGAATGAGGTATGAAAACAAAATCAGTTTCTCATATAAAAGAAGTATTTTTCAAAAAATGCAGTTTTACCGCCTTTTGATGGCACACACATTTTAAATATAGTTTTTGACATGTTTATAAGTTCAATTTGAGAAAATAAAATTCTTACTTGGAATAATTATATAAAAATATACTTTGGATAAATTTTTATATTATTCTGGTAACTTTCATATTTTGATGAATAGTAAAAACATGCTATAATTTAATTAAAAACAACTTTTTTTCCATCGCAATAACATATATGGATATATTATCTTTTTAATTTCTTTTAAAGTGTAACTAGAATATATTTTTACCATTTAATCCAATTTTTGTCATTGTAATTAATTTCACTTTGAAATTGGACATTAACAAGTGATGATCTTTTGATTGTTATTGTTTCTTAAAAACACGCTATTTGTTTTGATAATGGGAATTACATTTAAAATTAAATAATGCCACTTATATTTTATTAATTTGAAAAAATAGACATAATTATTGAATTCAGAATATCAAATATAGCTTAGGCTGAATTTTTGGTATTTTTCTGAAAAAACATCAATTTTTGATGAATAGTGAAAACGCTGAGTTTTTTGTTAAAACTGACTTTTTATTTAAATAATCATTTATTTGATTTAAATTTATTTTAGGTAAAAATTGATACATAATATTTATATAAGTTCAATGATATTCATTGGAATAATTTCATAATAATTTTAGATTTATAAAAAATTGTATTGAACTTTTCACCCTCTTTTACCCACCTCCTAAGAGCTTTTGCAATTGTTCATAAAACGTAATTTTACCACTTCTGTGATTGAATTTCTAAAATCTGAGAGACATGGTTAATATCAAAGAGTAAAATTTGGTTCAATTAGTTAAAAATAATTTTTGGTGAATAGTAACTTTTTACTTTTATTTAACAGAGTTAAAAGTAAATAGGGTAATTCAAGGTTAAAAGAAAATTATAATAATTCAAAATTACCTTAACACTTTTACAGAACTTATTGGATGGGTAATGGCCGACCATGGGCATCCTTGGGTCGATTTTGGGACCCCATGGAGCCACTTATGAAAGACAATGACACATTATATTAATTAATTTAATGTAAAGACCAAATTGGCATTAACAAAAAAAATTAATAATTAATTTTTTTAAGGGGCTATATAAATTATCTTTTTGACTATAAATATTCATTGGAAAGATAAAAATATTTCCCAAATGTTGGTACTATTTTTATAATTTTTAGACATCAAATAATTTAAATTATTTATGACAAAATAATGATGCAGTATTTACCTCATTAATAAATGATTTAAATAAATAAGATTATAATGATTAAAATATTTTACAAAACATGTCCAATTCTGATTGGATGATTTTATTTCGACCATGAGTCTTCTTATATTCATATATAATGATTTTTGGACCTTTTGAAACTGAATATTATTTTATAATAAAATAATATTTTCACACTTTCCAAAGGTGCCCCTCCCCTCCCTTATAAAAGGGCACCTCCTCCCTCTCCTCCTCATACAACATTGATCCTTCTATCTCTGCCAAACCCTTCCCGTTTCACATCCCCAATTCCTTAGAAACCTACTAGAGGTACTGGTCCTTTCAAAAGACCAACTCTAGTGCCATAATAGAACGTTTAAAGGAGGCACTTCAAAGAAGAGGTAATACCTTCTACCGTTTTCTTCAAGATTCATTATTCTTCTACTCCCTCTTCTTTAGTTGTTTCGCTATGAGGTAATAACATATGCATCCCTCATATACTGATATGTTATTATAAATAAGAAACAACCCTATTTCACCTATTATCCATCCTACAGTAATCAAAATCACCGCGCGTGCGTACGTACGGAATACCGTCTCCACGCCATGGTGTAATATGTTTTCCACCACCACCTTACATGGATGGATATAATGGTGTAAATAAATAATTATATATGATTATTGTAAATTGGTATTGATTCTTAAATATTATACATACACTTCAATACAATTCCACGATCATGGGAATGATATAATCGCTCGTGCATACGTATGACCTACCGTCTCCACGATGTGATGCGGCTCGTTCTATATGATCTTCATTGAATAATGATTATATAAATGAAATGAAGAATTAATATGATATATATTACACTAATACCATTATTTTAATGATGTATCTATATCCTATAAAGAGGAATAAGAATTTATTCGACAAAACACGTAGAAGATCATAAAGCAATAAACACCCGAATAATAAGTAACAATAAAATATTACTACTAAGAAGATACAAATATGACCATATATGATATCATAACAATGAATATGATTCTGTAATAATTCAATTAACATTATTTAAACCATATCACAGGAGTCTCAGATTTATACGAAGCATATCAGACCTAAGGAAAGGGAAAATCTCACAATCTCCTTTTTATCCGAGATTGTTTATACTTTGGTATTTAATGTGGTGTATTTTATCATCCAAATACATGTTTCATCAATATTTAATATTATTTCCATCCTCCTACAATTTTTTAAATCCAATTTTACCCTTCGGTGAGTTTTTAGTAAAATATATGAAAGGAATCTTTTGTCGTTTTTCGTATGAGGTACTTTTTGACTTTTCCGGCCAAAGTACAAGAAGAATGTTTTTTTAACTTATACGGAATGAATAGATTTTTAGAACATTATTTCCAAGAATCTTCCTTTAAAAGTGTTAAAGATTATTTTTAATCAACTTCTTTTAGTTTAAAATTATATGACATGTTACTAAAGGAAAAATGTTTTTGAAGTAGAAAGGATATTTTCCTCAAGAATGGAGTTCAAGTGTTTTATCAAAATTATTTTCCATCTATGATAAAATAGGGTTCTATTTATATCCCTATTTTTACATTGAGTTTATTATTTTATGATGGAATTAATTTTATGTTTTCCTTTTATCTTATATGGGTTATGTTATGATGGCATGATGTTTAAGAATCCCATTTTTATTACATGGGTTATGTTATGATGTATGATTTATGATTTTGTGGCACACATAAGAATGGTTTCATTATGAGATGGGTGGGACCTATATCTCCCTCCAATTCATTGAGTAAAGATTTATATCTCTTGAGATAGACATGGCTGGAACGGCAAGTTAAACCGGTTCAGTGATACAGGACTGGAATGAGGAGTGAACTCAGTTCAGTAATGGACATTGTCCTCTGTGATGGTATTGGCAATGAGCCTTGACTAATATGAAATAATTTTCTATGATTATGTGTGTATGCCACAGAGTTTCATGTTTTATGTTATGATTATTTGGGATTACTTTTCATTACTATTATTTATCCCATGACATGATATTATGACCTCTTTTACAGGTTAATATTTTCAAAATGTTATGTTCTTATGAATATGATATGACTGATATTTCATTTGTTTACTATAACTAAAAATTTGAGCTCACCCTTTTGTATGTTTTATTTTCCCCAGGTCAGGAAGATGGATATTAAGTAGTATATTCCAAAAAAGGGACTCTAGATATGATGAAATAAATGGGAGACAATGTAATTGATTTTATGAACCAGTTGTTTATGATTCACAGTTTCTAAAGACACTATACATATACTGTCCTTTCATGGTTTTGTTAAATGTTGTAATAAGAATGCTTCAACGCTAAGTTAATAACAATGTATGTAATGTCTGGGTCGTTAAAGTTGGTATCAGAGGAAAGGTATAGTGATCCATTGGAAACTAGGATGTGAAATCCTTAGTAAGAACACTAAGGATAAGTCTAAGCATAGAACACAATCTTAGTTTTTAAGAAATGGCCATGAACAACCTATGATAATACATTATGTGTGAAATTTTATTCTTGATTATGTGGTTTTCCTATTATGATTAGTGTTGCTCACACTTTTCATCATGGTTTTAGTCAATTTCTAGAACCCGAAGGAACCGTGTTAATGCTGAATGTGATGGGCAATGTAATGATTGTCCCCCTGAGCAACCAAATGTTATGGGAGATACAATGAAAAATCGTGTAGCAATGCTCACTCAACATTATCAAGCTATGAACCATACAGGACTTCCAAATGAACAAAGGCAGGAGCTACATTCTTTTGAATCCTTCATGAGGCAGCGTCCACCTTCAGTCAGCGGGTCTTCTGATCCATTAGTATCTGAACAATTGATTAGTACCATTGAAAAGATATTTTTATTTCCACAATGTTTTGAACATGAAAAAGTCGTCTTAGTAGTGTATCATTTCGATGGTGATGTTGATAAATGGTGGAATCTTATCAAGAATACGAGGAAAATAGATGAAATTAAGTCTATGGAATGGGATGAGTTCAAAAACTTATTTTTCAATAAGTACTTCCCACATATTCTCCGAACAATGATGGAGAAGGAGTTTCTTGAACTGAAGAAAAAGGATTATGAATCGGTTGGTACCTACAAAACTAATTTTACAAGACTTGCAAGGTACACTTCCGGAATTATTATCCAACCTAAGAGTAAAATTGATCATTTCTTTAGTGACTTAAAACCAAGTTTTCAAAGGGCGTTAGACATAAGGGACTTCAATAGCTATGAAGAAATTGTTTGATGTGCTCTCAAGGTTGAGATGGAGATTGGAGTAACCCATCAGTCATATGGGTTTGATAAGAAGAGGAAAATGGAATTCAAAGGAAAATCTAAAGACCACACTGAAAAGAAGATGAGTTTTCCTTTATGCTCAAATTGTGGAAAGAAACATGGAGGAAATTTTCTTAAAGGGACAAGAAAATGTTTTATGTTTGGAAAAGAAGGTCATCGGGCAGTTTAATCTCAAAATAATGGGAAGAAGATGTCTAATGATGAGAACAAAGAAAGGGATACACATAATGGACCTCCTACACATCAATGTTTCAAGTGCGAAGAGATATGGCATTATTCCAATCAATGCCCAAATCCAAGGGTTGTTGATGATTATCGACGTTAACAAACTCATAAGGCCAAAGACAAAGGAATGTCACATGCAATTACTATTAGTGATGTGGAGTACGATAACGAAGTGGTGAAAGGTACACTTACCATCCACTCTAAAGTAGTAAATGTTTTATTTGATTCGGGATCCACCCACTCTCTTATTACTGATGAATTTTCTAAGGGTATCACCATATTACCTAAACAATTAGATGTTGAGTTAGCTGTGACAACTCCTAATGGCACATCTATCGCATCAAAAGTTTATAATTCTGCTCCGATTTATATTTTTGGGAAAGTGCTTCCTATAAATCTTGTGATCCTTCCTATAGTGGAATTTGATGTGATTCTTGGCATGGATATGCTTTATTTATACAGAGCTCATATCAATTGCCAAATAAGGGAAATCACATTTAATATTCCAGATCAATATATGATTATCTATCGAAGCAAGGATGAATATAACCTTCCAGAAAAAATTTCATCCATATTATGTGTCTTTATTCCAATAAATGACGGTTATTTATCTCAAATGGTTGGAGAGAAACTCACGATTATTAATATGCCCATTGTACGAGAGTTTGATGATTTCTTTCCGGAGGAATTGTCGGGTCTTCCACCAAATCGTGAAGTTGAGTTTTCAATAGAACTCGTACCAGGTGCTTTGCCTATTTCCAATACACCTTATAGAATGGATCCAATCGAGTTGCAGGAATTGAAGAAGAATCTCCAAGAGAATCTTGTTAAAGGTTTCATACGCCCTAGTGCGTCACCTTGGGGAGAACCTGTTCTATTTGTTAAGAAGAAAGACATATCAATGATGCTCTACATTGATTATCAATAACTTAACAAGATCACGATCAAGAACAAATATCCTCTCCTGCACATTGATGACTTATTTGACCAATTACGCGGAGGTCAATACTTTTCCAAGATTGATCTTCATTTAGGGTATCATCAATTAAGGGTCAAAAGGGAGGATATACCAAAGACGGATTTTCGTACAAGGTATGGACACTATGAATTTATAGTGATGTCATTTAGTCTTAATAATGCCCCTGAAATCATCATGGATCTGATGAATAGAGTCTTTAGAGACTATCTTGATCAGTTTGTGGTAGTCTTTATAGACAATATTCTTGTCTATTCAAAGAGAAAGTAAGAACATGAAGATCACTTGAGAATTGTATTGAAGACCCTGAGAAAGGAGAATATTTATGAAAAATTTACCAAGTGTGAATTTTGGCTTCAAAAAGTTTCATTTTCGGGTCACATAATCTCAAATGAGGGGATATATGTGGATCCAGCAAAAACAGAGGTTATCGGAATATGGTCGAGACCAACAACAATAACTGAGATCCAAAGTTTTCTTGGTTTGGCTGGATATTATCGACGTTTTGTGAAATATTTTTCTCAATTATTTAATCCACTCACCATGTTGACGTAAAAAGGAGTTATGTTTGTGTGGATGGAGGAGTGTGAAGAAATTTCAAGGAATTTAAAAGAAGGTTATCCAGTGCACCTGTGCTCACACTTCCTTGTAGTGGAGAAAGGTTTGTGGTCTACATTGACGCATCCAAGAAAGGATTAGGGTGTGTTCTCATGAAAAACGATATGGTGATAGCTTATGCCTCACAACAATTGAAAATTCATGTGAAAAATTACCCCACTCATGATTTGGAGTTAGGTGCGGTAATCTTTGCATTAAAGATTTGGAGCCATTATATTTATGGTGGAAGGTGTGATATTTATACTGATCACAAACATTTAAAGTATATTTTCACACAAAAGGAGTTGAATATGCACCAAAGAAGATGGTTGGAGATGATTAAGGATTACGACTGCTTAATTCATTATCATCCAGGGAAAGCAAACAAGGTAGTGGACACATTAAGTCAACAAGACCAAGCTAGCTTATCCATGATGAGGATCACAAAAGATCCAATATTTATGGATTTACAAAGGATTGATCTTGAAATTATAATGGAAGGGGAAACTATTATCTTTCTCAAATTAATGTTCAACAATCTATAAATGTGAAGATTAAAGTGGCACAAAAAGAAGATGTAGAGTTACAAAAGAAGGTGAGAAATGTTCCTGAATTCAACCTCAATTGTGATGGGATAACAAGGTTCAGGAATCGGGTTTGTGTTCCTCCAATCCCGGAATTAAAGAAGGATTTGCTGGATGAAGCTCATTGTTCTTCATAATCTATTCATCCTGGAAGCATGCAGATGCATAGGGACTTGAAAGTGTACTTCTAGTGGGATGGCCTGAAAAGAGATGTGGCTGAATATATCACTCGAGGTTTGGTTTGTTATCAAGTTAAAGCTGAGAGACAGAAGTCTAAGGGGATGTTACAACCATTACCCATACCCGAATGGAAATTGGAAAACATCACTATGGACTTTGTCACCGGACTTCCTAAAACATCCAAAAGCAATAATGCTATCTGGGTTATAGTTGATCGTCTTACGAAGTCGGCACACTTCATTGCTATTAGGGAAGATTTTTCTCTGGATCAACTTGTCAGGATATATGTAAAGGAAGTGGTAAGATTTCATGAAGTACCACATTCCATTATATCTAATCAGGATCCGAGGTTTACCTCAATGTTCTGGAGAATTCCTCAGCATACTCTAGATACAGAGTTGAGTTTCAGCACTTCTTATCATCCTCAAACAGACGGTCAGTCTGAGAGGACAACTCAAACTCTAGAAGACATGTTAAGAGCATGCTATATGGATTTCAAAGGTGGTTTGGATAAACACCTACCTTTGGTGGAATTTTCCTATAATAATAGCTTTCACTCCAATATTCAGATGGATCCTTATGAAGCTCTCTATGGAAGGAAATGCAGAACTCCACCTTGCTGGGATGAATTTGGGGAAAGAAAGCTATTAGGACCTGATCTTGTTGATGAGATGGTAGAAAAAGTCCGATCTATTCAACAACACATAAGAGCAGCTTAGAGTCGACAAAAATGTTATGTTGGCAACCAAAGAAAAGACCCAGAGTTTGTAGTGGGTGATAAAGTGTTCTTACGAATATCTCCTTGGAAGAGAGTAATGAGATTTGGGAAGAAGGGAAAGCTGAGCCCTAGGTATATCGATTCATTCGAAATACTGGATCGGGTTGGGAACGTAGCTTATCGATTGACGCTTCTACCGAATCTCTCTCAAGTTCATGATGTGTTCCACATATCACTCCTAAGAAAGTACATACCCGATCCTTCACATGTACTAAGCTCAGAAGTTGTACCGCTGGAGCAAAATCATTCTTATGAAGAATAGCCGATAGAGATTCTAGATCATAGTGAAAAAGGTCTATGGAACAAGACCACTTGCTTCGTGAAATAATTATGGAGGAACCACCAATTAGAAGAAGCTATATGGGAGCTTGAGGATATGATGAGGGAGAGGTATCATCATCTTTTTGTTACAAAGTGACGAATTTTGAGGGAGAAATTCATTTTAAGGGGGGTAGAATGTAACACCGTGATATTCTATGAGAATTATATTTTTTTTATGTATTATGTTATACACAAAGTAATCTTTAACTACACACAACACTATCTTGTCTTGCGTTACATGCAATCACGACCTTCCTCGATAGCATGTGTAGTACGCAATACCGATTTTCACTAAACAACGATATATTATTATAATATTATGAACTAGCCGTTATGAATAGTATTAACTGAATTTTAAATTTTATAACAATATAAATCATCTTACAAATTTTCTAGAATGAGGTATGAAAACAAAAGCAGTTTTTCAGATAAAAGAAGTATTTTTCAAAAAATACAGTTTTACCACCTTTTGATGGCACATAATTTAAATATAGTTTTTGACATGTTTATAAGTTCAATTTGAAAAAATAAAATTCTTCTTTGGAATTAGGATATAAAAATTTACTTTGGATAAATTTTTCGTATTATTCTGGTAACTTTCATATTTGGATTAATAGTAAAAACACGCTATATTTTAATTTAAAAAAACATTTTTCATCACAAAAATTTATATGGCTAGATTATATTTTTAATTGGTTTTAAAGTGTAATTAGAATATATTTTTACCATTTAATCCAATTTTGGTCATTGTAATTAATTTCAATCCGAATTGGACAAGTTTTGGAAAATATTTTAATCATTATAATCTTGTGGCACACATAAGAATGGTTTCATTATTAGATGGGTGGGACCTATATCTCTCTCCAATGCATTGGTTAAATATTTATATCTCGTGAGATAGACATGGCTGGAATGGAATGTCAAACCGGTTCAGTGATATAGGACTGGAACGAGGAGTGAACTCAGTTCAGTAATGGACTTTGTCCTCTATGATGGTCTTAGCAATGAGCCTTGACTAATATGAAATAATTTTCTATGATTATGTGTGTGTGACACATAGTTTAATGTTTTATGTTTTTATTATTTTGGATTACTTTTCATTACTATGATTTATCCCATGACATGATATTATGACCTCTTTTGCAGGTTATGATTTTCAAAATGTTATGTTCTTATGAATATGATATGATTGATATTTCTATTATTTACCCTTACTCATCATTTGAGCTCACCCTTTTGTATGTTTTCTTTTTCCTCGGTCTGAAAGAAGGATATTAAGTAGGATATGCCAAAAAGGGACTCTAGATATGATGAAATAAACGAGAGACAATGTATTAGATTTTACGAACCTGTTGTTTATGTTTCCCAGTTTCTAAAGACACTATACCTATACGGTCCATTCATGGTTTTGTTATATGTTGTAATAAGTATTCTTAAAATCTGAAGTAATAACAATGTATGTAAAGTATGGTTCATTATAAATATAGTCTTTTTAAAAATGAATATATTTTTCTAAAAGAACTCATTATTCTAAAAACACATATTCTAATTTTGGTGAGATTGTTTCTTCATCGCACAAAATTGAATATTCTTATACAATGTATTTTATTACCTATATGTCTTGGGAACCAAAAAAAATATTCATGAATGTATGATATATGAAGTTCAACCCATTCCCTTCCTTTTGTTATTTTAATTCAAATATTGATATACATTCTTTATGGCATTCAAGATAATGTAACTATTATGATGTAATGAGTGATCACAAAATTATATATAACATGTGAATAATAATATATGATGGGTTCACACTAAATTATAGATTATACCAATTAATTGGTTAATTTTATATATGTTATGAAATAAATTTATTTATGCATTGTAGTTGAACATTATGACATGATGTTGCATTTTTATGAAAATCCACAATCCATGCATTTATCTAATTCCTCCCCTATTGATTATAGTGATGAAAATATCCATATATTATGATAGTAATAATTATTTTAGTTCATCTTATTATATATCCTCTTATTAGAATTTTAGATCACAAGTTTCTTTATGTATATCCTTAGGTGACCATTAGTGAAAAATGGCACTTAGGGGATAATAAGAAGTTGAAGAAGAAGGAATTAAATTTTTTGATGTATTGTTATGTAAATGTTATTTATGGTCCTAATTTTTCTTGGAAACTATTACATTGGATACTTATTTTGTAACACTATTATGTTTTTTATCACTAGACTTTTATAATATAATGTAAATAATCAGGGATGTTATAGTGTGTGTTATATAATAATTCTATAACCATAAATTATTTTTTAAAAACATTTAAACAATATATATAATATAAACATTTCATTATTCCCAACTATGAAATAAGGTAATGGAAGAATGAGTGATATTAGATTGTGATGAGGTAGTCCATTGTACACATGAATAATGATTGTGTATCACATATTATAGGAGTGTGTGAGTATGTAAGATGTAATATTAAGATAAAAACATCTCATTGTAATGCGGATATTGTGGTTTTTATATCATCATGACAGAAGATTAATTTTTGGGGGTGGGTGAAAAACAAATCACAATTCATTATTGAATAATGTTACATCTTCTTCGGGGAACTCATTTGGGATTATACATAAACCTTTACATGGTTTAGTTAACATAAAAAAAGTCATACAGGTTAAAGGGTTGTATTTTTATTATTATTTGTGTATGATTTTTTCAATACAAATGGATTCAAAGGTGTGAATAAGATAGGGGCTATGTTCCCTTTTATAATGGAATAGGAGTGGTTTTCTTGTAATTAGAAAAAGTTAAAACATATTTTGAGATCTCCCTTAAATAAAATTCTTACAACAACCAAAAAATTTTCTATAAAATAAGGTATAAGGTAGAAATATGGCTATAAAATTGGTTTTGGGAAATTTCCAAGGTCATTTTCCCCTTAATATTAAAATCTAACCACAATGTATGCTCATTTTCACCTTATTCACTATTTTTACTTTTAATTTTTTCATTAATATTTTGGAATGAAAAATAGATTGAAATGAATTTTATTTATAATGTATAATGATTCATAATATTAAATCGATTTTTCAAAATTAAAATCAAATTTTTTTATGAAATCATTTTAAAACAAGTCTCATATACAGAATGAGAAACATTCTTTTCATATTTAAAATTTTCACAAAAAATATTTTTTTTATATAAATTCAATATAAGAATGATTAAAATTAAATAAATTTATTTAATTAATATTTAATTTAAATAAATAAAATTTAAACGAAATTCTAAATAAATTTTAACACCATAAATTTTATTGATAAAAAAGAATTATTTTAATTAAAATTCATTGTTTTTTAATATTCATTAAAAAAAGAAACCTCTCAAAATAAAAAAAATAATCATAAGACAATTATGGACTTTCCCTTAAAAAAATAACATTTAATAGTAAAATAAATTTTTTAATATTTTCAAAATATATTTTTCAAAAAATTATACCATTAAATGAAAAAAAATATACCTTTTAGAAAAATATAGATTTTTATGTTTAAAATTAGAATTTTTCTTATTTTATACATATTAAACTTATAAGAATAATTGAAAAACATTTGATTGAATATATAAAATCTAAATTCCCTTAATATAAATCAATATTTGTGATTAATTTATTTTATTATGATAAAAATCCTTGGTTGTGATAAATATAGATTTCTATAATTACACATCATTTATATACAATTGGTTTTTATTAACACTTGTAAATATCTTCTCATCAAAGGATTCATTAAAAAATCAGGTGTTAATAATTTTTTCCAAATTTATTTTATCACATTCATTTCATTCATTAACTCAACTATGTTATAACGATAATAACAATTTAATAATTATATTTTAAGTATTTGGTAAAACATTGTCTTACATGAAATGAAAGGATTCAATAAAATTTATTGATATATGAAGTAAAAGTAAATGATGAAACTTGTTATTTCATGCAACAAAATAAATTTAATAATTCTATGAATTTTATGATATAGAATATGTTAAATTTGATTATAATATTCAATATTTCATAAAATCTTGGGATTCTATATTCCCATTTCGCATGGTGTAGTGTGTCATACATGTTATTCAATGTTCTTCCTTTATAATTTATGGGTGTTACAATAAGGGTTCATTCATAAGATACAATTTCTAATGTTAAATAATTATATTAAATTATTCAATAAGGGAATGAAAAATTTTCAATACATTATTACATTTTCTCATATGAAAAAAATCGACATCTGATTTTTTCTTTTATAAATCTACACATTTTCTCACCTTCTGAGAAATGAATATTAAAATTTAAATTTTCATGACTAGTTCACTAAAATTAAAATTTAATTGATAATATGGTCCATAAAAAATGAGATAAAATTAATTCATTGTGGCCAAAACCTCAACAAATAACCCCCAATGATCAGCATAATACATTCCATAAATATTTAATTAGATGATTTTTTAAAGAATGCATGGCCAAATTAAAACCCAAAATATTTAAATTTATGAAAAATTAATCCTCATAATACATATTGTACCTCATTATATAACATACAATAAAGTTGAATTTTATAAGTGTATTTCAGGAAAAGATTGTTAAAGTGTTTTATGTATTGATTTGGGTATTTATATGTTGAAATCATCCAAATTTTTGAGATAAATCACTTGTTTAATGAATTATTTCATTAAAACATGAATTTATGCTAAATTATTAAAAAGATGTGGAAATAGGAGAAAAAAACAAATTTCACTTCTTTTGAATAGAAGCAGCATGACATCATATTTTATAGGAATGCTGAAACTAGAAAACTATCCAAAACATGATTACAAATCATGTAAAAAATTACATGTTGTGACTTCATCAGAGAGAATGGACTCTGCAAAAATAATTCATGATGTTGTTATATTAGCTAAAAGACCGTTACAGATCGTTTAACTACATTACATGACATGACTTTTTTCGAGTTATGTTTTTTGAGAAAAAATAAACAGAGATTCACGAGATTTGATTTTTTTAAAGGTCACAAATCATGAGTCCCGATTACACGTATTGAAAATAGTAATAGTTTCAAATCCACATATAAGATTTTCACTAATTTTAAATACGTGGAGGAAAACTTGGATTGTGAATACAGTATGTGTAATCACATTACATGTCGTTAAACTTGTCAAGAAGAACAAATTTTAAACCAATAAATAGTGGGATTACATTTTTCTATGAGAACATTCCGATGCAGGACATTAGATCACTGATGAATTCTTGTAAAGCTCTACTTCCCCATGTTCATTCAATTTTAATTTATTATTTCTCTACACCCGATCTTGGTTATCATGAGCGTGTGATTTCATTGTTTTGAGTCGTGTATAATGAAATCGAATTGAATGTATGAGTTATATTTAATTTTAATGTAATTAATGATTGTATTTCACATATGTTATTCATTTCTATATCTTTTCAAATTTATTATAGCATGATAATTTTTCTCGTGGTTGTGGAATGGATTTAATTTAAATCTTTCATTAACCATAAACATTTCATGAGGCGATTTAATAAATTCCCTTAATATGAGATGTAGAGTTTAGACTTCCACCATAATCATTGGGTTTGTCCATTCCCTAGGTTAAAATTAGGATTTGATTTACCAATAATTTGTATTATTAAGTACCTGACCCAAAGGAAAGGATACCATAGGATATAGAGAATTTTTCATGACCTTTATACTCTCCAAGTCCCAAATCTAACAACATCATAATTATTAATTTATTATTTTATACCTTATCATTCTTTGAACCTTGATTCATTATTTCCTTGAAACCATTTTATATTTAATTTTCCATGTCTATTCCTCAACCCAAATCTTGGTAGCTTATATTTAATTTCTTAAAATCACAATTTACTTAGGTATATTTTATTTAATTAATATTTTCTCCAACACTGTCTCTATGGTTTGAACTCAGACATACAATTTCTATACTAACATGTAGTTCAGTATTGTTTTTGTTTCATGTTTTTAATAACTAAATTTGGTTACCTTGTTTGAATTAATTATTCCCACAGAGCTATTAAAATTAATTTATCAAAAATGATCTATAATATATAATTAATTTCTCAAAAATAACCTGAATACCATTAAACCCACATCAAAAACATATATAATTCCATATGTTTTGTTAATATTTTTAAATATTATAAAATACAATCAAATAAAGTAATATTACCTTCAAATTAATCATAAAATTTTCCCAAAACAAATAGTTACATCCACCAAAAATTACATCAATAATTTGTTGTAAGTCATTTTTAAATCACATGGTTATCTATATGGTAAAAAAATCCCAAAATATATTACCACATAATTACATCATCATCAAAGATAATTTTATCCCTTAATTTTATTAATTCCTTCCCAAATATATTTCATCAATTCACATGTGATAATTCTTACATTTCACATCATTAAATTAAATATCTGATGAATAATTTTTTTTTCAAAATACTATCAATGAAATCCTGTAAATTATAATATTCAAAAATACAATATAGATACATTAATAATTCAATATAATTCATTATCTTATAATCGATAATTTTTGTTTTATTTAATAAAAAATCCATTATAAAAATAGAAATATGAAACATATCTCATATCTCATCAATCTTAGTCTAATAATTTTATATTAAGAGAAACTTATTTAATAATTCTCACATAAAAGATGTGACTAATAGATTATTAATCACTATATATATAGAATATTAAATTTTTAGTCTATTTTTAGATGACCTTGATTATATGTACCATGAGTGTTGATCATATTAACTTTTCAATGTGATTTTTATTTCTCAATGACCAATTTCCACACATGTAAATCAAATTATTGTAACATTAATAAATTTACCAATGTTCATAATCTGACATTCATAACATGTAGTTTGTTCAATCCTTTTCATAACACAGTTAATGTCATATGAAATTAAATTAATCTATATCATTCTATTTTTTTGGAAATTATAATATATTGATATTTTTAATCATAGATGGAAATATATGATTATGTACAATACTATATTTTCTCATTAAAATGCCATTTTTATTTATTTCTTCATGATGAAAATAATTCCTTTTTTCTATCACAATCATTACTATCTTTCTTATTTCTACTTACATCAATTTTATGAAACAAATAAAGTGAAATACATGGAACAAAAATTACAGTGGGAAACCTCATAATAAAAAAAATCATTTATTGGATGTCTAAATACTGACTCCTATATAATCTATGAAACTATTGCGTAAATCTATGTGATATATATTAATTTTCAATTAATATACTTCATTAAGAATCATAAAATGTAATGCAAGATTACCAACTCATATCCCCCTGTAGTGTCAAATTGGTTTTGTTGTTTTGTAACGCAAATTCTGAACTAAAATTATGTTAGATGTATAATCAAATCACAATTTTTGTGTTTATTACCATTAGATTAATCTTTTCCAAAACAATATCCATATTTAGTTTCAATAATGGGATTTATTTCAATGAAGTACCCTTAATCAATAAAATTATAATAATTTAAAATTTTATCCTACAATTAGACATATCATAAATGTCTACCATATGGTTATTCTCTATAATCTAAATAAAATCATGTACCAAGGAATCAACTACACTTTAACTGATACAAACATTTGAAACCCCAACCCTATTATCATAAATTCATTGTGTACCTTAGTACATTCAGACTAGAAAAAATACATCACATACCAATGGACTGGATAGTTTAGTAGTATAGATATTATATATTTATACATTATTCAAATTTTACATTGGAAATAAAATATAAAACATGGATTAATTATTCTAAAACCATGAACTCTTTTAATGACCCATTTGTTATATACTAGAAATGAAAAAAATTTGTTAAATAAAAATGATTCATAAGGGTTACATATAGGGGAATTATCAAGTGTAGATATGGTATAATAAGTATGAAAAGGTAAATAACTAAAAAAATTCCATGTAATCAATAACTTTATCATTAAATTCCTTCCATGATAAAATTATATCCAACAATCTCATGGATAATAATAAAAAAAATTAATTAAATAAATGATTAATGGTGGACATATTGACGGCATATATCAAGACATCATTACCATCAATTCCTTATGAGAATTCAGATTATTCTATGGGTTGGTATACACAAAAAACACATCTATTAGGTCTGTCAAATTGGTCTTTTCATTGAGACATGTCTATTTATCTAGGGGATATCTATAACAAATCCCCACCCATAAATACATATTAACCTAATCACATATATATTTAGGGATCAATTTAATACATTAGTAGTACTCTTTATATGTAAATTTTCTTATTGAGTAATGAATATGGAATATAAATATTTCATTATTCAATCATGTATCATTCTATGTAAAGTATTGGATATATAAATGGTATATATTTTTGGTAATAAGAATTTCCATGATACAATAAATATAAATATTTAATGGAAAATTAATTTCAAATGACATATAACCATAAAATTGTTAATACTTCAAGAGAATGTAAATAAAAAAAATCCTAATAGAAAAAAATGTCCAACGGTTCATCAAAAATGTATATTTTATAATGAAATCATGTCCTTTTAAGAAACTAATAAAATGTGGGAGACATATTAAAATAAAATATTATTATAGTTTTTTCTTTTTAAATACATTGAAAACATGTAGATGAATAAAAAATAATCAAATGGTTTTGGTGGCAGGAAGATTTATTAATGTCATATATGTTAAAAAGAATCAATACTTTTTAACTTTTTAATGGAAAGTCAACAAAAAACCATTAAAAATCTGTATATATTTATTTCATTCATTACATTAAATAATTTTATGATAGCATAAAATAGCTTTAATAAATTATTAATTTAAATATATAATTATTTTCTAAAATAATATTTAAAAATAAGGATATGGAATAAAAAAATACCCAATCAAAATTGCAATTAAGAACAATTTTTGTTTTAAATTTTAATTTCATTGATTCAATACCAAAAAAGATTAAATGTTGTACAAAATTATGAAAAAAACGTATATATATAATAAATAATATTATTCATGGATTTTATGATTTATTGATTACATGATTCATTTAATGAAAATAAGAGCAATAAAAAACATGTTTGTAAAATAAATTCTGACTTATTTGGTATCCTTTTAATCATTAACACTTGAATGAGTAAAAATAGACTACACATCAATAAATATGATTAAATTTATATTCATGTTAAATAAAAATATGTTTTATATGCACCATATAAAATAAAATATTTATGTTATACTAAATATTCCTCTAAATAATGGACATAATGATGAATTACCTTTAAAAGATCATAAAATTGAAATGATAATTATTCAATGAATAAATTAAGTAATAAAAATTTAAAATCTGAAATGTTATGTTTAAATAGAAAATAATACAATCATATGTCATTTATTTTATGAACATGGCATAAATTTGTTAATGAAGTATATGTGTCACCAAAAGACTATAAATTTAGTTAAAACCCTGTTATATCATGTTCAACAAACATCGTAAGTGATTTCACCAGATTGAATAAAGGATATTGATATATTATTTTTACAAATCACATAAAATTATTAATAATAAAATCATAAATAATTCATTTATACTTACTTATTAATTATTTTTTAATATTTTTTATATTTTCAGTGTTCCTGGCCGAAATTATTTCATTTTTCCAAAGAAAATTAGTTTTTCATTTCTAGTATTGTTTATATTTTTATGCACGTATCATCTACATAATGTTAATAATAATATAAAAATCATATATATGATTTATATATACAAAAAATAAAATAAATATATAGAAAAATGAATTACACCATCTGTGGAGATAATATTCCACACATATGCATGAATGTTGTTTCTACATTTAATCTGATTCATCAATAGAAAGTTAAATAATAATTAATGATTAAATAAAAACTATTTTGTCATATATATAATACAAAATCATCTCATCGCTTCATGGATGTAGTAGTCGAAACATATGTAATAATTAAGGTATCATTTTAAAATAGATCGGAAGGTAAGAAGCTTGATATTATATTATTATTTATAAATCCCAATAATTTCAAAATCATCATATATATTATTTATTTTTAATACTTATAACCATAAATAAGTTAGTGATGAAAAATATTATAGAGAAACATGGAGATGGTAATCTGTATATTCACACAAGTGATTCCTTTTCATTTTATAACAAGGAAATGAGATTGAAAATGGTGGTACCATAATAATAATAATAACAAAATCTTATTATATTGATGATACAAGATTTATTTTTTAATTGATGGGTATGATATATTTTTTGGATGTAGAATAAAAAATAATTTTTAAATATTCATCAAATATGATTTACTCCTCTCAGATATACATCAATTGGATATCTTCTTAACATCCATTTGGATGATATTTAATGTCTACAAAACTCCACCAATTATTGTATAAATAAGTTCATAAGATAATAGAAAGGTATTGGTTCAGACATGTTACTAGTGAAAGTGTAATTAATAGAGAGAGAGGGTGTCCATTTATTAGATAGGATAGTGAAACACTTGTAATTAAATAAAAAATTTAATTAATATAGATAACTTGTGTCTTCAAAAAGTCGCTCAGATTTTATATAATTACAAAAAAAAGATGACTATGAGTCAACACACCAATGAAAAAATTTAATATGTTTATGTTATATTTTTTTCATTATCTATTAGTTTTAAACACCTATTAATCATATTGATAATTAGTATTATTTTAAAGACCCGTAAAATTCAAGGGAAATTTTTTCTTAATTTTCTTTGGAATTTTACAAGAACGCGATTTCTGACGGCACCTGATTCCGAGGCCCGGAGTGCCCGGAATCAATTTCCGAAGTTTGGCTCGGGTACGTTCAGTGAACGAACGAGCGGGAAATTCTAAATTTTGATCTGGTGCTCGGAATTGAAATCTGAGGGCACCGATGAACTCGCAGCGCCGTTATTCACTTAAGGAGACCTTTTCCGAGGTTGCATTTTATGTGAGACGAAAGTTAGTTTTGGGAGAAATTATAAGAAGTTAAATAATAATGTGGAAACACTTTTTATTTTTATTTTGTTGGTTAACTTCTCCCAAAGGGAGTTAAAGGTGGGACCCACATTCACTTAACCTCCCTTGGGAGGATGAAGTGTGGTGGGGCCCACACGAACCCCAACTCCTCATCTTCTCTCAAAACTCCCCTATAACCCCCTTTAATTAATGTTTGAAAACATGGTTTTATTAATTAAGGTGGGTTGATTTGAATTTCAAACCTTTGAAATTCAAGTTGATATTTGTGTAAATAAAATAAGCCTTAGCTTATTTTATTTTGGTTAGCCATCTTGAGAGGATTTGAGAGCTCCTCCTTCTTCTTCAAACTTTGACGAAGAACGATCAAGCTCCGACGAAGAACGCCGCTCCTCTCTTCTTCGTAGCCAGTTTATTTCCGAAGATCGACGACGCCTTCCGTGTCAACGAAAGGGAACACTGCTTCCTCCTCGGACTTCCTTCGTCGGCTTACGAAGATTCACCAACGACGTACCTCTTTGGACATACCTCTTCGTCAACGGAATTGACGAACGATTACCGCGACACCCGACCTCCGCGACGTTGTCTTCCGCGGGTCGTTGACGATCATCGATCTTGAAACCAAGGTAGGGGTTTGTTGTGGATTATTTATTTACTCTCGTTCTTGGTTCTAGCATGATAATCTTGTGGATAAATATTTAAGAGTTATCATCTAACGAGAGGGGGGTCGGACCGCACAAACACGTCCGAATTCCCCCTCCCTTGTTCTTGATTATTATTATTTTCTTGTGGATGAACGAGATGGCGTGGTGCCGTCGCACCACGCGGGAATTCTCACGGTTGTATTGCGCGGCATCGTCGCGCCGCGCCGTGGAAGGATCATCATGAACGCGATGCCGTCGCGCCGCGTCGAAGAAAACCGAAGGCGCCGCGACCGAAGCGGGGCCGCGGCGCTGTTCCGTCGCACCGCGCCGAACGATGAAGGCCGCGGCCGGTTTCGGGCCGCAGTGGGACGAGAGGACCGTTGGCTAGCCGGGCCGCCGATGTCGGAAGCCGGAAGGGGACCGACTTTGCCGGTCCCGTTGAAGAAGAACCGGCCGGCCAGGTGGGCCGGACGGAAGGGGAAAAACAGGGGGAATTTAATTCCTCCGGCAACATGAATGCCCCCCCAATTAAGAGGGGGCCCGGTTTCATAAAGGGGGGCAGGCGGCCCCCCCGTTTCCCTCAAGGCAGGCCCCCACGAGGCGGCCGGTTTTCTCCAAAGGCGCGGCTTCAGCCGCGCTGCTAGCATGGAGAGTCGGGGGATCTGCCCCCCGCGCGTGGCCCCCGAGCGGCGCCAGGCCGCGCCGCCGCCGGCCGGGCCGCGCCACCGTGCCGGACCGCGCCGCCGCGCCGCCGTCCGGGCCGGGTCGGCCCGGACCCGGACCCCCCGTTTTCGAATCGATTTCGGTCTTTTGCCCATAACATGAGCTACGGACCTCCGATTGACGAACCGTCAGCAGAGATGTGATTCTTGGATCGAGATGGTTGATTCGGTATATCGCACTCAAAGTTTCGGAATACTTTGAGTTCGGCCGAGTTGGTTCGTACACGAAACCAACCGGGCCCTCGGAGCGGAAACACTCATATCTTGAGCTACGGACATCCGATTGACGTGCCGTCAGCTTTGTTGTGTTCCTCTTAGTGAGACGGATCTTTTGGCATACTCCGCCCGAGGTTTGGACGCAGGTGGAGTAAGGTCGGGTTGGTTTTTCCTTAAAAACCAACCGGGCCCCTGGGACGAAAAAGCCAATAACTCTCAGACCGGGCGTCTGATCGACGCGCCGTCTATTGCGTTGAGTTCCTGTTGACGATACGGAACTTTTGGATACATCAACTCTGGACTTTGTGACAGTTGATATATCAGCCTCTCGGCTCGTGGAGCGGACCCTCCCGAACGAGCTTGCATTGTGCGGGAACCCTAGTGCAGGCTGCGACTGTGACTAATATTGCTATTGCTACTGCTACTGCTACTGCTACTGTGACTGCGATGACGACAGTACAGAGATCCTTAGCGGATTCGACGACGATGACTACAACACTCAGCGATCCTACGTGGATCAGTGCTACAGGTCCGGTGTGGGCCCGATCCTATGTGGGTCCGATCCTGTGTGGGTCTTTGCGGTCAGCGGTCCTGTGTGAACCAGCGCCTACAGGTCCTATGTGGGCCCGATCCTGTGTGGGTCTTTTGCGGGGGTTAGATACCTATCGATCCTTCGTGGGTCCGACGACTTAGATGGATCAGAGATCATCTTTATCGTCTTTCGAAGAAGTATAACTATGTGAGATGAATCCTGTTACTTTCCAGTGTGGATTGTGTTGTGCTATCCTGTGTGGATTTCGTTTTGCTTTCCTGTAAAGAATACGTATACATTCTAGTGTGGACTGAGTTTTACTCGGGCTCGGAGGTTGGAGCATATTGGAATTGATGACTTAGGTATATGTATGGGCATATACCTAAGCAGTGTCGGTTGTTACTTTGTGATTGTATCCTCCTTTGTGGTTTATCCTTTTTGGATTTTGGGAGACCTTTGGGGGTCTCGGGGTCCCTACTGAATAGCTTATACTCACCCCTGCATGGGCTATGCCCGCACTACGTTGTGTTGGTTGCAGACGACGGACATCGTTGATCATGGCTGAGGCTTGTAGAGCAGGACGGTACCTGGAGGTGGACCACTGGGCGGGATGTACTCGGAGTGGACGGTGGGACCCGTGGAGCAGTGGAGCTATCTGTACCCACCCTTTAGGTGGGATATCCAGTGGACAGCTCGGTGTAGCGGCTTTCACTTACAGTTGTTGTTTTCCCTTTCGAGTTGTACTTTACTTTCAGTTTGGGTTTGTATACTGGCCCATTTACTTTTTCGCACTTTCAGTTGACCTCTGTTTTTACTTAATGTTTACTTTCCGCTTGCTTACTCTGTGGTGTTTGTTTACATTAAAAAGGCAATGCCTTCCCTTTTTACCGGGATTTACGCCTTGGTGCTAGTCGCCATCCCCTGGCCTATGGAAGGCAGGCTTGGGGTAGTCACGACACGGACCCCGAGGGCGGGTCGTGACAAATTGGTATCAAAGGAGTTCGGTTCTACCGTGAACTCTGATCTTTTCCATGTGAAGCAATAATGTTTAGCGTATTGAGTGTGGTTATCAATCCAGGGGGTCTAGTGTTGGTGCGGCGGCCGACGTATCGGTACACCAGGACCCTGACTTCTGATTTCCGACTTAATGCACGAAAACATTGATTGCGTGTGTGTTTCAATGTTTTCTTTGTGATTACTTCATATCATCTCACCAGGTATACTGTTCTGACCGTGGCACACCTGTTTCCTTTTCAGGATAGCCCCACGACGGCAGCCAGCTAGGGTTCCGAGAGTCGAGTGTGATGACAGCCCACCGAACGACGAGGCCTCGGTGCACGGCCCTTTTTCAGCAGTGGCACCGGCGGT
Organism: Viscum album; assembly: GCA_963277665.1. NCBI lineage: Eukaryota > Viridiplantae > Streptophyta > Magnoliopsida > Santalales > Viscaceae > Viscum > Viscum album. The sequence continues at coordinate 1,409,182,058 of OY728152.1, read as the reverse complement.
AGCTCTACCCGTCGAGGCACTGATGCTTCCAGTACCAGCCGCTGACGATGCATGTCGCCTCAGCACACTGCATGAGTTGCAGCGCCAGCGACCGCCCAGGTTTCGCGGGGAGATGGATCCCCAGGCAGCCGAGGACTGGCTGGAGGCAGTGGTATGTGTGTTTAGGCTAGTAAGGACACTGTAGACGCCGGAAAAGTCCGTTGTTCCCAAACGAAGCTCCGGATGCGGAAAGCGAGGTCATATTTGAAGTCGGAAGAATGTTTCGGAGGGCCCGGAGGCCTTGCGCGGAATTTCAGAGGTCTGCGCGCAAAGATGATGATCCGCGCGCAAAACCCCTGGGATGCGCGCAACTCCCTTGCGCGCTGTGCCCGATTCCGCGCCCGCGAGGAGAATTCCGCGCTCGCGCCTTGGATTCTGCGCCCGGGGTTGCCTATAAATACTAGGCGACCCCCAACGTTTCAAAGGTTGCTGGAAGTCGAACGGTCTCCCGCGCGCGCAATTCAACCCCTTCCGCGCGCAATGCCGATCCTCAGGTAACCTCCTTTATTTCGCGCAATAGAGCCTTGGGGTCCGCCTTCGCGCGCAATCCCCTTGGCTCATTTCCTTTGAATAAATTTCAACCCGAAGGCCTTTGCGCGCAAAAGAAGCCTCTTGCGCGCAATTGCCCCCGGGTGCGCGCAATCCGACCCGATTGCGCGCACCCCCCATTTTCAAAGTGGCCATTCGTTAGAGAATGATCCGTTGCCCCCGCGCGCTATCCGAAGCCCGGTGCGCGCAATCCCAACCTTCCGCGCGCAAAGGGCTGGCCCAATTGCGCGCCAGCCCGCCATTTTTGCGCGCCGACCCGCGGTTTTGCGCGCAAAGCTCCTCTTTTGCGCGCAATCCGCCAGGGTCGCCTCCCTCGACCCCCTGAGGGCACCTGCCTGCGTGGCGCCCGATGATCCTCATCCTGGGTGCCCGCACCGTGCGTTGTCTTCCCGTGCGGCCCTCCAGGTTCGTGCGAAGTGACATGCACCCATCGTCCGGCAACCTATGCCCAGCATGACGTTAAACTGCACATTCGTCCCGCATGACGTTAAACTGCGCATACGTCCAGCATGACGTTAAACTGCATATTCGTCCCGCATGAAGTTAAACTGCGCATACGTCCAGCATGACGTTAAACTGCATATTCGTCCAGCATGACGTTAAACTGCATATTCGTCCAGCATGACGTTAAACTGCACATCCGTCCAAGCTGCATGATGTTAAACTGCCTAGCCCCCATCGTCCGCGCTGCAAGACGTTAAACTGCCAAGTGCTTCGTCCTCAACACACGACGTTAAACTGTACTTCGTCCGGCAAGACGTTAAACCGTCCGCTTCGTCCTCAACACACGACATTAAACTGTACTTCGTCCGGCAAGACGCTAAACCGTCCGCATCATTCGATCCCGTGCCTCGCACGCAGGGTCTCCCCCGGTTTGGATGTGGCCCCCACCCGCTCGTCCCTGCAGGGATGTCGGGATTGTCTCCCTTTTGGGACGATTTAATGGGAGCGGCTTTTCCCTACGGGGGCAGGGTATTACAAACCCCTAGTTTCTCGTGGGAGGCTGCACATGTGTATCTCCATTGCGCCTCCCCACTGCCGAAGCCAGTAGAGGGTCTGACTGGGATCGAGGTGTCTTCTGCTTTCGGTCCAAGTCCCTTCCAACTGAGTTTTGCAGCATCCGGGCTGCCCCAAGTGCGTAAGTCCTGACAGAATGAACTACGTGGACTTTGATCCCTGTCTTCTATACAGGGTACGTAGGAAGCCTCCCGGAGGTTCAAGCCCACCACCTGGTCGTCCCGGTCGTATTTACGCCGGTTCGTCCATCAGTGGACCCCTCCAGGGTTCACGCTTGCGTCGATTCACCTATGAATCCGCCCCTGTGGGAGACTGCCCGCGTGTATCTCCGCGGTGCCTCCCCACAGCCCCCCTTTTCCATTTCCCCTTTTATCGTCCAGCATGACGTGAAACTGTGATCCACCCGGCCGTTCCATCCCCCTCTGTGCGAGGTGGTTCGGTTCAATCCTCCGCCCGGCGGCCTAGACCTCTTCGTGAGTCGGCTTGCCGACGTCTAGCATGACGTTAAACTGTATACCCGAACTACGTTGACTTTGATCCGTGCTAACGCGCGGTACGTAGGAAGTCTGTACGGGGTCCAAGCTCTTCACTCCATCATCCATCCTGATCCTTACCCGGGCCGCCACATCCCGGTGGGGTCATTCCACTTCACTCCACTCCACGTTACTTGGGAAGCCGCCCATGTGCTGGCCCCAGCGTCGGAGGTTCCCCGCAAGGGGTTCTGTCATCTGATCCACTTTTCGTGTTGATCGGTCCGATGCCGTCCCCGCTGGACGTTAAACTCGCGGCATACCCCGTGTTAAACATGGGAAGCTGAGGAAAACCTCAGGTGACACAGTTCCCCGCACCCAGTACGGGATGCCTCAGGCCATCGTGCCTTCGAGAAGCCCTATTAGGGACGGAAGACAGACGTGCAGAGCCGCAGTGTTACGACACGCCCCCAGCACCCAGAGCCACCCGGCCTTCTCACCGCAGGTTGCTGCCCCGACCAGACTCCTTGGAACGTCCGGGCGGAAGCAGCGTAATTAACCGGTGTCCATGAAGATATGGCGCTGGGAACGAGATTCACGAACATTCTTAATTCTATGAGGGAGACCCGGATTAGGCGACGAGTTCCGAGGAGACGTCCAAGGAAGGAGGAGCCGACATCCCATCATCCCGGTTTCGATCATGGAGCAGACGCCCCTGAAAAAGGGACGAATGCCGCCCGCCCTTGGAAAGTGGGACTGTGGGACCACAAGCTGCGCGCCCATCCCCTCGGGTTGACGGGCGCACGCGCGAACGCGTCCTGGCGGAACAGCGTAACCCGACGCACATCCGAACCGAAACAGAAAAATGGTGAACCCGACGTGAATCTCTTCTCCTCGATACGAAGACCGATGGCTTTCAGAGGTGTTGGAAGACCGGCGTGTTGCCCGGCCAAGCATTCAGTCTTACCCGCCAGGGGCTGGGGAAGGGACATCGGGCACTTCGTCTCGCAACGTCGAGGGCCTGGGTTCCCCCCACGGAAGGCGTCGTGGCGCTAATGGTTGGTTGTCGATTCCTTTTTTCTGTCAGTGTTAATGGGTCATTCTCCCTGCTTTCAGAAATCAGGTCGCCCGATCCAGTGCCCGATCGCCACCCGCCCACTGGCGCAGGGACAGGGGAAACACCGACGCGGCTACTCCGTGCGGTCCCGCCCGTTCCACAGTCGTCCCAGCAGCCGCAATTGCGGGACGACCACGCCCTCTCTCCCCCTCGGAGGTCATCCAGAGAAGGGTGATCAACACCCTGGTGCGGAGATACGAGGAAGAGGGAGTCATCCCCACTAGGGAAATGGCTCGCCTAGACCTTGAGGAGGCTGCGCCTCGCCACCACCGCCGCCCTCGAGGGCCGCGCAGGGAGGCACCGCTGCCTACCTCAACGTCCAATCGCTTCGGGAGTTTGTCCCCGGAGCGCTCTGACAGTTCCCTTCCCTATGCGGATGAGGTGGAAGATGCCCGGGATCACCCTATCCGGGGTTCGCTCCAGGGATCTACGGTGAGGACTCCCGCCAGGCCACGGCGACACCGCCGCCAGGCCTCTCCAATCGAAGAGCGGGCTCTCCACCTGCCTGCGCCGCTCATCCCGACTCGTCTGTCTCGACGCCAACGTCGGGCACGAGCGGAAGAGGATGCCCACCTTGGGGCTCTAGCAACAGCGGCCGCATTGGCCCAAGCCACTGCTGGCTCCAGTCGCCAGGCCTCTGTGCATCCTGATCAGGGGAACTCCTATGCCCGACCTGGATCGAGGCCCCGACCGCCCCCAAGGCAGGTTGGGTCGACTCTCCCGGTTGCTGGCACTGGCAGTAGCCACCGCGGACCATCTCGCGGTAGCGCTATTCACCGGCAGGGTCTACTCTGCGTGGCCGATCCAGGAGGCATGGGTCATCCCACCTTCCAATCCCGGCCCGGAGGCCTGCCCGGAATCATCTCTCCCCGCGTCCCCTTTGATATCTGTCCCGGTGCCCCTCGCACCTTGGTTCCCAGTCCTCTTGGCCCCAGCACCAGTGCGGCCGGAGGACGCCAGGACAGAGATCAGCCCTGCCCCGAAGAACCACCCAGGGGCAGGAAGGCAAGGCGTCGACGCCGAGGGAAGAATGTTACAGAATTCCGGACAGAGATCCGACCGGTTTTCTTCTCTGACTCAGAGGCGGAGTACGATTCGGTGACAGAGCCCCTTCCCCAATCCCGCCAGTCAAGGGCAGGGGTAGGAATGCGGCACGTCATCCTCGTGCTCCCCGAGAGCGAGATCGATGTGATCCCCACTTCTCTCCGAAGGTATATCCGGAGTAACGAGGGCCTGGTAGACCCCCAGGGATCAAGCTTGCGGTTGGTACCGGCCCCTCCGGAAGTGCCTTCCACCTCGATCGGAGAAGCCGGAGACTTTTTCTGGGGACCGACGGTCGAACCACGATCTGGTGCACCCTCGGCGAGCACCGATGCTACGGCAGGATGTTCGCTCGCCGGCCCGTCCTATCGTGATGTGGTAGCCAGGGCACCGCCACCCTCAGAGGGCGGCCCGAGATATGGAGGCCAATCGGCCTGTTCGCCGTATTCACCGCCGGCCAGCCCGTCAGCCCGGCGGCCCGCCTCGGCACCACTACCAGTTTCCCGTCCGTTCCCAACCATTGAAGAGGACCAAGGAGATCTGGGTCCCGAGTTTGAGTCGTGGAGCTTCTGGACCGTCCTTGCAGAGGGCCACTTCCCTGAGAAGTTTTGGCCAGTCGCAGGACCGGGCTTTGATGCACCCGAATCGCTCACCCCGGATGAGTTCGAATGCTTCCGCCGAACTCTCCGGGAGACTCGCTCCTGTCTTCACCGCCTACAAATGCCATACCCCGGGAGTCAAGCACACCTGGAGGATATTGGTGAGCAGTGCCGTCAAATTGACCTGGCCATGCTCCCCGCGGTTCGGCACCCCGGGTCATTTGAGCGCCACGAGGCCCTCCAACAACGATGCGTTGATTGTTTTCAAGTACTCCGCAAAGTTATCGAGGAAGCCACTCCCCACGTGTATATCCGTGGATGGGGGCAGTACGCTGCCCTACGCTTCAGTGTGATCCGCTGACAGCCCGATTCGCTGGGTGGCCCTGAGGGTATATCCCCAGGGACAGGAACGGTCAATATGGCTGACCTGTCGGGAGAGGGGAACGACTTGGAACTTCTCGACGGGGGCTTCCCCCCCGAAGACAAGCCGTCGTCAGACCCATCAGTGAGAGTTACTCGTCATCAGAGGAACCTCCTGGGGCTCCCCGCACCCACTGAAGCACTGACGTTGAGCCGAAACGTCAGCAAAGGAAAAGAGCACAGCGAGGCTATAAGGCCCGCCGACCCATCTGCCTCCATGCAGAGGGCAGAGGAGGATCCCGAGAAGGCTACGCTACGTCAGCAGCTCGCCGAACAGAAGAAGCTGGTTGACCAGCTCCTCGCCGAGCGCGCTGCAGAACGGCGGCCTGACTACGGTGATCCCAGGCCAGGACAGCAGGGACCGGAACAACCGCTCCTCGATGAGACTCTCCCGGGAAACCGTGATTATGCCGTGTTCGCCGACAGGAGAGAGGCCATTGCCTATGGCAAGAGGGCGCGGTATGTTTCGCCACACCCTCCCGAGCGGCGTGACTACTTGAGAGATCCCGCTCGGATTCCTCCCGCTGCCCCAAGGGCCGCTCCGCCCGCCATCCCACGAGCCGCCGAGTTCGACGACCCGGTCGACGACCCGATTGAAGGGCCATGCAATGCGCTCGTGGTTAGAGATCCTCGCCAGGACTGGAACCCATGTCCGGACGATCCGATGGCGGCACTCATTGCCCGCTTGGAAGCCTTGGAGACTCGGCAGGTGGCGATCCCACCGGACGGCAAGCCCTACCCAGCATGGGTGGATGACATGCCGGCGCCTCCGGGATTCGGGAATCCCACTTTCGCCCCCTTCAACGGAACTGGAGATCCGCCACAGCATTTAGCCCACTTCAACTCGAGGTGCAGGCCTATGTTGGGGACTCCGGCGCAGCAGGAGGCCGCTAAGCTTCGCTGCTTTGTTCAGACACTGGAAGGGCCAGCATTTGTCTGGTACAGCCAGCTCCCCGTCGGGTCGGTAACCAGCTGGGAGGACCTCCGTAGACAGTTCCTCTACCAGTTCAGTTCAACGACCCGGAAGACAAGTATCGCATACCTCTTCAAGTGCAAGCAGAGGCCTGATGAGCGAGTCGCGGACTTCGTCGCCCGATGGAAGGGTCTCACGTATTCCCTTGACATGCCATTGACTCAGGAGCAGTTGCTGACAATGTGCGTCGGGAACGTCAAGACCGAGCTGGTCCCTTCCCTGATCACTCAAAATTACCCCGGAGGGTTCAGGGACTTCTCAGACAAAGCTCAACGTCTTGAGGAAGCCCTGCAACAGGCCAGCCAGGCACACCCGCTGCCTCCTATGATTCCTGCAAGGAGAGCCAGCAGGGCTGAGCCCGCTGCTGTGGCCCAGATAGAGGCTCCCAGGCCGTTGGAGCTGCTGCCGGCGAGACCAGCTCAACAGCCTCACAGGAATCCGCCTCCACGGGCTCAGTTCCCGGCCCAGCAGCGGCAGCCTCAGAACCGGCCGGCCTCTCCGCGTAATGTACCGCCGCAACCCAGGCGAGATAATCAGGGTCCACCTCCTCGGCCGGCCCCTCCAGCCCCTCGTCAAGACCACGCTCCCAGGGGCCCGCGACACCTGACTTACTCATTTCATGAGGATCAGGTCCCCGGTTACTTCCGGAGCGCCCTGGAGCAGAGGATTGTGCGACTACCTGAGTGTTGGAAGCCAGAGGAGGCACATCTTACGAATAACCCCCGCTACTGCCCCTACCATCGAGCCTTGGGGCACACCATCCAGCGGTGCTATGTGTTTAAGGACTGGCTCCAAGACCAGATTAACAACAATGTAATCAGGTTGGGCCCAGCTCCGGCACAAGTGGCGGGCGTATTCGTGGGATCAGATGACGATAGTGGCAACGAGGACGAATGGCAGCTGGTCTCCAACCGCGGACCCCAGAAGTACAATAACTGGATGGCCCGCAAGACGACCATTCGCGCCCATGGAATCATCCGTGCGCGCTTGAATCAGCCTGAGCCCCCAGAATCCGCGGGTGCTGCTTCGGCATCGTCGTCCCAGCCTGCCTCTTCCAAGAGGAGCAAACGGCGGCAGCGCAAGAAGGAAGAGCGCGCCCCGCCAGTTCCGCCACTATCCCGCACTCTCGGCGATTTCATGCCCCCGGAGATTGGGGTCCCTCCTCGGATCCGCCCGGTGATGGATGATTCGTCCGATGACGGTATTGGGTACGCTTCGGTTAACACCGTCGAGCTGGTAAATCCCTTTTCGGTTCCCGACGTTGAAGAACACCAGGTGGACCTCCCTAGTGTCCCCGGTCGTCGCCACCGTCGGAAGAACCGCAGCAGCAGGAGTCGCCGGGGCACAGCCGTCGGTACCTCCAGCCAGGCCGTGCACGCCACTGAGATTAGGCAGCAGGCTCAAGATCGAGCTCAGCGTGCGCAGGCCCCCCATTCGGGGATGACGGATTCGCCTCCGCCACTGTTTGTGGTGTGGGACCAGGCAGAACCGCCTCAGCCGCGTCGCGACCAGCTCCGCCCTGCCACGAGTCCATCCCGGCCTCCTGACTCCAGTACGGTGACCATTTCCCGGACTGCGACCAGTGAACAGCGAGATGCGCCAAGTACCAGTCGGCCGCCGATCCAACCGGCAAGGCCCGTCATGCCACCAACCGCAGAGCAACCTCCTGCAACCAGGGGCTCGCGCTTGGCCAAAAAGTATGATGTCCTGAAGCACTTGGCCGACATCCCAGCAAGGCTCTCCATCCTTGAGGCTCTGCGCATGTCATCTGAGATGCGCGAGGCACTCGCTGAAGCCCTGAAAAGCCCCCTCCAGTTTGAGACAAAGGTTGCGGCTGCAGAGGCCTTTCACGCCGAAACGATCGAGGACGCCGAATGTCAGGCAGTTATCTCGTTCTCTGGTAAGGATGAAGACCCTCCTATACAGGGACATATCCGTCCGCTGTATGTCACTGGCCAGTTCAATGGCCTTGAAGTCCGGCGCTGTCTTGTCGACACGGGGTCCGGGATTAACCTGATTCCAACTCGGACGCTCCGGAGATTGGGGTTGTCTGAGGATGACTTGATTCCCTCCGACCTCAGGATCCAGGGGTACGACCGCACCGAGCAAACCCCGGTCGGCAAGATACGTTTGAAGACCCAGTTCGGTGATTTGGTTGCCAACACCGAATTCATGGTAGTCTCTCAGGACACTGCGTATAACGCATTGATGGGCAGGCCATGGCTTCACCTTCACGCGGCGGTTCCCTCGTCATACCACCAATGCCTCAAATACTCCCTTAATGGTCGAGTAGGCGTGCTTCAAGGAGATGCCTCTCCTTTTGCCTCATGTGAAGCCCGCTATTTGGATGCGGACTATTACAAGAGCAAGGATAAGCAGATCCTGGCAGGTGAGGTTGAGCCTGTCGCTGTTGCGAGCGATCCCTGGGCAAGTCTGGATGACGCTTACGTCCTCCCGATTCACCGGTTGGACGTCGCCATGGTCTTGACGGTCCGCGAGTCTCCTGATGAGATGGCCGCGACCGCCCGCGCCAGCACCAGTGGCCCAGCAGGATCTGGTAGCCCCAATGCAGTTGCCAACGCAGTCTCTCCCGTGGACGATCCCTCCCCGAGTGGAGAGGATATGGAAGACGCACCCCCAGCCTTTGAGGAGGGCGTCCCCGCCACGGTCGATGAGTTAATACAGGTGAACCTTGGAACCGAGGCCGATCCAAGACCCACGTTGGTTAGTGCCGCCATGCCCTCTGAGGAGCGGAAGCAGTACGTGGACTTTCTCAGGCAGCACCGTGATGTGTTCGCTTGGGGCTATGACGAGATGCCGGGGCTAGATCCTCAGGTAGCCGTCCACCGCCTTGGTCTCCCGGCGAACCATCGCGGGTTCAAGCAGCCTCCCAGGAAGATGCACCCATCCCACGGTGCCATGGTTGAGGCCGAAGTTGACAAGCTTATCAAAGCCAACTTCGTGAGGGAAGTTCAGTACCCCAAATGGCTGGCCAACATTGTGCCGGTCAGGAAGAAGAACGGGCAGATTAGAGTCTGCATCGACTTTCGCGATCTCAACCGCCACTGTCCGAAGGATGATTTTCCCCTTCCAGTGACAGAGCTGTTGATTGATGCCACGGCAGGGTTCCAAGCCCTCTCCTTCATGGATGGATATTCCGGATACAACCAAATTCGGATGGCCCCTGAGGATGAGGAGTTCACTGCCTTCAGGGCCCCCCAAGGTACCTTTTGCTACCGGGTCATGCCCTTCGGCCTGAAGAATGCAGGTGCCACCTATCAACGGGCGATGCACCGCATATTCAAGCCAATCCTCGGCACGCTAGTGGAATGCTACGTCGACGGCTTGGTTGTCAAATCGCGCCAGCGTCGGGACCATCTCAAAGATCTTGAGAAAGTGTTCAGCTTCCTCCGGTCTCGATGCCTGAAGATGAACCCGTTGAAGTGTGCCTTTGGGGTCACCTCCGGAAAGTTCCTTGGATTTGTGGTAAGATACCGGGGTATTGAGATCGACCCAGAGAAAATCAGGGCGATTAGCCAGATGCCTCCCCCGGGTACCGTCCGGGAACTGCAAGGGTTCCAAGGCCACTTAGCCTATATACGCCGATTCATCGCGAATCTGGCCGGCAAGTGTAAGCCCTTTTCTCGGCTTATGAAGAAAGGTGCCACCTATGTATGGGATAAAGAGTGTCAGACCGCTTTCGAGGAAATCAAGCAGTACCTGATTCAACCTCCGGTCCTGATGCCGCCCGTATCCGGAAAGCCGCTGGTCCTTTATGTGACCGCCCTGGAACGGTCCCTGGGTGCCCTTCTCGCCCAGAAGAACAACGAGGGAACAGAGAATAGCCTCTATTACCTCAGTCGCATGCTCCTCGATGCGGATGTTAGGTATTCCCCCATCGAGAAGAGCTGTCTGGCGCTCGTATTTGCCGTACAGAAATTACGGCACTACTTGCAGCACCATGAGGTACAGTTGGTTTCTCGGGTGGACCCGTTGAAATATATCCTGAGCCGACCTATGTTGACTGGCCGCCTAGAGCGGTGGGATGTGATTCTCCAGCAGTTCGACATCAGGTATGTGTCTCAGAAGGCCATCAAAGGGCAAGCGTTGGCAGACTTTCTGGCCGCTCACCCGACCTCCGCGGATCAGCCACTGGATCTAGGCTTTCCTGATGAGACCATTCTCTCGGTTGATCGAGCCGATCCATGCTGGCAGATGCACTTTGACGGTGCCTCCCGGAGCCCCACCGGTAGAAGACTCGATAATACTAAGCTCAACAGAGTGGGCTTGGGCATCGTCTTCATTACCCCGGAGCGAGCCGTGCTGCCATACTCCTTCCTGTTGTCAGAGGGCTGTACCAACAATGAGGCGGAATACCATGCCCTCATCACCGGCCTCGAGTTGGCTCTCGAGATCGACGTGCCCCGTCTGTGCGTGAAAGGGGACTCCGAGCTGGTCGTTAAGCAGATCAATGGCGACTACGTTGTCAGGAAGCCGGAACTTGTGCCATTGTTGGAGTGCACCCTCCTTCTGATGGCCCGATTCCCTTCTCGGCCGGAAATTGTCCATGTTCCCCGGTCACAGAACGGTCGAGCAGATGCTTTGGCCAGCCTCGCTGCGTCACTTGCGGAGCCTGAACAGGACAACCTGATCATCCGCGTGACGCGCCGCAGGCTCATCGCTCCCGTTATCCCGGAAGAAGATCGCGGCCCGTTGGTAAGTAACCTCACCACGGTTGCCCCCATGCCCGGAGCCCCGAGTACCCCAGATATGACAGTCGGATCAGCCCCTGATTGGAGGACGCCTTTGGTTGAGTACCTCCAACATGGCATTCTTCCATCGGATCGGGCCGAGCGCGAGCGAGTTCGACGCCGCGCATCGCAGTTCGTCCTCCAGAGCAGTCCCGGCCTGGAGCAGATCCTCTACAAACGTGGATTTGATGGTGTTCTCCTCCGTTGCCTTCAGGGAGTTGAGATCCCACGAGTCATGCAAGAGGTTCATGCTGGTTCGTGTGGCGCCCACCAGACTGGGCCGAAGCTGTCCCACCAGATTCGGAGGTTGGGATACTTCTGGCCCTCTATGATCCATGACTGCATCGAGTATGCCAGGAGGTGCCATGCGTGCCAGGTTCATGCGAACATTGTGCATCGGCCGCCGGAGCCTCTCCATACCACAAGGTATTCCTGGCCCTTTGCAGTCTGGGGACTGGACGTTGTGGGACCTTACCCACCGGCGACAGCTCGCCAGTGCCGGTTCATTCTGACCGCTACGGACTTCTTCTCCAAATGGGCAGAAGCGATTCCGCTCAGAGAGGTCAAATCCTGTTCGATCGCTGACTTCGTGACCTCCAACATCATCTATCGATTTGGAGTGCCTCACGCTATCCTCACGGATAACAAAACCAATTTCCGAGCAGCCGAGTTGAAGAAGTTGTACGCCAAGTATAACATTCGCTCGAACCATACATCTCGCTATCATGAGCAGGCGAATGGACAGATCGAGGCGTTTAACAAAACCCTCTCTAACATTCTGCAAAAGATGGTTGGTCAGAACAAGAAGAGTTGGCCGGACAAGCTCCCCAACGCCCTCTGGGCTTATCGGACGACGACTCGCAATTCCACCCAGATGACCCCTTATTCCCTGGTGTATGGAGCTGAGGCCGTCCTGCCCATCGAGATCCAGTTGTCGTCCTTGCGCACTGCGGTCTACGACCAGCAAGCGCCTGACAGAGTTGCTGAAGCCCGTCTAGTCGAGTTGGAAGCACTGGATGAGAATAGACTTCGCGCTTTGCACAACTTGGAGAGGCATCAAAGCAGAATGGCTCGAGCTTTCAATAAGAAGGTTCGCCTCCGCTCCTTCCTGCAGGGTGATCTAGTGCTAGCCCTAAGAGCGCCGATGATCCCCGGCAGGAAGCCGCCCAAGTTGGAGCCCAAGTGGGAGGGACCTTTTGTTGTCCACAAGGTCTATCCCAATGGCGCGTACTCCCTAGCGACTATGGATGGTGAGCGTGTCACTCCTCCCACCAACGCTAGGTTCCTCAAGCAATACTTTGCCTGAGTGTTCAATCGTCCCGCATGACGCTAAACTGCACTTCGTCCTGCATGACGTTAAACTGCACCACGTCCTGCATGACGCTAAACTGCACTACGTCCGAGCTACAAGACGTTAAACTGTTCAGCATTCGTCCTGCATGACGTAAAACTGCCCCTCAAGAACTACGTGCGGCTTGATTCCCATCCTTATGGGATACGTAGGACCGCCCGAACATTCATGTTTCAGGCCCAGCCCCATCTTTTGGGAATTTCCATCCCATCTCGGGCCCTTGGCCCAGTTGCCCCCGGGTGTGCGGCGTATGGTGTGAGCGCGGGGCTATGCCCTCATTCACGTCGGTTTTCTCGTCACGCTGTACGCCCCCCCACGTTAGGGGATTCCTTCTGCTCCCCCCTTCCTTTTTTCTCTCTTTTCGTCCTGCATGACGTAAAACTGCCCCTCAAGAACTACGTATGGCTTGATTCCCATCCTTATGGGATACGTAGGACCGCCTGGACATTTATGTTTCAGGCCCAGCACCATTTCCCGGGAATCTCTATCCCGCGTCGGCCCTCTGGCCCAAGTTCCCCTTCTTTTGTGCGAGGCGTATCGCGTGAGCGGGGGATTATGTCCTCATTCGCGTTGGTCTACTGGCCGCGCCGTACGCCTCCCCCGTGTGTGGGACTACCTCACACCCCTCATCGTCCTGCATGATGTTAAATTGCCTCTCAAGAACTACGTATGGCTTGATTCCCATCCTTATGGGATACGTAGGACCGCCTGAACGCTTGTGTTTCAGGTCCAGCCCCGTCCCTTGGTTGATCACGGGAATCTGCCCTCTTTTGGTTGCTCTCAGGGTGAGTCCTCCGACCCTTTCCGGAGATCTGTTAACATGTTTTGGGTACTTCGGTCTATGACTCGTAGTGTCAAATTCAACCCCGACAAGTCCTGTGTTGCTTGTCAGGCCTCGCGCTTCCTCTTATTCGAGCCTTCACTCAAAGGGATCCTCGTTAGCGGTTTGGGTACGATGCCTCAGTGCTCTCCCACCGCTCCGGGTCGATTTACCGGCGGGTCTTGGGCCGCAAATCGATATGAATCCTGCGATTGAGCGGTTGATGCTCGTTTGCTTGCCCCGTCTTAGGCTGACGCGATCGGATGTTGTGTTGCGAATGCGTCAGCAACATCCTTGATCGCCATGTCAGCTCCTTCAGGCTCTGAACATTGGTTGCGCAGTCCTCATCACACTCCGCCTTTATGCGTTGTAGTGGAATCTGGACACTCTTTTCATACTGACCTTCAGTACACCTTTACACGTTAGGCAGACCAACCAAGGTAATGATGTCGTTCGAGGCTCCCATGATCTGAGCACCAAGGATATATGCGGATGTTCTTCCCAAGGGCCATGCGTAGCTGGACCCTCGTCCCCATAAGGAGGGAGGAGTCGCTCGAACAATCGCGTTCTGAGCCCAGTATATCTGGAGGCTAGCATCTCTGCCCCTCGGGTGATGGACATACGCAGGCCCCTATCCCAAGACTCTTCTCCTGGAATCGTGCGTGACCGCAAGGCTGGGTATGCTCCCACCTCCGTCGTGTCCGCCGTACCGCGGTAATCGGATTCCTCCATGGTCCGAACCACACGACCTTAAACTGTGTTGTCTGGTCCTACCACACGACCGTAAACTGTGATCGTCTTGGCCGCCCGACGAGAAAACGGCACTGCATCGTGATGTCCTCCTCAGGGGACACTCATGTTGGGCGCTGGTTAATGACCACGCCATTCATCAATGCCTTCCATGGCTTGATTATTGTGGCGACGCCAGAGATTTCTCAATCACAGGCATGTCGCCGCACAAAGAAAAACCATTCATCTTTAAGGACAAACAAGAAATATCAAATGCCGCTCCTTTTGTGTGCGAGGGTCAGACCCACACTCTTCCCCGCGCTGGTGCCCGATTGTGTTGCGTCGCGCTTCAAGAACTACGTGTGGCTTGATTCCCATCCTTATGGGATACGTAGGAACGCCCGAATGTTTGAAACTTCGGGTCCAGCCCCCCACCTCTTAGAGATTCCCCCTTCTCTGGGGAGTCCGCCGCCTTCAGGTCACCCTCAAGGCGTGTTCCCCGACCCCTTGCCGTGGTCCACCGGTGTCAAGAGTACTCTGGTTTATTGCCAGGAGTGTCAGGTTCAGCTTGGTCAGGTTCCTTCCACTTTTCAGGCTTCGTGCTCCCTTTCATTCGGACCCATCGTCTACGCCCTGGGTGGAGCCCCCGTGAACGGTTCGGACACAATGCCTCAGTGCTCTCCCACCGACTCGGGCCAGTACCCCCAATGGCCTCGGGCAGCAAATCGATATGAATCCTGCGATTGAGCGGTCGATGCTCGTTTGCTGCCTCATTCCACCAACGGTTAGTGTGATATTGATGCTGCTTTTCCGCCACGGTCGGCAGTACTCCCATATCGTTACGCCGGTGCCCCCAGTCCTTGAGTGAATGGCCGCATGATTCACATTTCCACCTCCCATTCTGACCAGGCGAAACCTCGACACTCTTGACACTATCCCTCAGTGCATCTTCGCATATCCAGGGGATATGACCACGATGTGGCGTGCTTTGAGCCCTTATGGTCCGAGCTCTAAGACCTTAAACTAAGATCCCCCCTTATGGTCCGAGCTCTAAGACCTTAAACTAAGATCTCCCCTTATGGTCCGAGCTCTAAGACCTTAAACTAAGATCTCCCCCTTATGGTCCGAGCTCTAAGACCTTAAACTAAGATCCACCCTTATGGTCCGAGCTCTAAGACCTTAAACTAAGATCCACCCTTATGGTCCGAGCTCTAAGACCTTAAACTAAGATCTAGCCCTTATGGTCCGAGCTCTAAGACCTTAAACTAAGATCTAGCCCCATGGTCCGAGCTCTACGACCTTAAACTAAGATCTCCCCAAACGGGGTTCCACGTCCTGCATGACGTTAAACTGCACTCTCAGAACTACGTGTGGCTTGATCTCCAGCCTGATGGAGTACGTAGGAACGCCCGGGCATTCCGACTCGGGTCCAGCATCAGGGATCGTTAAGTCCCTCCCCTCCTCGTCGCCGGCCGTCTGGCCTGACTTCGGGTAGAGTGGTGCAGTTGTGATATTCTCCCCGATTCAGCTCGGGATGCCCCATTTCAATGGTGGGAAGGGACGGTTTCCTCGTCAAAGAGGTGCTGTCTGAGGATTGAGGTGATTCACGGCCAGATTAGTGCATCTGCCTAATACGCTTTCCCCACGGTGGCGCAATTTTGAGAGCGTTGGATTCTGTCCGAACAAATCGTCACTTCGCCCCACGCTTTGCATGCCCTGTTGATCTGGATTTTCCACCCTTGTGTCTGAAGGAACCCCAAAGCGGTATTCATGATGACATGTGGTCCGCCTCCTGCAATATGAATGATGACCTTTTTCGGTCCGTCTATTGCAGTTGTTATGGTCGATCCACTGTCCGCCTACCGTCTTGGGCATTTCCTGGAAGGCCGACCGTTGTGGATGTCCGGATTCGGGACACGCGATTCACCCTTTCTCATTTCCCTATGTTCGGATAAAATCTCAACGCCCCTAGCGTTGTCCCGCTCGTGTGTTGGAACAAGTTGGGGGATGATACATTGATTAGGTCTGAGGTCTCCTTTCCTAGGAATGACCTCCCTCTTTTCTCCAGAAATCCAGGCCCAATTATGGATGCCTGATGCTTGGTTAACACTCCCGCAAAACAACGAATTGTGGTTGAGCATATTAAACCGAAAGATGCAGATAAATATATTGATTCATACAGATGGATCAAAGTAGCGGAAGCAAATGTTTTGGGAATGGCAAAACAAAGCCCTTAGGGATTAGCGTGCTGAATGAGTCTTTCTAATGCCGCTACCCTTTGGCTGGTGGCCTCCAGAGCTGCTTCTCGCTCTCTGCGTGTCCTCTCTTCGTCGGCGGTCGCAGCACGCAGTTCGTCGATTCTGGCCTGTGCACGCTCCCGCTCGACCTGAATTGTGACCATCTGTTGGCCCGCCTCCGTCAGCTGTACTTGGGCGTCAACCAGCTGAGCTGCTAGTTGCTCCACAAGCTCGGTACACGTCGCGATGAAGGCCTCCTTCTCTGCCGCCTGCCCTTCGAGGCGCCGGACTTCCTGCTCCGCCGCGAGGAGCGCCCGCGTGCTCTCCGACATGTCCTGACTTTGTGTGACGTCAGTACGCCGGCAGCTCTCGCGCATCTTTTCGGCCATGAAATCACGGACCGTCAGATGGAGGCGTTGAGCATCAGATCCCCCGGCACACAGGAAGCGCAGCCAGGTCTGAAGTGATCCCATGCGCCCCAGCCACTCCGATGGGTCTCGCTTGAGGAAGCGCTGGATGCACTTCCACCCCCTACGGCGCGTTATCCGGCTCTCCTCGACCGCCTCCGTGTCTGAGTCGTCCATCTCCTCGGGATCGGCAGGCCGGTAGGCAGGGAAGGCAGCCAGCAGGTCTGCTGCAGGGTCCGCCCCTGGGAGGTCCTCACGAGGGATAGGTTCCCCAACATCCGGGCGACCTTCTTCTCTCTCCCCAGCGGCGCTGACACCCTCGTCATCCCCCAACCTCTCTCCGATGTCAGCACCGCCGATGTCCGGAGCCCCTTGATCAGCAGTTGGTGGGGCCGGCTCGGTTTGGGAAGCCTGTTCCGGAGCAGGCGGCATGTCCACCACTGGTCCACTCGTAGATGGCCCGGGTTCGGCAACCCGATGAGCCTCCAGTGCTGAGATCACTGCGCAGGGCATGCCATGGTTAGTCACGGATCGTCAACGGCAAGCACCAGCAGTAAAGTAGGGAGACTTACGGGAGTTCGGAGCGTCATCTTCCGCTACCCCGGTCGCCGCAGGAACAGTTGTAGCAGGGGACCCCTTAGCGCTTGTCAATTCAATGATAGGTGTCTAGCCCCCGCCTTGTCCTGCTGGCGCCCCTCCTACTCCCGCTGAGGACGCCTGACCAACATCCGTGCGCTCCTGAGAAAGATGGAGAAATGGGTTAGAAGCTGCATAAGAGAGTGGATGAAGCAGATTGAGTAGGGATAGAAGCGGACCTCGAGGAGCTCAGTGACATCAACGTTGTCAGAGCCGGCCACCTCGCCACTCTCCCGTGGGCTCCCCTGATGGGATCTTCCCTCGGAGCCTTCATCCTCCCCCATTTCCTCCTCTTCTTCGGAGTCGTTGCTACTGTCATCTTCTTCCGGCGGCATCTGTTCCGGAGCGGGCTCGAGACCGAGCATCACCTTCACCAGAAGGGATGGCTCCGCGCGCTGGCCACGTTGGCGCGCGTACTCGTCCATGGCCGTCAGATACGCATACTGCCGGTTGAAGTCCACTCTGTCAGCAATCTGGAGGCGCCCGACCTCTGGCAGATAGATTCCTTCTCTGAGTATCTTTCGCCAGATAGCGTCGGTCCCCAGTGACTGCCGCAGAGTCATCCAGGCCGACCACAGCGCCGGGAAGACCGCATCATGGGAAGGTTCGAGCAGACGTCTCACCTGCTTCCCGGGCCGCTCGTCGACCACCGTACGTGCCCCCTCTCTGGGCGCTGAGGTCGTGGCGGCAGCTCGCGATGTGCCCGCCGCCGAAGTCCCTGCCCGCGCCGGCTCCGCTGCTTGGCGCGCCTCCGTTCTCCCCCGTGTGGCGGCGCCTCGCCTCCTTCCTTGACGCCCGGTCTCCGCACGGGTAACCTCGAGCCGCCGAACTAGCTTCCGCAAGAGCCCCTCGGGGTACGCGATGGCCCAGTGTTCGGCGTACTCGGTTGCCAAGCCTGCGTTAACTCCGGTAGGAGGGAGAGTGATGACGTCGCCAGAGCCGAAAGCGGCAAACATCAGCCACATCTGGCGAAGGACGCCAGGGTTCGTCTCCTCCCGGACAGCAGTGAATACCCTCTTCGGCATCCGTTGAAGGCACCCGAACTGCCTGGCGAACCGGGTCGGCACGTAAGGCTCGCATATCACCTTCCCTTCGATCCGAGCCACGAGCACCCCGCCCCGCATGTTCAGGAAGTATTCATGCTGCTCCAGCGGACCCTGCCCATTGTCGATCATCTGGCCGACGGCAGTGGGGAACGGACTGAAGTTGAAGTTGGCATGATTGCCAATCCGGATCCGCACGCCCTCCTCACTTAGGGTCATCGGAGCGACCCCCGCGATGTTCAGCAGGGAGGGTCGCAGGCCGTTGCCCGGAGGAATGATGGCGTTCGGAAACGTGTACTCACCGAGGTGAGCAGCCACCCAGCCGTGGAAGAACTGAAAGGGCCCACAGATCCTTCGTGGGGACCCCCCTCGTGAGATGCGTCCCAGGATGGCATACAGCCTCGCCAGCACTGAGACCCCGAGGTTGTATCTCTTGTTGGCGGCCATAGCGCCTGCCATCGCCAGTGTCGCCGGGCGAACGCCCATTCTCGCGTCCCGCACCGGCAGGAGCCACCCACTCAGAAAGGCGGCCAGGAACGCCGCGTACCGGACATTTGGGTCCCGGGCCTCGATGACGCGGTACCCCCATGAGCGGTAGTCGCCCGTCTCCAGGACCCGCCAGTACGACCCGTTCCGGCTCCTCTGAGCTGCGGTCGGGCACCGCTTCCCCCTGCCTGGCATCTTGACCGCCGGGTCATGCTCCAAGAACTGGCCAAACCATTCCTTGTAGGCTATGTCCTTCTGGAAGTCTTTGATCTCGAGCCGCTGTGTAGCCAGGTCAAGCAGATGCCAGGTCAGGATGGGAGTCCGTGACCTGTCCTCCCAGATGTTCTTCGGTGGCAGGAACTCATCGTATTGGTAGCCCTCCAGCGGGATACCTCCGATGCAGTGGATGTCCCAGAGGCCGATGCCGACCTCCCCATGGTGAATATGGAAGGTGTTGGTATCCGGAGACCATCGGGTGAACAGCTCCGGCCCGAGCTCGGACTGCTGGTAGAAGTGGAACTGCGACGTCCACACCGCCTCGAACAGGCCGATGTACCGCAGCTCCTCTGCGAAGTGATCGCAAGTGTGGCATACCCAGAACGCCCAGGCCCACTCACTGGTGAAATTGCCCCCAGACCGCAAGTCCCAGTCCTTCAGCCAGCCCTTGGTGTCGTCCGTGACGCTCTGGCGATATATGCTCGAGTAGAGGGCTGGAGAATTCTCCGCAGTAGGCTCACCCCCATCAATGGTTCGCGTCCTCGGGTTCAGGACATAGACATCCAAGTGTCTGGTCTCCCTGGCAGGATGCCCATTGTTGGTGATGTTATAGCGGAGAAGCTCGTCCTCCCGGGTCACCCAGGTCCGCGGCGCATCAATCTCGAACCCTGGCACCGGAACCTCATCTAGGATGCTGAAGTTCCAGAGCGGTAGGTTGTCCGACAGTGGATATGTCTTCTGGGCCGGCGTCAATAAGTCGAACAAGGATTGATTGTTGGAAACAATCTCCTTGGCTCCGTAAACCTCCTCGTTCGTCGCCATCTCAGCCCTGCGAGTGGCGGCATCCCCCTCATTTCCTCTGTGCGTGGCCATCTCAGAAGTTTCGGGAGTCGTGCGGGTTAAGGGATGAAGCGTGCGGGATCGGACGAGGCTGGTAGAGAAGTTTGAAGGCTGGCGCGCAATCCAAGTGGACGGCGCGCAATTGGGAAGACTGTCGCGCAAAGTTCCGGGTTTTCGCGCAAAAACAGGCGAAATCCGGACGGTTTTGCGCGCCGATCGGGCGAATTTCGCGACCGGAAGAGGCAATTTCGCGCACGAGAGCTTTGGAGCTTATCGCGCGGAAGGCCAGAGTACGGAACGCGGGACCCAGCGCCCCTATTTATAGGCGAGGCCGGGTCCGCGCTGCGCGGAAAGCGCTTTGCGCGACCGCAGCGGCGAATTTCGCGACCGGCGCCCCTTTTTGCGCGCCTAAGTCCCGCGCCGCCCAGGACTTCGGCATTCCGGCGTCTCCCTCGGAACCCGATCGTTGCGACCTCTCGCCGATCAGATTCCGAGGGGGGGCTTTTGTAGACGCCGGAAAAGTCCGTTGTTCCCAAACGAAGCTCCGGATGCGGAAAGCGAGGTCATATTTGGAGTCGGAAGAATGTTTCGGAGGGCCCGGAGGCCTTGCGCGGAATTTCAGAGGTCTGCGCGCAAAGATGATGATCCGCACGCAAAACCCCCGGGATGCGCGCAACTCCCTTGCGCGCCGTGCCCGATTCCGTGCCCGCGAGGAGAATTCCGCGCTCGCGCCTTGGATTCCGCGCCCGGGGTTGCCTATAAATACTAGGCGACCCCCAACGTTTCAAAGGTTGCTGGAAGTCGAACGGTCTCCCGCGCGCGCAATTCAACCCCTTCCGCGCGCAATGCCGATCCTCAGGTAACCTCCTTTCTTTCGCGCAATAGAGCCTTGGGGTCCGCCTTCGCGCGCAATCCCCTTGGCTCATTTCCTTTGAATAAATTTCAACCCGAAGGCCTTTGCGCGCAAAAGAAGCCTCTTGCACGCAATTGCCCCCGGGTGCGCGCAATCCGACCCGATTGCGCGCACCCCCCATTTTCAAAGTGGCCATTCGTTAGAGAATGAGCCGTTGCCCCCGCGCGCTATCCGAAGCCCGGTGCGCGCAATCCCAACCTTCCGCGCGCAAAGGGCTGGCCCAATTGCGCGCCAGCCCGCCATTTTTGCGCGCCGACCCGCGGTTTTGCGCGCAAAGCTCCTCTTTTGCGCGCAATCCGCCAGGGTCGCCTCCCTCGACCCCCTGAGGGCACCTGCCTGCGTGGCACCCGATGATCCTCATCCTGGGTGCCCGCACCGTGCGTTGTCTTCCCGTGCGGCCCTCCAGGTTCGTGCGAAGTGACATGCACCCATCGTCCGGCAACCTATGCCCAGCATGACGTTAAACTGCACATTCGTCCCGCATGACGTTAAACTGCGCATACGTCCAGCATGACGTTAAACTGCATATTCGTCCCGCATGACGTTAAACTGCGCATACGTCCAGCATGACGTTAAACTGCATATTCGTCCAGCATGACGTTAAACTGCATATTCGTCCAGCATGACGTTAAACTGCACATCCGTCCAAGCTGCACGACGTTAAACTGCCTAGCCCCCATCGTCCGCGCTGCAAGACGTTAAACTGCCAAGTGCTTCGTCCTCAACACACGACGTTAAACTGTACTTCGTCCGGCAAGACGTTAAACCGTCCGCTTCGTCCTCAACACACGACGTTAAACTGTACTTCGTCCGGCAAGACGCTAAACCGTCCGCATCATTCGATCCCGTGCCTCGCACGCAGGGTCTCCCCTGGTTTGGATGTGGCCCCCACCCGCTCGTCTCTGCAGGGATGTCGGGATTGTCCCCCTTTTGGGACGATTTAATGGGAGCGGCTTTTCCCTACGGGGGCAGGGTATTACAAACCCCTAGTTTCTCGTGAGAGGCTGCACATGTGTATCTCCATTGCGCCTCCCCACTGCCGAAGCCAGTAGAGGGTCTGACTGGGATCGAGGTGTCTTCTGCTTTCGGTCCAAGTCCCTTCCAACTGAGTTTTGCAGCATCCGGGCTGCCCCAAGTGCGTAAGTCCTGACAGAATGAACTACGTGGACTTTGATCCCTGTCTTCTATACAGGGTACGTAGGAAGCCTCCCTGAGGTTCAAGCCCACCACCTGGTCATCCCGGTCGTATTTACGTCGGTTCTTCCATCAGTGGACCCCTCCAGGGTTCACGCTTGTGTCGATTCACCTATGAATCCGCCCCTGTGGGAGACTGCCCGCGTGTATCTCCGCGGTGCCTCCCCACAGCCCCCCTTTTCCATTTCCCCTTTTATCGTCCAGCATGACGTGAAACTGTGATCCACCCGGCCGTTCCATCCCCCTCTGTGCGAGGTGGTTCGGTTCAATCCTCCGCCCGGCGGCCTAGACCTCTTCGTGAGTCGGCTTGCCGACGTCCAGCATGACGTTAAACTGTATACCCGAACTACGTTGACTTTGATCCGTGCTAACGCGCGGTACGTAGGAAGCCTCTACGGGGTCCAAGCTCTTCACTCCATCATCCATCCTGATCCTTACCCGGGCCGCCACATCCCGGTGGGGTCATGCCACTTCACTCCACTCCACGTTACTTGGGAAGCCGCCCATGTGCTGGCCCCAGCGTCGGAGGTTCCCCGCAAGGGGTTCTGTCATCTGATCCACTTTTCGTGTTGATCGGTCCGATGCCGTCCCCGCTGGAGGTTAAACTCGCGGCATACCCCGTGTTAAACATGGGAAGCTGAGGAAAACCTCAGGTGGCACAGTTCCCCGCACCCAGTACGGGATGCCTCAGGCCATCGTGCCTTCGAGAAGCCCTATTAGGGATGGAAGACAGACGTGCAGAGCCACAGTGTTACGACACGCCCCCAGCACCCAGAGCCACCCGGCCTTCTCACCGCAGGTTGCTGCCCCGACCAGACTCCTTGGAACGTCCGGGCGGAAGCAGCGTAATTAACCGGTGTCCATGAAGATATGGCGCTGGGAACGAGATTCCCGAACATTCTTAAGTCTATGAGGGAGACCCGGATTAGGCGACGAGTTCCGAGGAGACGTCCAAGGAAGGAGGAGCCGACATCCCATCATCCCGGTTTCGATCAAGGAGCAGACGCCCCTGAATAAGGGACGAATGCCGCCCGCCCTTGGAAAGTGGGACTGCGGGACCACAAGCCGCGCGCCCATCCCCTCGGGTTGACGGGTGCACGCGCGAACGCGTCCTGGCGGAACAGCGTAACCCGACGCACATCCGCACCGAAACAGACACCAGCAGACCTCATGGTGATTCTCGCTGCGAGCCTACTAAACGCAGCAGCAGGACGATGGTGGAGCTTGATTCTCCAGGTGCACGATGAGGCATCTCTACTTTGGACAGACTTTGAGAGCCTCTTCCGCTCGGAGTTCGTCCCAGCCACCCTTCGTGCGGTGCGTATCCAGGAGCTTCTTCAGCTGCGGCAGGGCAGCATGACAGTCGCTCAGTACTCGGCGAGATTTACTGATCTCTCGCGCTACTCGACCGACATGGTACGAGACCCATTCTTCCGGGCCCAAACCTTCGAGCAGGGTTTGAGACACGAGATCAGGGCATCGCTGATCTCCCTCAGCATACCGACTCAGACAGGAGTACTGGAGCGGGCCCTTTTGATCGGGAGCATCCTTGCTGAGTCTACACCAGCGCCGAGACCCACCGTAGGGCGGCACGTGGAAGAGTCATCTGAAGCAGGCAATCGACTGATGACTCAGGGGTCCAAGAAGACCAGACCTTCGGGAAGACGACCTCAGGACACTGGCTCAGCAGTGCGGGGCACACAGCCCGGAGCCAGTCTTTCGAGAGGCAGGCAGTGCTACTCGTGCGGCGGGCAGGGCCACATGGCTCGTGACTACCCGACCCGCTGTGCCGAGGAGCAGCATATGGTTGAGGGACCACCGAGGCAGAGGCAGAGGGTCGACCGTGGTGGTCCGCAGGGAGGAGGCGGACGAGGTAGAGGAGCTGGCCGAGCAGCAGGTGGTGGGCGACGCTTTGAGGCTCTGCCACCACCACCACCAGGAGGTCCACCCCGACCACAGGGAGCTGGCGGGAAGAGACAGGCACAACTCCAGGCAGCAGAGGCCTATGACCACGGCACACCTGAGATGTTTTGAGGTACTATATGTTTCTATTACACCCTTGCTACAGTACTTATAGACACAGGAGCGAGTCAATCCTTCATAGCTGCTGCCCTTGTTCGGAGCTCGGAGATTCTGACAGAGCCGTTGGCTCGATCCTTACAGCTTGAGACTCCTTCGGGAGCAGACTCGACGATTACGCACTGGTGCCGGCAGTGTGAGCTTACTCTAGGAGGCGATATCTTCGGTTGGGATCTTCTTGTAGCAGCGTCGAGGCCTTACGACGTCATTTTGGGCATGGATTGGATATCTACGGTCCATGCATAGATTGACTGTTTTAGGCGCAAGGTGCGATGTGTACGCACCGATGGGAGCAGGTTCACCTTCACCGGCGAGAAGGGAGACTTTGCAGCACAGGATGGACTTCCGCGGAGGATAGGACAACCCATCACTCATCAGTTGGATAGCCTCATCCTTGGAACAGTTGACGTGCGGAGTCCTGGTTTTCCTACAGTGGTGGATCAGTTTGCGGACGTTTTTCCCGATGACGTTCCAGGGCTACCAACTCGCAGAGAGGTAGACTTTTATATTGAACTGTACCCCGGGACAGCCCCGATATCCACTCCAGAATATCGGATGGCCCCCTCCTAGCTTCGAGAGCTATAGGTACAGTTGGAGGACTTTCAGGGCAAGGGGTTCATCTGACCCAGTGTTTCACCCTGGGATTCCCCGATATTGTTCGCCAAGAAGGCGGATGGGAGCTTGCGACTTTGTGTTGACTATCGTCGCCTGAACCAGGTGACAGTGAGGAAAAATTATCCGCTACCAAGGATTGATGACCTCTTTGATCAACTCAAGGGAGCACGGTGGTTCTCAAAGATAGACCTCAGGTCAGGCTATCATCAGCTCAGAGTCAGAGATGAGGACGTGCAGAAGATGACCTTCAGATGTCGGTATGGCCACTATGAGTTCTTGGATATGCCTTTCGGCATAACCAATGCTCTAGCAGTGTTCATGGCCCTCATGAACAGGATCTTTCAGCCATACCTCCATCGGTTTTTCGTGGTCTTCATCGACGACATACTGATTTACTCGACGACTGAGGAGGAACACGCCTACCACTTGCGAGTTGTACTGGACACACTCTGAGAGCACCAGCTTTATGGTAAGCTCTCGAAGTGCCAGTTCTGGATACGTGAGGTCCACTTCTTGGGACACGTCATCTCTGAGGTGGGATTTGCAGTGGATCCTGTGAAGATCGAGGCTGTGTTAGCATGGGAGCCACCCAGGAGCGTGACTGAGGTTCAGAGTTTCTTGGGACTAGCTGGATACTATCGGAGATTCGTGCCAGACTTCTCTAGAGTTGCGGCACCACTCATAGCTTTGAAGAAGAAGGGGAAACCCTTCGTGTGGTCAGACAGATGTCAGCAGAGCTTCCAGGAGCTGAGATAGAGATTGACCAGTGCACCTATCTTGAGGTTGCCTGAGGAGGGAGTAGGGTACGGAGTCTACTGCGATGCATTAGGGACCGGACTCAGATATGTTATGATGCAGGAGCGGGCAGTGATCGCCTATGGATCACGTCAGTTAAGGCCGCATGAGTAGAACTAATCTACCCATGACCTGGGGTTAGCAGCAGTGGTCTTCACTCTGAAGACATGGCGACATTACCTGATGGGCGAGAGCTTAACAGTCTTTTCTGATCATCAGAGTCTCTGGTATATCTTCTCGCAGAAGGACCTGAACCTGAGACAGCGACGATGGCTCGAGTTCCTCCAGGACTATGACTTTGAGATAGTCTATACTCCTAGGAAGGGGAACGTGGTAGCCGATGCCCTCAGTAGGAGGATGGGAATTCAGCTACTTGAGGAGGCAACAGAGCAGCTAGCCTCTTTGAAGATATCCTTCGTGGATAGAGATGGAGCAGCCTTCCTTAAGTCTCTCATAGTCACCCCGCCACTACTATAGCGGGTTAGAGAGGCACAGCGAGAGGACGCTGACTGTGAGACACAGCATGCACAAATATCCTCGGGACAGACACCTGATGATTTCTCCCATGGAGCAGAGCACAACATCCTTTTCCGAGGATGTACCATGGTACCAGTCGCTTTGCGAGAGGAAGTGCTGAGAGAGTTTCACACTTCTCCATTGGTGGTACATCCTGGAGTGGCAAGGATGTACCAGGACCTCAGACGACAGCACTGGTGGCCGGGCATGATGAAGGCAGTAGCAGATTTCGTTTCTCGATGCCTCACCTGCCAGCAGGTGAAGGCAGAGCATCAGGTACCGGAAGGCTTGGTACAACCCTTGGAGGTTCCAGAGTGGAAGTGGGATGACATATCTAAGGACTTCATGACTGGAATTCCACGCACATCCAGAGGTCACGACTCCATTTGGTTATTGTTGACCGAGTCACCATGTCGGCACACTTCTTACCCATCAGAGAGCAGGGCTCAGTGGAGAGCTTGGGACATCTCTACGTTCAGGAGATTGTGGGACTCCACGGTGTGCCATCATCTGTCCTCTCCGATCGAGATGCTCGCTTTACTTCCCGGCTTTGGAAGGGGTTACAGGAGGCGTTTGGGACGCAGCTACGTCTGAGCACAGCCTTTCACCATCAGACGGATGGTCAGACGGAGAGGACCATCCAGACTCTCGAGGATATGCTCCGCGCATGTGTCCTCGACTTGGGTCATAGTTGGGAGGACCACCTACCCTTGGTGGAGTTTGCGTACAACAACAGCTACCACTCCACCATCAGGATGGCACCGTACGAGGCGTTGTACGGCTGACCTTGTAGATCTCCTTTGTGCTAGACAGACCCTAGTGAGTCAGCACTTGTGGGACCGGAGATGGTTCAGGCCACGACAGAGAAGGTCAAGGTCATCTAGGAGCAGATGAGGACAACTCAGAGCCGGCAGAATTCATACGCTGATAGGAGGCGGAGGCCACTAGAGTTCGAGGATGGCGACAACGTCTTCTTGCAGGTCTCACCTCGACGTGGTATTCGGAGATTTGGCCAAGGCGACAAGTTATCTCTGTGCTTCATCGGACCCTTCTAGGTCCTCAGCAGGATTGGCGAGGTGGCTTATCGCCGGGCTCTACCACCTCAGTTGCTCCGGGTGCACGACGTCTTCCACGTATCTCAGCTGAGGAGATACGTGCATGACCCGACGCACATCATTGACCATGGGGAGCTTGACGTTGACGATGGGGCGACTTTTACGGAGGTCCCAGTGGAGATAGAGGATCGACAGGAGCGGGTCCTACGTGGGCGATTGATTCCTCTTGTGCGCATCAGATGGCAGCACGAGAACCTCCAGGAGAGCACTTGGGAGCGGGAGGCTCAGATGCGTGCTCAATACCCTCTTTTGTTCCCCAAGTTTTTGATGTATCTTTACGGGGACGTAAAGCCCTGCGGTGGAGTAATGTAAAGACCCGTAAAATTCAAGGGAAATTTTTTCTTAATTTTCTTTGGAATTTAACAAGAACGCGATCTCTGACGGCACCTGATTCCAAGGCCCGGAGTGCCCGGAATCAATTTCCGAAGTTTGGCTCGGGTACGTTCAGTGAACGAACGAGCGGGAATTTCTAACTTTTGATCCGGTGCTCGGAATTTAAATCCGAGTGCACCGATGAACTCGCAGCGTCGTTATTATCTTAAGGATACCTTTTCCGAGGTTGCGTTTTATGCGGGACGAAAGTTAGTTTTGGGAGAAATTATAAGAAGTTAAATAAAAATGTAGAAACACTTTTTATTTTTATTTTGTTGGTTAACTTCTCCCAAAGGGAGTTAATGGTGGGACCCACATCCAATTAACCTCCCTTGGGAGGATTAAGTGTGGTGGGGCCCACAAGAACCCCAACTCCTCATCTTCTCTCAAAACTCCCCTATAACCCCCTTTAATTAATGTTTGACAACTTGGTTTTATTAATTAAGGTGGGTTGATTTGAATTTCAAACCTTTGAAATTCAAGTTGATATTTGTGTAAATTAAATAAGCCTTAGCTTATTTTATTTTGGTTAGCCATCTTGAGAGGATTTGAGAGCTCCTCCTCCTTCTTCAAACTTTGACGAAGAACGCTCAAGCTCCGACGAAGATTGACACTCCTCTCTTCTTCGTAGCCAGTTTGTTTCCGAAGATCGACGACGCCTTCCGGGTCAACGAAAGGGAACGCCGCTTCCTCCTCAGACTTCCTTCGTCGGCTTACGAAGATTCGCCAACGACGTACCTCTTCGGACGTTCCTCTTGGTCAACGGAATTGACGAACGATTACCGCGATGCCCGACCTCCGCGACGTTGTCTTCCACGGGTCGTTGACGATCATCGATCTTGAAACCAAGGTAGGGGTTTGTTGTGGATTATTTATTTACTCTCGTTCTTGGTTCTAGCATGATAATCTTGTGGATAAATATTTAAGAGTTATCATCTAACAAGAGGGGGGTCGGACCGCACAAACACGGCCGAATTCCCCCTCCCTTGTTCTTGATTATTATTATTTTCTTGTGGATGAACGAGATGGCGTGGTGCCGTCGCACCACGCGGGAATTAGCACGGTTGTAGTGCGCGGCGCCGTCGCGCCGCGCAGTGGAAGGATCATCATGAATGCGACGCCGTCGTGACGCGTCGAAGAAAACTGAAGGCGCCGTGGCCGGAGCGGGGCCGCGGCGGAGGGGCGCGGTGCCGTCGCACCGCGCTGAACGACGAAGGCCGCAGCCGGTTCCGGGCCGCGGCGGGACGAGAGGACCGGCGGCTAGCCGGGCCGCCGGTGTCGGAAGACGGAAGGGGACCGGCTTTGCTGGTCCCATTGAAGAAGAACCGGCTGGCCAGGTGGGCCGCCCGGAAGGGGAAAACCGGGAGAATTTAATTCCCCCGGCCAACATGAATGCCCCCCCAATTAAGAGGGGGGGGGGACGGTTTTATAAAGGGGGGCAGGCGGCCCCCCCCCCCGTTTCCCTCAAGGCAGGCCCCTACGATGGGGGCCGGTTTTCTCCAAAGGTGCGGCTTCAGTCGCGCCGCCAGCATGGAGAGGTGGGGGCTCTGCCCCCCGTGCGTGGCACCCGAGCGGCGCCAGGCCGCGCCGCCGTGCCGGACCACGCCGCCGGCCGGGCCGGGTCGCACCCAAGTCGGGTCGACCCGGTTCGGGCCGACCCAGGGGGGGTCGGGCCGGGTCGGCCCGGACCCGGACTCCCCATTTTCGAATCGATTTCGGTCTTTTGCCTATAACATGAGCTACGGACCTCCGATTGACGAACCGTCAGCGGAGATGTGATTCTTGGATCGAGACGGTCGATTCGGTATATCGCAATCAAAGTTTTGGAATACTTTGAGTTCGGCCGGGTTGGTTCGTACACGAAACCAACCGGGCCCTCGGAGCGGAAACACTCATATCTTGAGCTATGGACGTCTGATTGACGTGCCGTCAGCTTTGTTGTGTTCCTCTTAGTGAGACAGATCTTTTGGCATACTCCGCCTGAGGTTTGGACGCAGGTGGAGTACGGTCGGGTTGGTTTTTCCTTAAAAACCAACCGGGTCCTTGGGACGAAAAAGCCAATAACTCTCAGACCAGGCGTCCGATCGATGCGCCGTTTGTTGCGTTGAGTTCCTGTTGAGGATACAGAACTTTTGGATACATCAACTCTGGACTTTGTGACAGTTGATGTATCAGCCTCTCGGCTCGTGGAGCGGACCCTCCCGAACGAGCTTGTTGTGTGCGGGAACCCTAGTGCTGGATGCGACTGTGACTGATACTGCTACTGTTACTGCTACTGTGACTGTGACGACGACAGTACAGAGATCCTTAGCGGATTCGACGACGACGACTACAACACTCAGCGATCCTACGTGGATCAGTGCTACAGGTCCTGTGTGGGCCCGATCCTGTGTGGGTCTGATCCTGTGTGGGTCTTTGCGCTCAGCGGTCCTGTGTGAACCAGCGCCTACAGGTCCTATGTGGGCCCGATCCTGTGTGGGTCTTTTTCGGGGGTTAGTTACCTATCGATCCTTCGTGGGTCCGACGACTTAGATGGATCAGAGATCATCTTGATCGTCTTTCGAAGAAGTATACATGTGTGAGCTGAATCCTGTTACTTTCCTGTGTGGATTGTGTTGTGCTATCCTGTGTGGATTTCGTTTTTCTTTCCTTTGTGGAATACGTATATTTTCCTCTGTGGACTGAGTTGTACTCGGGCTCGGATGTTGGAGCGTATTGGAATTGATGACTTAGGTATATGTATGGGCATATACCTAAGTAGTGTCGGTTGTTACATCATGATTGTATCTTCCTTTGTGGTTTATCCTTTGTGGATTTTGGGAGACCTTCGGGGGTCTCGGGGTCCCTACTGAGTAGCTTATACTCACCCCTGCATGGGCTATGCCCGCCCTACGTTGTGTTGGTTGCAGACGCCGAACAGCGTTGATTTTGGCTGAGGCTTGCAGAGCAGGACGGTACCTGGAGGTGGACCATTGGGAGGGACGTACTCGGAGCGGATGGTGGGACCTGTGGAGTAGTGGAGATATCTGTACCCACCCTTCAGGAGGGATCTCCAGTGGACAGCTCGGTGTAGCGGCTTTCACTTACAGTTGTTGTTTTCCCTTTCGAGTTGTACTTTACTTTCAGTTTGGGTTTGTATACTGGCCCATTTACTTTTCCACACTTTCAGTTGTACTCTGTTTTTACTTAGTGTTTACTTTCTGCTTGCTTACTCTGTGGTGTTTGTTTACTTTACAAAGGAAATGCCTTCCCTTTTTACCGGGATTTACACCTTGGTGCTAGTCTCCAGCCCCTGGCCTATGGAAGGCGGGCTTGGGGTAGTCACGGCACGGACCCCGAGGGCGGGTCGTGACAATTATTTCTATATTTTTTTAGTCATTAACGTTAATGAGTGTTACTATAAAACAATAAGTGGCACATAAAGGGATAATGATTGTTATTATAACCAATATCCAGTTCATTTGGTTTAGTATAGTATTTTATTAATTATTATCATATAATAAAATATAATTTCTTTTAAAATTGTAGTATAATCATTATTGGGGAAACATGAAATATTATAAAATAATATGTTTCTATGTTATGTAAATTTTTTTAAAATGAAATATTATAAAATATATTGATGATATGGTCTTTTTATAATCATTAAATAAAATTTATATATTTTTTATAATTCCTTTTATTATTTATATTTTTGTTTAACCCCATGGTTATCAAATTTTTACCTTAACAAAGGAAATAAAATTATCAATATTCATGGGTTATAATTTTACATTGAAGAAATAATTATCTAATAATTAGAAAATATATGTAATATTTATCCATATATCTTACTAACTATTATATTTGGTGATATTTATTACACTTTAAAATGTTAATAAAATATTAATTAACATAAAATATCATTAATGACATTTTTGGCAGTGTTCATTTAATTTGAATAAAAATTCACCAAGATAATAAGGGAATTAAAATGTAAACCTGTCACATACCCCTAATATATTATTTTTATCTATAAAAATCATAGAAAATAATAAATCACCTTGAAAATATTAATTTTATAGTATTCTAGAAATAATTTACTTTGTTTTTCAATATCTTACGAAAGAACTGTGTCAGGAATGAAGATAAATATTTCATTATAAAAAAGAAATTAAGATGGAAAAAAAATTTATTCGTATTTATAATAATAATTTATACGAAAACATCGGTTTTATTTCTCAATATATAAAATTATTGTAGATATTAAATTTACATAGGTGACATTTTTTACCTTATCTTTGACATAAACATTATAAAAGTGAACATCATTAAAAAATGTAAATAAAATGTCAAAATTTTAATTTCAAGATTATTATAATTGAAATAGACTTATCAAATAAAATAAACACATGTTTTTAATTAGTATGATTATTTAAAAAAATTTTTTTGACCTTATATATCTAATATTACTTTTTCTATGGGTATATATATTTCCATTAGTAATATTCAAAATTTATAAAAATAAAAGAGATGTGTTTAAAAAGAGTACAGCTCCAAAATCCAAATATTTAATTCATTTTAGAACATCATATATTTTATATTTCATGTGTTTTTAGGATAAATTCATAAAATTATTTGATAAAATTCCATAAAATGTGTTTTAATGGAAAAAAATTAATTTATATAAAATTAATTTAATATTTTGATTATAAGGGAATTAAATAAATTATTTTAAATAAAATTTAATTATATGAAATTAAAAGTAAAATATTACAGGAATTTAATATTATATTATTTACTGAAAATAAATTAATTTTATGGAAACTATTTTACTTCAGTATCTACTAAACTATCAAACATTTAGGAAAACTCAAAATATTCGACCCAAAGTTGTTTTGGATATTATTATTTCGATAATAATATTTTTTTTTATAAAATACAATTTCAAAAATTCATTTATATTATATAATATTTTATACACAGAAATTTAATATAAAAAATTTTAATGATAATTAAATTTTAATGCATAAAAATAATTCAATAAAAAATTAATATGTATTTCTTAAGAATTCACCAATACATTTTAATTTAGTAAGAACATTAAGATATATTCTATATTATGGTTAATCATATTGATGTCATATAATTAATTTGTTAGGTGATATTATTTAAATAATAATATTTTTATAAAATATATCACTTCACTTGATGAATGCTTTTACATGTTAAACATGATTGTGATCACTTAAAATTATTTAAAGAGAAATATATATTCAATTATCAAGATGTAATAGAAGTTATGAGATCAATTATATGAAGAGTTAATTTATTTGACTATAATGGTTGAACGTCGGTGGTATATGTTTTCTATTATATATGGAGTTTCCTATTTATGGATCTATGGGATTTTGTTCAATAATCAGATCTATTATGTTTTATATATATTACTATATAATGATGTTAGAGAAATAAATTTTGATGATGTTTTTTGTTTTAAGATCTATTTCTAGGTCACCACATTAACATTTCTTACATTCATTCATATATTTTGGAATATATTGGTTATCCGGAAGATACATCCTTGGAAAAGAACATTATTTGAAGGAATTCATCATGAATCACCAAGGTGAATATTTAAGAAAATAAGGACTTAGATGAAGGGATAAAATAAGTCTGATTTTTCAGGGAGTCATCATTATCTCTTATCACCACATTTAATTGGATATGGTAATCTTGGTCATTTTATAGTTAATTAGATGTTTTATTATTTTCATATGAAGGTTATATATATTGTAATATGGAGTGTCTAGCATAAAATAATCGTATGGGTGGAGATAGTGCCCCACTACATGTTTATCTATTATAAAAATATCTTAAGAGGATGAAAAATTAATAGTAGGATGCAATTAGTTCTGGTCATAAAATAGGATGTTGGAAATTTAAAGGATAACCCTTTGATTACAATATCCCATAGGTTCATAAAATAGAGTGTGTCTTAGTATGTGGTCCAAATCAAGGGAAGAGATTTCATGGAATAGGAAACAACCATATGTAAACTTTATATTTAAAATATTAAAGAGAGGTATAAATCATTCTTATTACATGTAAATATTCTCAATGTTGATATATTCTTTTTTCAATTCAAAAGCTACATAATCGCTTATTTAATATTCCATAGTCTATGTTTTAGAACATGAGGTGGAGATTCTTTTGGATCACTTGGGGTTGACAATTCCAGTTCGAGGTTGTGTTAAAATTTATATCAAATGTATATATTTTGAGATGAAATTTTGAGAATAGTTTTCTTTTGGTGTTTTCCTATATTTATGGATATAGAAATTCAATTTCACCCTTAAAATGGTATGGTTATATTTATTTCTAAATATATTTTATTTCCTTGGGATGAAAGTTATATTAATTATGATTATAATAGAAATGTCATGTTTATTAGTGAGAATGACTATTGGATGGTTCAAATACATGATGAAAACTAATATTAAATAATTTTAGATTCTATTTTTTATTCAAAGGAAGTTCAACTTGTGCTTCTTATGATAGTTTTTAATTCTTACCATAACAAGTTTTCTGAATATGTAGAAATTCTATCTCTTAGACACAAAATCATGTTTTAGATAGATAAATTGTCAATAGTATCTCAAATTTATTTATCATTATATAAGATGGTCCCATCAAATTTTTGGTTTTTTGGTTCTCTTATTTATGATATTATATTGAAGTGTTTTTTTTCATCATGTGGATCTATTTTAATAACACATATCGTATTATAGATGATTATGAATGTCACACTCCAACTATGTATCATTCAAGATCTATTGAATTAAGTTGTAGTATAGATTCAGTATCCCCAAACCATGATTGAATATTGATTCATTTGGAACAAAAGCAAGGATAGTTGACAAATAGTAATATATGATATACATATCATTAGATATGAGTTAATGTTTATTATATTTAGAATACATCATTTATGTTTCATAAAGGGAATTACGAGTTCTTTTATATTCCCTTTATATAATAAAAATATTATCCATATTCATGGTGTTATTGAACTCCTTAATTTGTGTGTTCTATGTATATTTTTTGTTGTTTACTATTTAAATCATTATATATTACATGTTATAGGATAATTATTCAGTGTATCTTCTTGATCTTTTGGGTGTTCTACATTATCATCAGTTTTTTGGGACACTACCTCAACATATATTTATATACTGTAAGGTTTATTTATGTACCACTAGGTACATTGTTTATGGAATTTTGTGTCTATGTGGGGATTATTTTTGGATCCATAAAAACATATGTATTTATTTTATAGGTTTCCCTAAGAATTATTTTGTTGCATGATGATTCCATGGTATCATAAGATATTATTGGATATTTTTTACTGATTCTTCATGGACTGGAATTCTAATGAATATTCTGACTATAATGGATCCACAATTCATATATTCAATACATTATCATGATTTTCTTTAATATCTAATGGGGTAGTTGGTAAGTGATATGATAATTTTTTTAATATAAATGGTCATTCTAATTATTTTTTATTATGATTTTGGCTTCATATTGGGGCACGTTATGATGAAGTATAGAGATGCTATCTCATTTTCATCTTGATAGTAATTTCCGAATTACCACTCATATTATATCTATAATCCCAATATTTATACATATGTGATATACATAAAGTTATGGTGACACTATCTCTTCGATTGGCGATTTATGGAATTTATGATTCACGTCATTTGGAGATATACATTTTCCAAGAGTGAGATAACCATGACAAAATGGAGTGGGAAATAATAATTATAATATTATTACATGTTTCTTTCCAATAAACTAGGATGGGGTTGTTTGTTACTAACTGTATGAGAAGGAATTTATCAGGATATTCTTTTTATGATTTTAAATATTCTTACAGATTTATAGAAGAATGTATTACTAGGAATCTTGCCATCAAGGATATTAATGGTACAAGGTGTCACTAATATATATTAGTGTTGTCCAGCTCAGTTCAAATAGCAGCAGAATATCATTTGGTAGATTCTGAGGTGGATGATTAATATGATAGTGTTCTTTACGGTGAATCTAATAGGTGATGATGAGAAGATGGTCAAAATAGATTGTTATTTTGGGGGAGGGTCTTTGTTATAATGAAAATGGATGATCTTATTATTTATGATGTTAATAGGATAGACCTGGATGTCTATCCTAGTTAGTCTAGGATTTATCTTGACTTGAAAATCCATTTCTCTCATTCATTCATGAATCATTAAAAAATAAAAAAAATCGAATTATTCTTGATAGGTATAAAAATGAAGGATAAACATCATAAAACTGGTATTAAAATAAGGAAATTAGATGACATTTAGTATATGTGGGAGAAAATTTTGATATATTTTACCAAAATATTTTATATGTCTCATGGGGGATGAAAAACTAATTGGGTGACTATAGATTAGTGGATAAAGTATTCACATTTCTTAGTGATAAAGGAGATAATTGTTTTGAATTTTATGAGGTGTAATAATGACAATATCATTGTAAAGATACACAATATATAAATTTTCATCATATATGATAATAATTATCTTTTACATCATGAGTCTAAGGAGTTCATTTATGTGTTTTTGTGTCCTAATTATAAATTATCACTATCTTCATCCCCAAATGGTTAGTCAAGCAGAGGGGGGAATTTTGATGTTTCAAGATAAGCTATGTAAAAAAAATAGGGCTTTGTGGATCATTCTTATTGAACTAACCATTGGTCACGTTTCCAATAATAATGTCCACTAAAAATATATTATAAATGATTTATTCATGTAATTAAACCTCTTGTCCAAATGATATACATTATAATATAAATAGGTTTTAGATTTTATATTTTTTATACTTGATGGGTATAGATCATGAAGATGAAGGAGCAGATGATTCAGGGTTAAAAAAAATTAAATTTTAGTATGTCATATGTATTATACTAGTTAGATGAGGATTCCCCAATAGTTTGAGGATTACAGGACATATTTTCATTATTTGTAGTAGCAGTTTATATATGTCTTTAATCTGTATTCCATATTTATAAGACCATTTATGGTGTTGATGCACATCCGTGAGGTGGAATATCATTTAGTGATTCCCTATAGTTGAATATGGTCATTAAGGTTCTATATTGGCCTAACCTTCATCAATATAATTATGAATACTCTCATTTAATTGTGTTTCTATATTTGGATGTAGTGGATGACATGATTTATGAAGATAAACACCCATGGATTTGATACCATAGGTAAAAGGTTTTTCTCTATGTTCTTAATTTCCATGGTTCACATTTTTTGAGGTTTGGCGGTTTGGCGGTTTGGAGAGACATAGGATGGAATAATAGTGCCAAATGTGTTCTAAATATACAATTTTTTTGTGTAAACAAATTCTAGGATTACTATATGTTTTAATTTGTGTTGATTTATATTGAATTATTTATTTCAGGTTTTCATTTTTATTATAGATTATTTCATTCAATTTGAGAAGTATCACTATGGAATAGTGTTTCGGTTTATAATCTACAATTTATCTCATTAATATTTTATTTATTCTAATAGATGAATTTTATTTGATAAGTATCGAAAATAATATTCTTTTGATTTTTTAGTCTATTATATATCATATTTGTGGTGTTATAGGAGTCATGGGAATGTTTTCAGGTAGGAGGTTCTAAATTTTTTTATATTTTTTTAAGAGGGTAGTTCTTGAGTTTTGTAAACTAGTTTATCACAAATGATTTTTCAATATAAATTTACATACATTTACTTATGATGGTTCCCTAATGTATCACCCTTTTTTCCTTGACTGTTAGTTATAGCCTCTTATCAATGAAGTTACTAATGCTTGTCTCCCTTTATTATAGAGGTGATACTTATATATCACCCCATGTTACATAATGTTCGATTATGTTTCACCAATTTTAATTGTGTTAATAATTATTTTCCACCACATATCATAGAAATTATTGTCACATATAACTCAATTTTTTATAATTTATGGTTACATATTTTACCAATTCAAAGTGGTGGCCCATATATTTAACTCTTTTTTGCAGAGTAGACCCTTGTTTACCAGCCATTATTAGACATGCGATCCTTAAATTTAAAGGATCTTGTGCGTTTTTCATGAATTATGATTCTTCCCATGAACATTTAAAATTAAAAAAATGATACATGATATAAAAAATTATATGAAAGATTAATACAATTAAAACATAAGAATATTCATTTGAATGCGTAAGTGTATAACATTGATACACATGATTAATGCATTGATACCTGATAAAAAAATGTAGAATATGTTATTATCTTTAATATTTTATGTATGAGTAAAATTATGATTTGTACATAAAATAATAATGTGTAGGGGTTAAATCATTGATGTTGATGAGAAAAGAATAATTTTTAATTGATCATTATATTTTGATTCATAGGTTTATTAACAATCATATTATATTGTTTTTCTTGAATCATATTTTACGATTTAAATGTATAAGACAATTGATGAGATGTAGGGTCTATGTTTTGATTTTGGGAATTAAAATATAATGGAATAGTGATAGTAAATGTGTTTTTACCATTGTTGATCATATAAAAACAAATGAGTTTACTAGTATTTTTTAAAAGGAAATAAATTGTGAATCATGAGGTGATTCCATGAATCAGAATTTTTTTATTTCAGGTTACAAGTTACTATTTTTTGACATTCCTTGTTTAGAAGAAACTATATATGACCACATATATGATTGGTGAGAAGTAGTTTTTGGTTCATTACCATTTTATTAAGAATTATGAAATTATATAATACATTGGTTGTGTTTTATTGGTCTTCTTTTGTTATGGTGTCTTGTTGATGTTATTCCAAGGGAGAATGTTTTCAACATGATTAAGAGAGATCATGTGGTCATACCCCAAAAATATACAATTGTTTTTGGAGGGTAGGAGTGTGCACATATATAGATAATTTATTTTACAAACACTTTTTATTCCTAAAAAAATAGTGCAGGTTGATACTAAGTGAAAATCCTGGTTGTAGAAATATTTTTTAAACTATGTTAGGGGGTGGAGGAAGTATCATGTCTTTATCTTCCCAAACTAAGAGGCATAACAATGTGTCATGAATTTTATGCTCTAAACAGTAGAGTTTTACTAATTTTTTACACAAAAACCATCATTTTATTCCTCTCCTCTCATTCCCTTAATCACTACTCTAATTTAAATCATTCGAAGGGGATCCTTTTAATCAAGATGATAGTTTGATGGATCTAATATAATTGTATATCTGTAATCATAGGTAAGTATATATTTTCATATTTCTACTCATATATATTTACATCCTCTCACATATAAAATTAGATCAATTCCATTATGGATAGATATATTATATATAATGTTTTTTGATGATATTTTGGATGGATGTATTGATGGAAATAAGTTTTGTGCCAGAATTTAGTCATTTAACAATGCCAACCATCAGTTTCATCAAATTTTTAGAGGTAGGTATATTCTCAAACTTCTCACCTTATTAAAATATTATATTAATTATTTATATTACATGTTTTTCATGGACATTATATTGAAACATGGGAAGACATCATATGGAAATTATATCATTGTGTATGGTTTTTAAATATCAGTTACTTGATTATATTTCATAAAACTTATTAATTTATGGTTATAAGTTTCTGTTATTTTTTAACATAGGAAATATATTAATTGAAACGGTATTATTACAAGACATTTTGTACATTAAATGATGTTTTATGGAAATTTATAATACATGGGTGGTGTGTATTCATATTTTCATTATCCATGTAATTATTGGTACCACCATTAGATCAGTTACAATATGGTGGTACAAAAAGTTATATCAATATGTCATGTAATTGTGAATTATATATAATCTCTTTTGGATATTGCGTTTGTAATTTTTAATGCATGTATGTGTTAGGGATAAAATATGGAGTGGGACTCGTGGTTGTATTTATGGATAAACTCTTATTCTATTAATTAAAAAAAATTAAATTGGTAAACTATTTTTATATTCCTCTCAATTTTATATCTTACATCATAAATTTTGCGGTAAGAAGTTCATGTCCTAGAGGCATATCTAGGATGATTTTAGTTGATTTCATACTAGGTATGGTTACTAAACCAATTTATAATAATATTCTTGCTATATAGATGTTATTTTATATGGAATAGGTATATGTAAATGTTTAAATTTCTTAACTAGTTCATCTTCCTATAACTGTATGATTTCGGTGATATATATGTGGTTTTTTTCCTTTAGATCTAGAAAGATTCCTCATTTGTGTTGATTCATTCATTAATTTCGTATCACATGATTCTGGATTATGGTTTCAACTAATTCTATGATATTATTAGTTTTTTGAATTTCATGTTGTGTTTAATTTTTTATATCATTGTAATTGTTGAGATTTTTTTTATAATTATTCTTTTTTATTGACCGATTATGTTATCTGAAAAGGGAAAAGCATCCAACAATATTTTGTTTTTCTATTGAATTTTGTTTCCTTCCACTGGTGTCTTAGGATTGTCGGAAATTTTTTATTGAAACCCAGTATCCTTCCTAGAGGATTATTAGGGTTAGGAAGTGATAAATGATGTCCATTTTTTTGATCCATTATCTTTGGATGGTTACAAGGAGATAAGATATTTCAAAATATTAATTTTATATCTTGAAAATAAGTATCTAATAAATTTATTATCAACATCATGTTACCATGGTGGTCTAGGTAAAAAAAAATATTTTAGAAACATTTAGATCTATTATTATATCATTATTTTGTGTTTATCTAATGAGTGTTTAATACCAGAAATTAATACATAGACATATTTAAAGGGTTGAACCTTTCCAATTATTTTTTATTATTTTTGAAATTTTAATTTTTCATTATTATTTCATATAATGATTTGAAATACTCTATTCTATGAACATATATATACTTAGGACTAATTAATGTTTTTATGGTCTTTAGAGACATGGTTCCATTTATTAAATGTATAAAACCGCCGGTGGAGGCAATGTAAAAAATGTTTTCATCTAAACCACTAGTGAGAAAGAGTATAAGTGCATGTAATTGTTAATTATTTTGAAGATGTCGATTAAGGAATTTCAAGTGATGGATCATGATAATAAGATAAATCTATGAAATTTGTTAAATATGACCAATAACTCATTTAGGGGTATGTTTAACCAGAAAAGACAAATGTCAATCTTAATTTAATGATTTTTTTTATTTTCAATGAAAAAATTTAATAATGGCCATTTTTTCAAGTATGCATACCATAAAATCTACCATTACAATGATAGGATTTAGTTTTCCTTGATAAACTATAACAAGGAATTATCTTGCAATTAGTTGACTTGTTTCTCAAAAACAAATATCCATACACCAACATGATTTCCGGAATGTTAAATTTCATACATCTTTCAAATGAAATTTTATTTTTGAAGTAAAATGGTATTATAGTATTTAACAAGTTTTTCTCCCAAAGTTAATTCTACTGAGTCCTTGAACAAACACACCATTGAGTTATAAATTTGAACAAAAATTTGTTCTATGATTTCCTTCCTCTATATTACTCATTCTTAAGAGATGTTTAATAATGTGACATGGATGTGGATTTATATTAATTATAATCCTATTTTAGAAACTATATTTTATACATGGAAACATATTTAATATCTAATTGTGAAATTATATAGTAATGGGAACCATACTTCCATTATGTTATAAATAACCCAACATATGGAAAGAGAGAAATCGAATCCATCAAAAAGGATATATACTTATATATGGTCATAAAAGAAACAAAGATGAGTGATATATGGGATCTCCATCTAATTGTCCAGCCTAGAAAAAGAGTCCCCCATCAACTCCAAAGGTCCATCCATCATCCAGTCTCTCGAGGGTCTTTCTAGTAGAATAATCTAAATAAAGCCAAACCTCACCACTGTAATGCACATTGGGAGGGGAAAATTTCCATTTATTGTACCCATGTATTAGTACAGAAAGTGGGTGCCACTAAATAGGAAATCTGACCTACCCAAACCCCATAATATGGTTAAACTTAGAAGAAAGTCGATAGGGGATGCATGGACCAACATATCAGGAGGGTTACCAACTAATTAATGAGAGACCTACATAAGAGGGTGTCACATTGATATATAAAGGACACATTCCCTCTCCAATCAAGAGGTTTCTAAATATATGGTCGATAGGGGAAAAATTGCATGCTATGATAAGAGGGTTCCACTCTAATAATCAATAGATGTCCCATTACCTATCATAGCATGATTGTGCCACGTTAATGGTTGATTAAGGACCCATTCTTGGTCCTAATAGGATGGGGACACTACAATGGTTGACAGTAGATCATGTCATGACCCAGTAGGGGGTTCTACTCTAATGTAAGATAGATAACCCATTTCATATCCATGTTTCAGAGTTCCACTCCAGTGGTTGATAGATGACCCATGCACTATTGTAGGAGGTGGGTGACACTCCAATATATCTGATTACCTTTCCCATCCACTTACTTCAGAGTGCACAACCTAAATAAGTGTCACACTCATAATATCTTGCATCAAAACTAACAAGATATGATGAAGGCTAGTATTGTGATCTATATATTAAAAAAACTCAATATTTGCTACTCCCCAAAAGAAAATCCAAGTCTAATCAAATGAGATTAGATAGGTATATGTTTCCAAAAAAATGAGGGTACATGGAATATTAGGGGACCCAAAATTAATGCGGTCCCATCATGGTTTCTTGCCTTGTCCAAGAAAATAAATGAATCACTGGGCATAAAACCCTACATCATATGTAATGGGACTGCATAGTGTTCCTCAGCCACGCACAGTCCCACATTGTGTGTGGTACAAACATGGTCCTTACCTATGTCCCTTCTAGTACATGGATCACAAGATATGTAGCCTTGAATATAGTGTAAAGTGATTGGATTGCATGCCTCATCCACTAGTCATCCTTCCCGTGCTTTTTTCTATGTTTGTGTACCTTATCAATGTTCATGTAATTTGGCCATTTACTATAGTCATTCCCATTTACACTGGCCATGTACTATTTTCATGCCCATGTACGTTGGCCATGTGCAAGCAAGTGATCATTTTTGTGAACTCCGAATTTACAAACTGGGTTTCTCGAACTGAGCCACACACCATGTGGTGATCCCACATTTAATGTGATATTTATAATCTCATAGAAATAGTTGGGCAATGAATTTTTAAAGAATATTCCAAGTGTTCCTTCGATCTATAAAGATTGTAGTAACGATATTAATAAAATCATATATCCGCTAATACTTCATATATATATTCCACTGAATCATCGAATCATGAATCCATTAAACATGAAATCAACAGAAATAGGCTCCATTCATTGATTTAGGAACTCCTGTGGCAAGAAATAGCATTCCTTTGATCTATAGTGCAACGTAGTACACCTTTTATTCCACATGTCATAATATGTTGGTATTAGATCCATATCCTTGGTAAAAATCACTAAAAATACAGTAACCATTCTTATTATTATTCTAATAATATATTTATTCAACAACCATGAATCATCAAAGAATATGGGGGTTTGATTAGTCTTAACCTCCCCCCCCCATAACTATTTGAATCGTGAACCTATAGTCCAACAAAAATGAATTACAATAATGTTTAGGGAAAATTACATAATTAGTGGTGAAACAATAGTTGTTCACGTTTTCCTATACAATGAATACAAATTGAGGTTAGGATTGGTGAGAAACATGGAATAATAGGGATTAATAGAATAAATAAGATAAATATAATATGTTTGGGAATGAAAGGTGTTAGAATTTATGAAGTTCAATGATATAAGAATGATATTTCTCAATCATTTCATCATATGTGCATAAATACACATATGATAATTCTTTCCTCAATTTAGATCAATTGATGGTTAATAACATGATCACCAATAAAGAAGGATGATCTATTGTGTTCGTTGTGTCTTTATTCACATGGATCATATTATCGATTGATCACTTTATCTCAATTTTCCACTAGGGATTATAGAACCACCTATCAACTATACTAGGGTAATGTGACTATCCCTGACGATCCTCTATAATTGTTTATTTTTTGAGAAATTTATTTTCATAATTTAATTTCAAAAAAATCAATTATTTATTTTAGGTAAATGAAATCGCCAAATTCTTTTTTAATCGAACACACGATACAAAAAAAATTAGTTCACGGTTATGGTAAACCATGCACAATGGATTCAACCATAGTCTCATATTCAAAATCATAGAATCCAATTAATATTTATACCCTTATTTTTGGGAAATTGTTCCTGATTATATAAAATATAGTTAATATTGTTATACAATTAACTTTGGGAACATCATGCCTTGAAATCACATTTTATCTTAGCACATGGAACTAAAATTATTAAATGATATATTGTAGAGTCATAAAAATAAATAAATAGGATCTATATTATTCCTCCTTCAAGATAATCATCTTCAAAAAAACTGGAC
Organism: Viscum album; assembly: GCA_963277665.1. Lineage (NCBI taxonomy): Eukaryota > Viridiplantae > Streptophyta > Magnoliopsida > Santalales > Viscaceae > Viscum > Viscum album. Next base: position 1,409,138,117 of record OY728152.1, on the reverse strand, counting down.
AATATGCTATAGATAATAATCTTTCTTCTGGTTCTCCCACTTCATGGATATTTGTAGAATATTCTAGTGTTTCTTAAACACGTGAATCAAGGGGATGGTTCTCCAATCATGATAATCTCATGTCAATCCTTGATCATCCCTATATACTATTTGAACGTTTCTACATCCTAAAAGTTTAGGTTTCCCAATTAAATAATGTGGATAGAATAATAAATATATATCCTCAACTATGACACATAAAATACTTCATGCACCCACAACACCATGGGTATAAGGAACGGTTGTAGTAAAAATTGACAACTCAATGATAGATCTTTGATGGCCTAATAACTTCAGGGATATCATTCCTGCCTAAAAAACAGTCCAGTTAGTGGGGAGACTCTTATGAAATCATGGCATCCCTTCTCAAACTCCATGGAACATATATGTCAGTCTATAAAATATGATTCCCTAATCTGAGTTATCCTCATTAACTAATGGATAACATGTACTTTCTCTATCATCATCTTCTCCATTTACGTCTAGTAAAAAGATGACTCCCTCATCATAATCCATTATAGGGGTGACACATAGGGTCTCTTGTATATGGACTCAAAATTTCCTAGGCCAAAAGTATTGTGATGGCCATTATTATATGAAAACTCTACCATTGAAAATTGATCCACCCATATCTAACCATGTTCTATCAAGAAATCCCTCAACATATCCTCCAACATTGTGGTAGTGCCCTCGATCATCCCATATGTATTACCATCAATGTTTGCATTCATCCTCAGCATGGTCCTGAATGACTCTTGTAGGACTCTCCACATGTGTTATGTAAACTAAAAATCATTACAGGTGACAACAGTCTAGGGTAACCCATGAAGGAAAACACTATCCTATAAACATAATATCCCAAATATCTCCCCCAAAATATGATACATAGAGGGATGTAAGTGTAATGAAATTATAATTCAGACAAATATATACCAAATAGAGTCATAGCTTCTCATTTCCCCCCATATCCCATTAATTATGTTGATTGGTATTAAAACCAATTTCCACTCTAGGATCTCATGTAGATAAAACAACCATTCCTTATCCTGGTGTTCATTCTTCACTTACTAATAGTTAAGACATCGAAAAATGGCATCAACAACATTCTGCATCATGTCATCCAACCACAACACCCATTAATGGTCTCTATACATTTTCCCCATAGAGGAATGTGTATCCAAATGAGATGTTTAAAACTGCTACATCACCAACTCTCATATTATAAATTGGACCACCATCGATTAAATGAAGGGGATGACACGATTCCCTTCCTGAGAAATTATATCTTGGGAATATCTTAACTATATTTTGTAAGGAAATTCCCCATAGTGGTTTTTACCCACTAAGGACTCTTTAAAATGTTATAAAAGTGAAATAATAAACACTATTAAATAACGAAAATATACACCCTCCTCTTCAACTGGGGTATACTTCATGAAATTAAATTAATGTGATTCCTCTTTCACCAATGGTGCCTGAGAATAATTGTTATGGGGATCTTACAATACCATTCAAATCCCATGATAATTGACTTTCTCATAGTATTGTTATATAGAAACACCATAATGTTCCTTAATATCAGGCTCATGTCTCTCTCTATGAATAAAATTCCTGAGACTCTGATGGTTTGATTAAACAACAAGTCGCTCCAATAGAATATTATTCACTATAATTCTTATTGAAGTGACTACTGCTACCATCTCCCGGTAATGAGTCGCATTGTTTTTCCCATGTGTTCTAAATAGAATCAAACCATATTCAATCACTACCTTCATATACATCAACACACAACCAATACCAACACTAGTGGAATCACAATACACTATGTAATCCATAACCTCATCTAGTATTATAAAAAATAGTTCACTCATCATCCTTATCCTCATCTCCTTAAAATCTCTCAAGAACTCCTCACTCTAGTTAAATGGATACCATTTCCACATCAGTGTGGTTAAAAGTGTTGGGATCATAGATTAGTCGTCCAAAAACATCTTATAGTATACCACCATGGATGGAAAACACTACACCTCTAACACACTATTGGGTGTCTCCCAATAATGAACTATATCATTCATAACTGTATCTATAACTACTACGTTCTCATTAATGGAATTCCCCAAAATGGGAACCTATTGAATTCATAACCTGAAATTTTAGAACATACCATATTACATGTTCTCCCAAATATAATCTAGTATTTTCTGAATGTTCTCTTTAAACTCCTCCCTAATCATAGTGTATATTACTATGTCGAGTATGAATAAAAAATCCGTCCAAGTATGGCTTGATGATCAGGTTCATAAAATTCATTAACACGAAAGGGGAATTTGTCAGGACAAATGGAATAAATAGGATCTCATAGTTCATGTAGATACATTAGAATCCTCATTTGGGTATCTAATCTTTAAAAACCCTCAACTAGTTGTACACAAACATGATATTATACTTTGAGAACCATCGTAGGACATATAACTGATCAAATTGGTTGTCAACCCTAGGGAAGGTGTACTTTTTATTTATCCAGGCCATGTTGAGGTGATAATAATCCCAAAAAAATTCAAGATCGCATAAAAAATTTGGATGAATAACTATAGAATCTCTGAGGGGGAAACACTGGGTATGATAAATCCTTTCTATTGAAAGCCATCCTATATAACTAAAGATCTTATATAATTTTAGGGAACCATCCAATATGCTGAATATTATATCAGATTTGTTCCATGGTGCATGTAGTTGAAAAACTACATCTCCTACCTCAGTGCTAGTATTATAATGCGCTTGGGTATGATGTCCATAAAAAAATCCAATAATTAAAGGTTCATGATGCTTGATGATCCTTCTTCACCATGGGATACATTAACCAAATGATGGGTGATGGGTTTCAGCCTCCTATTTTTAAAACCCACTCATCCTTCCTTGTGATCTATATAGCCCAAAATATATAATTTCATTTCATTATTATGAATGAATATTGATAATATATGGTGACATTAAATCTGGTATCAGAATGTGGAAATCAAATTCATACCCAAGATGATGCCTTGTGGCCTCATTGTTATGACGAAAATGTCCCTTGATTACATATCTACTGTAAGAGGTTTTTCAAATTGCTGATAGATAAAAACATATAGGATAAGTGTTCCCAATAAAAACATCATGACAAAGCTATTTTACTAAATAATGAACTAGGAGATCAATCAATCACACCAACATAAATGAGAATAAGGAATGAGTCACACATGTGTTTGCTAGTAAATAATAACGAGTATGATAAACACACAATATACCTCTAATAATCTTGTGAGTTGTTGGGCCATAAACATATATTTCCTACAGCCTACCACATCATAAAATTCCATCTACCTAAGTCTAAATAAGGAAAATTAGTGGTTACACTTGAATGATATCATAACATTATCCACCAACCATATCTCCTCCCCTAGAATTCTCAACTCCTCCACTACCAGCTTAGGCTCCGCAGCGGCCAACCTGCCCTTGCCTAAGACATCGATGATCATTGAACTATCTCCTTAATTGATGTTAATATGAAATATCCCTATCCTCCTTATCATTTTGGTTTAGAAAATCATGTGTCATGTGACCACACAAATTACATGCTTAACATTATCTCTCTCCTCCATTCACTAGTTGAATTTGTGGTTGATGTTCTAAAAGACATTATGCCTAAGTCTGATCTTGAGAAGATATCCTATGTTGAGGTCCTATCAACTCGCTCATATTTTTTTACTGTAGATTACATATCCCTATAACACCCTCTTCTAGATCTAGCTATGTAGGTTCCTTGTAACATGATGTTATTTTCCCCATCACCCACTAAAACACTCTGACATAATTGGTAATTCATAGGGGTACCACATAAGCACTGATGTCTCTATAGAGACAATTCTCAATCAAATTCACCTGAAAGTAGCCATATAAAATCAAGTCAAATGAGGACCACATATGGGTTTTAAACTATATAATATAATGAAATCAGTCATCCATCCCTGTTGAAGCTCCATAAAATCCACGATCTGAACTAAGAAAAAGCATGTGGTTTAATACTCCTCCTAAAATAGCTTCTAGAATATGGTGAAAATGAGTGTTGACTCAACATTAATCGAAATTACTAGATTCCACTAGTGCCCAAATGTGCCATGAAATATACTGGATACTATTGAAACCACATAATAATATGGTGTTAAGATAATCCTAATAACATAGGACAATAACTATAGAAAACCGATAAAAAACTGTGGATCTAACTCACCATTGAACCTCATTGGCCTCTAGAACTGGAACTCACTGAGTGTCCTAAGACTCTAGGAATACCCATCCTGATTTTCTATTAATATATATTGCTTGATATATGGGGTTCTATAAACATCCAACTCAATGGATGTATCATTTGTGATGTCCCATTAACTGAGAGGTCGTCACTCATTTAATCATCATCATTATCGAAAATCGGTAACTCATATAGCTATTTTAGTAGCGGAATTATGAAAACATAATCAAGATGTTACAAGGTTAGATGTTCATATATATATGGGGAGATGAATCATGAAGGACAGAAAATAATCTCAATCCTATATTATGCATTTACAACTGATTCCTATAACCAATTTGTGGGTGTGCCATTTTGTCATGTAGTTAGTAATAGTTATGTTGAATTGAAACAGATTCCTCTATAGAAATACTATGTAGACTAGAATGAAATCCACACTCAAAAAACTTTAACATTGTTTCCCTAAATCCAAAAAAATAATAAAAATAGAAATATCTAAAAACTATCCCATGAAATGAAAATCTATAATAAAAATATTCCATGGCCTAACACAATATAGCTCTAGAATCCACAACCCCCATCCCACCTCCACGGTCCATGGGTTGGTGAAAAGTGTGAAAATAAATTACTAATTAGGGATAACTTTTCCAATTTTACTAGTATTAACACAATCAAACATATCCTTGTAGAATTCAAGAAGAGTAATAATACTAGAAGAAACATCTATAGAATAAACATGCGTGTAAAACCTCTAGGTAGTACAATAGTACAACAACATAATCTAGACTATAAAAAGAGAAAAATAAATTCTCAACTAGAATGATTTACCAGTACAAATACAAGAACATTAAATAGTAAGAGAGCCAGACTCCATATCTCCACACCCCAACCAACATACATGATCAAATGAACAAAGGTATCACTACACACATTTGTAATCACCACCAATAGGTCCATTGTTTATAAAATCACAACACATGTGAGAAATTACCATATAGGTTGGTGTATATTCATTCCCAGTAAGATATTTTAAAAGTTGAATGGTGAGTTTTAATAGACATAGTAGAAGTAAACATCTCATCCTATAGTAAGAGGGATGTATAATCCAACAACATGTATATAACTACATAAAAGCTTCTAGAAGAATTCACTATGATATATAAAGGGGGTATAAAACTCATATCCTATACCTATAAAATATTATTACATTAGTTCTAGATCTTAATCATTGATTCCAACCTCCCCGCACATTTTTATAGTAGAAGGATCCACCTCGAGTCACACATCTACAAAGTGACACATATTCGATTGTAAGATTATCTAGGATGATGACCCATGGACTGATACAACATAATGGCGTCTCTTAATAAATAAAGTAACTATACCCTATCTTAGTAGGATTGCTAAAGACTTTAGATAGTTAGTAGAGGATCCCTACCCTATCCTACCATGTGGGTGCCACACTAATAGCAGACAACCCCTTCCATGAAACAACTTTAGTGTCCCAAAATGATGAATAGAGGACCCATTCTGTATCCTAGCATGAGGAATCCATTCTGATTTTCCATAGTGCAGACATGCCCTATCTCATCATGGGGGTTCCATGATAATAGTCGACAGTGGACACATGCCCTTTCCAAGATGGTGGGCGCAACACTATTGTTTGATAGGGGACCCATGCCTAGTCCTAGAAGAAGGGTTTGACTATAACGGTTGATATAAGACTCATGAATTATCACATAATGAGGGTGGTAGTGTAGTGGTTGTTAGAAAAATAATATCAAGTTCGTTAATTGGTTCGCCTCTCAAATTTTTGATAGAGGGACAATTCTGTGTCCCAAATAAAGGGTGTTCCCCAAATTTTTACGAAGTCGTTCCTTATCACATATGATTCCAAACATTTCCTAATGAATCATCACACTTAGAACAAATCACATTCTACCTCAAAATCCACCATTCATACACCATCACGTTATAATAGAAATTAAATAATATTGGTTACTCAAGGTCAAGAATATGATTCCAAATTAAGTTGATGTAAACCAAAAATATAGGGTACAATACATGTAACACAACCCACACAACTTGTGATCCTTCCCTACTTCCATGTCATGTCCCTTTCAATACAGAAATAACTAACCATGATGCCCAAAATTGTGTGTAATGGAACCCCATAGATTTTTATAACCACTTGGGGTCCTTACTAGACTCCTTACTAAATATGTGTATCCCAATCATGTCTATTTATAATGGTTTTATAATCTAGATGCACCTGTGTTCACTGGGTGTGACAGTGTACACAAGTTGTGTGACAGACAGTGCTCGTGTCCATGTACTCTTAGATTACATGGTGTGTCACTAGAACCAAGTCACACTTTGTTTGGGAGTCCCATATGAAGTGTGATATTTATAATCACATCAAAAATTCAGCAACATGGATTTCTTTAGAATGTGTCTTCTGTGCTTCCCCATTGCATTGCGGTTAGTCACATTATTCACTGAATCCAAAATATGCTGATAATTACTTTATATCTCTCTCAAACACTTCAAATAAGTTCTCTATGAAACCCTAAATTGAAGGAATGATCATTTGGTCATTGATTCTTGCCTCAAATGGTTAGAAATCAGATTCTATTGATCCATAAGTATTTTTCATATGCCCCACACACCTCCAGTTATAAAGGTTCTTTCCAAGATCTAAGATACATTTGAATTATCACCCAAATTCTTAAAATAATCATGATCCATCCTATAATTTCAAATCTATTCGACTTTTTGGTTCAGATCGCGCACAGTCCCTCCCAACACTAGTCAAATAGTGACCCATATGGTCCAGCGATGATGAACCCCAAAAACTGTTGTGGAAATCACATAAAAAGTTGAAAATATAATTTCCCAATCATTATTAATCAAAAAAATAAAATTGGTGATATCTATGGTGAAGAAAATTGAATGAAAATGATTTAAAGAATAAATAAACGGAATATAATATGTAGTTGATGGGAATGGCTCAAATTTGATGAAGATCAATGAAATATGAATGATCATGCTCTATAATTTAAATAAAATGGTGAAAATGTACATATGATCAGTGATAAATAGATTTAGATCAATCATTGGTGAATGATACACATTCCAATTGAGGAATATCAGATGCATTCGTTTCAACTCGATCCAATAGGATCTGGTTGTCGATCGATCGCCCGATCATGATTCACCAAAAAGGGTGGTAGAACCTCATCTCAATTATCATAGGGCTACTATAAAATCCATAGATATCTTACATAGCATATTATTTATATAATAAATTCTATATTTATTATAATTTAAACCAGTTAAAAATATTTATTAATTTTAATTATACACACCCTCTAAATAGTGATTTATCTAAATGCCCCACACCAACCAACCTTAGGTCATGCATAGGGTAAAACCTGTTTTCTGGATTCATTGGTGGTCCCATATTTTAAATCCAAAAATCCATTTAATATTTATTCTATTTTTTCACAAAATATCAAATCTGTTGTATAAAATATATTTATATTTTTTCTAAAATATATTCTAGGTGCACCGGGACATGGAATCACGATCAATCTCAGTTTCTAGCTCCAAAAATATTTCAACATGTATTTTAAAGATTTAAAACCATAAAATATTTCTTCCCAATTTAATATTAATGGTTATAACTATTTCATATCAATTTTAAATAGACACTTTGGGGATTAATTAAATAATTTTTACATGATATTTTTATTATTATTTTGGATCATTATCTTGTTGTGTTCCATTAAGATTTCACTAGTTTTCCCCCTGAATGGGATGTTTTTTATCAATATGATTCTAGAAAAATCATATTTCAATTTAATCATTCATAGATGAACTGATTAAATTAAATTCTCAAATATACAATAGTAATAATTTAAAATTTAAGTGTTCAAAAAACCAACTATGTCACCTAGGGTAGAAAATATTTTTTATAGAAGGAGGATGGTTCATTAAAATTGTGTCTTTATTATAATAAGTTGAAATAGGTTATGGTAATGAATTGATATTATCCTCATTTCATTTATGATAATTTTGATAAATTAATGGAATTGAAATGTTTCTGAAAAATTGATTTATATGTTGTGTATCACCAACATCCTGATATGAACAAGATATTACAATAGATTATTGTATGAGCCATTATATTTATTATGAATATGTCTTCATGTCCTTGTGTCTTATAATTGCACCCTCAATTTTCATAGAATTTATTAGTCGTATCATTCATTTTTATCTATACACATTCATTGTTTTATTCAGGGTGACATTCGAATGCAGTATAAAACATGAAAAAATATGATGGAAATTTCATGACTGTGTTGACTATTTTTTGGAGTCACCACTTATATATATTTTTCTATAAATATAATTTATGAATAAATTTAATTAAATTTCATGGATAATTCATTTCTAATAATGTTCTATATATAGATTAAGTCAGTATATAAGTTTTTATCTCTTGGAAATATCCCAAAATGTCTTTGAGATATGAAACATCCTAGGTTTAGTAGGTTACTGTCATCTCTTCATTTAGAAATTCATGCAACTAAATACAATTATTAAATAAGTCAAGATAATTTTCACTCAAATACATTGAATTGAGGTTCATAAATATCCATTTTGAGTTTAATAATATACTCACTTCTATTGTAATTCTTGAATTCCCTAAATTGTGAATAATTATTATTTTTATATTGATTCATCTAAAGGAACACTAAATGAATCTATCATGAATTGATATTAGGTTGGTTTTTTGGATCATGAATGTTTTATATTTTTGAAAATTATTATCCAACTCCTGATTTTAAATTTGTAATGATAGAAAGTTCTTTGAAAAAAAGAAATAATTTTCTATTTGGTATGAAATTCACTCTACTCATAAATGTTCAAAATTTGAAACTTATTTTTTAAAAAATATATTTTCAAAAAATACAATGATAATGTATAGGAAATCAATAGATTCTATAGATTTGATTTTTTTTACATCAAGAACTTTTTTTAGTGGATGAATAAAGGAAAAAATTCATATAATCTATTTTCTAAGGAATCAGTGAATCCTTTCAAATTAATGAGTATGATTATAGATATGCATTAGGATTACACTAAATATAATGATGTGCACTTATTTTATCCAGAGACTCTTAAAACGCTGGTTGTTGAAAAATATATGGATTCTCAATGACTGAATTCTGGTAGCCATACCATTATGTCAAAGCATAATATTTTGGATACCATTTAATAATGAATGAATTATGGGACAACATTAGATATTTCTCAAGATTGAATTTTGATTCAATGGACTTTTCAAACAAAATTTATTTATGATTATCAACAATCAAAAGTGATAGTTTACTTTTAATTCTAAAATATTTACAAGGCTCGTAATTATTTTATTGTGGTTAGGTATGAAAATAATAATTATTTATTTTTTCTCAAAATTTTTCATATATTATAATCCCATAAAAGAGTATCAATAACAAATTTGGAAGATGAAATAATTACTTACCCATTCCTGATTATTGTATCGTATCACTTGTAACCCTTTATTTGTATTACTTGGAAAAAATTAAAAATTTAATTCGATCTGAGAGATTTTGGAATGAATCATAATATCCTCTCATTTTATCCCTGACCTAAAATTATATTTTTATTTCGAAATCACATTTATGTAATATAATGGGAAACCTCACAAGTTCATAACTAATGTAAATTTAACAAAAAATAAATTAAAGATCATTAATTACAAGGATAGGATCATTAGAACCAGTCACACTATATTATCCATATTGTGTGCCTATGCCCTTGGTATCTAGGTATTCATTGATTATTTATTAAATTTGTTGGGCCAATGATTCCATATTCTGGATATAATCCTTCATGTTAATCTTCTTTCAATTGAATCACCATTCTAATAAGTGGTGTTTATTTGATCTATACCCTATGATTCACACTAACTTCAATTAGGTTCATTTTATAATAATTTCTATTAGACTCTTACATTATATAATTTATATGAGAAGATTCTTCAGGAATGTATTATTTAGAGTGTAGAATGAGCTCTAGAAAATTCTATTTTTTTATTTTTCTAATTTATACTTCATTTTTGAGTGTTTTTATGTCCTAATTATTGAGGAACAAAGGTATTGGAAAATAATATCATCTCATGGTCCTTAGAAACCTTATCCTGTTCTAGGTTTTTAACCTTATAAGGATTGTTTTTCTTCTCATGAGTCTTCCCCTAGATGGTCACTTCACAATTAGTTTTTTTGTCCCCTTGTTTTTTCATTGAAAATGTAATATCCTGACCCCAGTTACCTAGAGTTGGTGAATTATTTTAATACATTGGCATGATTACAAGAAATAAAGTCCCAAAATACCGATCAGTATAGAATTATTGGAAAATAGATTACATACATGAACGTTACATTACACATTAGAAGATAAAATTATACATAAATGATCCATTGAGAATTCCATTAATCCTGGAGCATAACCCTAATTATCAATCATATTACACTTCTTGGATTCCTAATAAAATAATACATAAGAAAGGGGTGATCTCAGATGCTCAGTAAGGATAAAAATATAGGATAAACATTCACAAATAAGAATAATCATTTAATTCAATATATAAAATTAGAACAAAACCTTTTAAACATAAATTTCATCATAATATGGAAAATATAAAATAATAATTCCAGTTAATTATTCACATCGATATTCTACTTGTCGAATAATCACATGAAATATCAATAGCCACATTCATAATAATAGAATTCATAATGCCAGACTTCATAACCACATAGTAAAGGCCTTGTTCCAATACTACAAATAAGATTTTGTCCATGAATTTTTCCGATACACTAGTTTGTCTCATGAGACCTACCGACGCATAGATGAGCTATAGCGGGCTCACCCCATCACTTTCTATGTCCAACGCATTCCTCATATGAAAAGGTTTAAACATAACATAATCATTCTATTAAAACTAGAATAAAAATTTTCAATAATTTATCTATAAACCATGAATGGTATAAAAATAAGACATCCACAATCAAACATATAACAAAACCATTAATACAGTATGGAATATTTCTATCATAATAAATCAACTTCAAACAAGTTGAAAATCCATCAAAGGATGTTGACATAGATGAAAATGATTAGTAAAAATCTTTAATATAAATATCATGTTTTCATTAAAACATTTAAAAGTAACACAATTTATAAAGGAATACATTTAAATAAATTTTTTAATAAAAGTGCCTCATGCCACTTTTAAACTTTAGAAATGAATTAACATTTTAAAAACATTCATGTCTATATAAATAAATCCTAAAAACCCATTTTGAAAACATGGGAAATAATGATAATGATTTGGAAGAATTAATATTTAAAACATTTAAAATGATTTTTTAATAAAAAATCCTATTAAAAATAATCCTTTGAAAACACTTTTATGAAACATGGACATGGATAATAAATATGTCAGAGTAGATACTTACGTAGAAACAACTGTTGATAATAATGAGATTGTGAAATTGGCCCTTACCTTATACTTTCCTTTAGTCAAGGGTAAGTTTAACCTCATATATAAAGACTATAGTATGTTATAAATTAAATCCAGAAACATATTAATATTTTTGATATCATACATGACTCAATTATGACTTTATAATACCCATTTTATAATAATTTTCATGTTAAATTAACATTTCGGGTAATAATCGCTTTCTTTATCGAACATGTCTTGACTTTTTATTTTTGATTGTATAACATAGATCATGATTTTAATTCTTCCAGAATATAAAAAATGATTTATATATAATATATATTTAGAATATATATATGTATAATAGACATATATATGAAATGGAAAACATTGTTTATGGAGACGGTCGACCATACGTATGCATAAACGTTGTTTCCGTTTTCATATCGTATTGAATGGAACTATGTGAATAAGATATATTTATGTACATATATATATATATATAATAGAATTATTATGTCATATATAACATACTTATTAATGATATATATTTTTATAATCATCGTTGAATGGTGAACGTGGAAATGAATCCCATCACATCGTGGAGATGTTAATCCGTACATATGCACGAGTGAAAATATCATTTTATTGATAATCAAATCATATGTAATTGGATTGTATATCATATTTACAGAATCATTAACATGTTATATTTATTATTTATATCAGTTATACTCATTATTATACCCATCTAATTAATGAAGTGTTTGAATAATAAACGACACCACGATGTGGAAATGGTAAGCCGTACGTATGCACATATGGTGACTTTGTCATTTATAGGACGGGTAGAATAAAAAATTTGGTTGTACCATTTTTATAATAATATCATAGTATATATAAGATACTGTATATATTCTTTTATAATGGATACAAAAATGAATGTGGAAGTTGAAGAAGAAAAGAACTTGAAAACGGTGATGAAATATTTACCTCTTTTCCAGGTTCTTCCTTTTGATTTGATAAAAATGGATCTTTAGGTTGGCTTTACGACCAATGGAAGGCCTCTAGAATGAAGGGAGTAAAGTTGGGAGGATATTTGGGTAGGGTTTGGACGAGAAAAAAGGCATTGGAGGTGTGAAATTAAGGGAAGGGCAAGTTCCCATTTATTAAATAGGTTAGGGTCACATTAGAAAAATCATGAAATATTATTATATAATAAAATAATTTTAGGTTTCTAATGGATAAAAAATAATTTAATTAGATGATAATATTTGTATGGGTCGAAGACCTCTCTTCCAATAGGTTTTAGACTACTTTAGGTCACCATATTAACCTTATCTTTTAGATTTTACTCTATGTTAAATAGTTTGTCATTTACCACGCCTCTTTGTATTTTTATATTATATTGTTAATAAACATAATATACATTTCCAATATAACCCCAAGTTGTTAATTAATGTCATTTATATTATTATATATGTATTTTGGTTGAACCATATATTTTTAGGACTATTATATCAATTAATAATATAATATTCATTTTAAAAACTCAATTACGTCAATTTTGACACTATTTAGATTTTGATTTTTTTGAAAGCCATAATAGGTTTATCACTTCGAATAAAATTTATTTAACCAACCCTAACATGTTATATTAACCTATAAAACCAGTGTAAAACTTAAAAAGTCTCAATTTCCATTTAATTTGATATTTATAATATCAATTATTTTAATATTTCATTAATAAGGTAATTACTGCACCCTCAATGTGTCCTAAATAAATTTAATTATTTAATTTATAAAAATTATAAATATAATACCATTATTTATGAAATATTTTTTGATTTTTAATGTATATTTAAATTATAATTTATAATATGTGTAACCATATATTAAAAATTGTTGAGTTATTAAACATTGAATTTATCTATTTTAAATATTCTTTAAATAAAATTATAATAAATGTCCAAATCTAATCCTTGTGGACCAAAAAGGTTCATTTTTATTCATAATGTTGTTTTTGGTCGAATTATACTTATCCAATAGAATTAGGGCTTGTGTTAGGGTAATTATGATATCATTTTTACCCTTAATTTTCTTATTTACTTTTAACTATGGTAAATAAAATTCAAACATTACTATTCACTAAAAATTATTTTAATCTCATTGAACCAAATTTTACATACTTATATTAATGGTGTCTCTCAGATTTTTGAAATTCAACTCACAGAGGCGGTATAATTGTGTTTTTTTCACAAATTTGCAAATGCTCATAGGAGGTTGGTAAAAGATGGTAAAAAGTTCGATAAAATTTTATATATCTAAATTTATTATAAATTGAATCTAATTAATTACATTGAATATATATAAGTATTATATTTATATTTTTACTTTAAATAAATTAATATATAATAACTAATTATTTAAATAATATGTCGGTTTTGAATAATAACATAGTGTTTTTCACTATTCATCGAAAATTGAAAATTTTTAGAAAATAGCAAATATTTACCCTAAGATAATTTTGATATTTCGAATTAAAAAATGAAGTCTATTTTACCTAATTAAAAACATATAAGTTTCATTTTTTTTTATTTAAAATTAATTTCTGTTGTCAAAACCAAAAGAAGGTTTTTAAAAAGTAATAACTATCAAAAGATTGACATATGTTTATGTAAAATTTAAATGTGAAATTACTTATAATGAAATATACTGTAATAAATGAAAAATTTATAATCTAATTATACTTCCAAAACATTCAAATTCATAATTTATCACTATAAATTATTTCGATTAAAAAAGTTATTTTCAATTAAAACATAGTATTTTTAATTATTCCTCAAAATATGAAAGTTATCAGAGAAGTACAAAATTTTTATCCAAACTAAATTTTTATGCCCCTATTATAAAGAAGAATTTAATTTAATTAAATTGAATATATAAAAGTGTCAAATTTTGGTTTTAAAAATGGATCACCATTAAAAGGATACTAAATTTCATTTTTGAAAAATAATTATTTTATTCGAAAAAATGATTTTTTTCGTATATTATGTCTAATAAACACATAATATAGATGATAAAATTATGTAGAGTATATAAGATGAAAAATGCAGTTAATACTATTCATAACTGCTTTTTTCAACTGTTATTTTAGTAAGTTGAGGTTCGCTCTAACTCGGTGTCGCGTGTAGTGCAAGATATTGAATGACTATAATGAGATATCGTACTATAAAATCTCGGGGTGTTACATTCTCCCCTCCTTCAATAAATTTTCTCCTCACAATTTGAAATTGTTCTTTGAAAATAAATAGTTATAAATAGAATAATAACTTTTTTGGAAAACCCACATCAAAAAATGGGTTAATAAAATTTGTTCTCAATAAGAGGTAAAGGGAAATGAAAAATTCACCACCAAATTATAATCTCGACTAAGAGAACATTGGTGAAAATTATAGAGTTATAATTTGGGAAAAATGTAAATATTTATTGCGAGTGATTTAGGTCATCAATCAAAAACAAATTTAAAATTATGGGCCTCAAAGCCATCAATCTAAGATGAAGTAAAATATCATCGGTTAAAAACATATGGTATTAGGATAACACATTTGTCGATTTTAGGATATGTTCCCTAAATATTAATAATAACATTATTCATATAACAATATGAATATATAAATATATATACATATACTGGACAAGTAGCGTTTCATCCTTCAACTAATTCTACAACAAACTCGTCTTCCACTCCAAAAGATAATAGAATTCAAAAATGCTCTATTTAACCAAATCGTATAGCGTAAAAAATGGATTTATATTAATTTATCAGACTATTTTAAAAAACTACATTATACCGACAGGGACATCACGTTGGCCAGTGGTAGGTGATGCACCCTTGTCACCCTTCGGTTGTGGGTTTAAGTCTCAGAGCCTTGCCGGACACAATGGGTTGTCGCCCGACCTCCAGGTTGTCCTTTTATAAAAATTCAAAAATAATCTCATGAAATTATACAACATTAAAAATAGTATCCAATGTCAAATAAAATTTATTCCAACCACTAGCCTTATCCAAAATAATTTTGTCCAAACTCACTGTCCAAAATTTATAAAGAAGGTTAACACAATGAAGATCCTTTTTCCCACATAATAACATGTGTGTACCTCCATCATGTATTCTTTTAAAAAACGGTAACACACTAAATTCCCATAAAACCTTATTGATTACATTCATGCTCCCTTATTCCTTATAAAATACTCGAAATACTCCTTCTATCTAAAAAAGTGGTAAACTCCAATAATGATGAAATAAACAAACCATTAACCAGTTCCAAGAATGTCAATAATATCCAATATAATTTATCCAAATCAATCATCTCATATTATAAATTCAATACCTAGGTATCAAGACCATATTAATGTTTTTTATTTCCTTCAACCATGTAATTTCCAAAAATATTAACTTTCCATTGAGTCGTTTTTTTTGGTTCCACACAATCTCAAGTCTTTAATGAAAAGGTATTGTAGTAAAATCCTTATATACATTATAATTCTTATAACATGTAAATCATTAATACAATACTCAAATGACACAATACATTAATAACAACATAAAAACCCATAATAATTCCTCTTCATCTTCAGTAGTATCATAACTTGATTATTATCCAATAGCAACATTTGGGGAATACTCTGATGATTTGGACATTGATTCGCGTAGTGTCCCAACTCCTTGAAGATGAAGCACTTTACATTTGAAACATTTTTCTTACCCTTGAAATCATGAACATGCTGTCCTTTTTCTCTACACTTATAAAAAACTCTCATTCCCTTCTAGTATTTTCCAAGGTGATTCTTTTCACAGTTTTCACAAAAGGGAAGATCCTTATTTCCCTTATTCCCTTCATCAATATTTCTTTCTACCATCATTTTCTTCTCTGACTTCCCTTCAAAGTCACAGGACATATAGAATTCTTTAATTATCTTATTAACACATGATAATATTTCTTCATATGATGATAATACATGGGAGACTATTTCCTTTATAAATGTTGGCTTAATAACATGAAAAATATGATACTACTTACTGTTTGGATCATACGTATTGCTGGAGTTCTTCTTCTATCTACTGGGATCCATTTCTAATCCATGGAATACACTATATCTGTTTATGAATCGCAATTCAGAATTACAAACTTTTAAAATACCTAACATAAATTGAAAACATTATATATATAATCAATAATAAAAAAATTTCTTTGAAGAATTATTTACTTCTAAATCCTTCATAATAGCTTTTTAAGAAAATTTGAATTATCCTAAGCATATCTCCCGGGAATGTCCTAACCAAGAGTGCAGTAAGGCATATTTTCATGCACCAGTTCCCATTCGAGTATAGCTCAAAGCGGTGTTTTCAGGTCTTACACATAGGTACCTCGGTGCCAGAGCAGCCTCTACCTAATCATATTCAGATAGGGATGTATTTCTTCGACAACTCACACAATATATATAGTACCAAAATTATAGGATGTTTTTCTATACTAATCCTCAATGTTTATCTTATGTTAATGTTCTCTAATCAGAGTTTATATAAATATATTTCCCATATTATTGCTAAATTCCTCTGTTACCAACTGTAATGCCCCAACCCAAGTTACCCAAAGTAGGTGCATTATTTTAATACATTGGCATGATTTAATGGAATCAAGTCCCGAAAGACCGAACTATTTAGAAGTCTTGGAAAATATATTAAAAACATGAACATTACATTACACATTAGAAAATAAAATGCAACATAAATAATCCTATGATAATTCCATTAATCCCTAAGCTTAACCATACTTATCAATAATAGGACACTTCTTGGAATCCTAGGAAAATAAAAAATAAGAAACGGGTGGGATCAAATTCTCAGCAAGGATAAAAATATATTAGAAACATTAAAAAATAATAATTAACATTTAATGCAATGTATAAATCTAAAACAAGAGCCTTTTAAACAAAAACATAATCATAATATGGAAAATATAATTGAAAAAATACCATTTACACATTCACATGGATATTCTACAAGTATAATAATCATATGCAATATCAATTGCTACTTTTATAATGATGGAATACTTAATTCAAGACTTCATAACCACATAGTCAAGGCCTTGTGCCACGACTTCAAATAATATTTTCTCGAAGCCTTGTTCCAAGACACTAGTTTGTCTCATGAGACCTACTGATGCATCGAGGAGCTATAGTGGGATCCACCCGTCACATACTAAGTCCAATGTATTCCTCATATAAAAAGGATTAAATATAACATAAACATTCATATTACTACTAGAATATGAAATGTCAATCCATTATCCATAAATCATTAATGGTATAAAAATAAGACATCTACAGTCACACATATCCCAAAACCATCAATACGGTATGGAAGATTTGTATCATAATAAATAAACTTCAAACAAGTTTAAAATCCATCAAAGGATGTAGACATAAATGAAAATAATTTGTTAAACTCATTGAGATAAATATCCCTTTTTGATGAAAACATTTAAAAGTCACACAAATTAGATAGGAAGAAATTTAAACAGATTTTCAAATCAATGTGTCCCATACGACTTCGAAACTTTTTAATGGAAGTAAAATTTTAAAAAATTTCATGTAAATATAAATAAATCCTTAAAAATCATTTTGAAAACATGGAGAGTAATGAGAATGATTTTGATGAATAAATATATTAAAAATATAAAACGATGTTTTAGTAAAAAAATAACTCAAAAAGAGTCCATTTGAAAAATATTTTATTAATCATGGACATTGATAATAAATATGTATTTGTAGATACTTACTTAAAAACAGCCTCGGATAATAATGAGATTGTGAAATTAACCCTTACTTTGTACTTTCCTTTAGTTGATGGTATGTTTAACCTCATATATAAAGATCATAGTATGTTATTAAATTATTCCATAACCATATAAATATTTATTATATCATACATTATTCATTTATGACTTTATACTACCCATTTAATAATAATTTTTAATGTTAATTTAACATTTCGTGTAATAATCACTTTCTTTATCGTACGTGTTATAACTTGTTATTCAAGATTGTATAACATAGATCATTATTTGAATATTTCAAGAATATATAAAATTATTTATATATAATATATAATTAGAATATAAATATGTATAATAGACATATATATGAAATGGAAAACACCGTTTATGGAGACGGTTGGCCGTATGAACACATAAACAATGTTTCTGTTTTCATATTGTATTGAGCAGAACTAAGTGAATAAGATATATGTAAGTAAAAACACACACAGATATATATATATATCTCCAGTATAATTATTATGTCATATATTACATACTTATTAATTATATATATTTTTATAATTATCGTTGAATGGTGAACGTGGAAATGAATCTCATTGCGTCGTCGAGATGGTAATCCGTACGTACGCATGAGCGACAATATCATTATATTGATGGTAAAATAGCATGTATTTAAATTGTATATAATATATAAATAATAATTAAAATTTTATATTTAATATTGACATCTGTTATAGTCTTTATTATACCCATCAAAATAATGAAGTGTTTGAATAACTGACGACACCACGATGTGGAGACGGTAAGCCGTACATCCTCATGTATGGAGACTTTGTAATTTATATGATGGATGGAATCACAAATATGGTTGTAAAAAATTTATAATAACATCACAATATATATAAGATACTGGAGATATTTTTTTAGAATAGAAAAAACAAAGTATTAGGAAGTTGAAGAAGAAAACAACATGAAAGAGGTGATGAAATATATACCTCTTCTTCAGGTTCTTCGTTTTTATTTGTTCAAAAGGGCTCTATAGGTTGGATTTATGACCAAAGGAAGGCCTCTATAATGAAGGGAGTAAAGTTGAGAGGATACTTGGGAAGGTTTTGATGAGCCAAAAGGCTTTGGTGGTGTGAAATTAAGATAAGGGGAAGTGACCTTTTAAAAGAGATGTGAGGGTCACTTTAGGAAAAGCTTGAAATATTATTTTATAATAAAATCAATATAGGGTTTTAATTGCATAATAATACTTTATATAGATTATATGATAGGGATGGTTCAAAAAACTCTCAACCAATAGGTTTTAGACAGGTTATGTCACCATATTAACCTTATATTTTAAATTTAAAATTTAATAAATACTTTGACTTTTACCATGTCTCTTTGTATTTTTATATTATATGGTTATTAAACATACTATAAAATGACAATAGAATCCAAAGTGGTTAATTAATGTAATATATATTATAATATAAGCCTTTTTTCTGAAACATAGATTTTTAGGACTATTATATTAATTGATAATATAATATGTGTTTTAAAAACTCAATTATGCCAATTTTGACACTATTAAGAATTTTTTTTTTGAAATCTATAATAACATTATCACATTGAATAATTTTTTTTAACCAAAACTAAAATGTCATATTAATCGTATAAACTAATGGAATTATATATAAGTCTAAATTTACATTTATTTTGATATTTATAATATCAATTATTTTAATATTTCATTAATAAGGTAATTACTGCATCATCATTGTGTCATAAATAAATTAAATTATTTAATTTCTAAAAATAATAAATATAATACCATTATGTATGAAATATTTTTATCTTTCTAATGAATATCTATAGTCACTTTTATATTGTTTGTAAACATATATTAAAAATGGGGTAGTTATTAATCTTTGAATTTAATTGTTTTATCTCTTCTTTAAATAAAATAATACTAAATGTCCTAATCTAATTCATGTGGATATAAGAGGATCATATTTTAATACTAAGGTTCATTTGGTCTAATTAGACTTATCCAATAAAATTATAACATGTGTTATGATAATTGTGATATCATTTTTACTCTTAATTATCATATTTACTTTTAACCGTGGAAAATAAAAGTCAAATGATTCTATTCAAAAAAATTATTTTAATCTTATTAAACAAAATTTTACTTACTGATATTAATTTTGTCTCTCTGATTTTTGAAATTCATCTCATAGAAGTGGTAAATTATATTCTATATAAATTTGCAAATACACCATGGAGGTGGGTAAAAGAAGGTAAAAAGTTTGATAAAATTTTATATATCTAAATTTTTTATAAATGCACTAAAATTTATTAAATTGACCATATATAGGTATTATATATCTATTTATATAAAAAAAATAAATTAAAATAAAATATCTAATTATTGAAATAAAATGTCGGTTTAAAAAATTATATCTATTTTAAAAATTTAAAAACATATAAGTTTCATTTATTAATTTAAAATTAATTCCCGTTGTCAAAACCAAAAAGTAGGTTTTGTAAGAGTAAAAACAATCAAAAGATTGACATATGTTTATGTTAAATTTAAATGTGAAATTACTTATAATGAACTAAATTGTATTAAATTATTAAAATATAATCTTATTATACTTAAAAACCATTCAAATACATTATTTATAAATATAATTTGTTTCAATTAAAAAAAAATTCGATTAAAACATAGTAATTTTCACTATTCCTCAAAATATGAATGTTATCAGGGAAGTACCAAAAATTTATCCAAACAAAATTTTAAGGTACCTCTTCTAAATAAGATTTTAATTTCATAAAATTTAATACATAAAAGTGTCAAATATTGTTTTTAAAAAGGTTTTTACATTAAAAGGCGGTAAAATTTTATTTTTTGGTAAAAAACTTATTTTATCTGAAAAAATGAATTTTCTCTTATATTATGTCTAAGAAATACATAATATAGATGTTAAAATTATATGGAGTATATGAGATTAAAAATGTTGTCAATAGTATTCAGAAAGACTTTTTTGAATGGTTTTTTTAGTAAGTTGTGGTGCGCTCGAACTCAGTGTTGCGTGTAGCACAAGCTATTGATTTAATTTAATGAGATAAAGAACATTGAAATCTTGGAGTGTTATAGAAAATGTATCCATTATCATAGGTCTTTATGAATAATCATTATTCCCTATGGTAATTTTTTCTTTTAAGCATTGCATGACTTCCAGAGTCTCTGATTACTTTCGACCCCTTCTTCCTCTGAGTGATAATATATATCTATTCAATGGTGCCAATAGAGAATTGATTGTATGAATAATAAACCAACATGTTATGATCTACTAACTTTCATAATAATGTTAGGACACTATTACCTATACTTCTTACTTGAATCTATCTCTTTACATGGAATCATTAAAAACCCTCCTCTATTTGGAGATAACCGTCTTCCAACATTATTCAATAGAAACATCATTATCTTTGTTAGACATGGCCATAAAGTGATTCAAAAAGTGGTCAATGATATTGGTAAAACACTAAATATAATGTAACCAAAAAATATCCACACTATCTTTCTATTTTTTCCTAAGCCATGGAGGCACCCACTCTGCTAATTATAGGTAACACACCTTTCCCCACTAATGTTAAGGGAGACAGTATCATGTGAGAGTGATCCTGCATTCTACAGACCCCCTATATACACAATGTATGGGTATGTGGGGTTGTTTTCAGTGTATTTTCAATACGGTTACCCCTTGAATGGGACATGAAGAAAAGGATCATCCAATTCAAGCCTCATACCAAAAGTTTTCTCATAATCCATCAAAATAAATGGTTTCAACACATATTTCTGAAGGGAAACACTAAAACATGCATGGGGAGGGTCGAGTATCATTATTTTAAAACCAATATTGTTATCTCATTGAACCCTAGTTGGTAGATCACCCCGATGGGTGGTGGAAATGGCGGATCCACCTGCCCCCATTCATTGACAGTGCAAGAAAATTATGAGTACATTATCTATGTTCTCTAATAAAACCCTCCTACCCGACTTCCCTCTCATTCAGATTCACTTAAAAGTCATGAACCTTATCTGAGGGGGTCCTTGTTTTCCTCTCTCCCTTCATGACTTCGTGGAAGAGTATTATCTAAATGTTCTATCACTTATACCTTGTTTTGGTCTGTGACAACCATCTATCGATAGTTTCATCCATTTCATCAATGTTTCTTGGTCATTGAAAGATCACATTGTCATCGGTCTTCTAAAACCCTACAAAATCCTTATGTGGTTCTCCAATGTAAATGATATCTCTATTGCTTTGTCTATGGGTCTTCGTTCCTATGAAGGGAACATTTATTTATTTTGCATTGGAGATATAAATTTCAATTTAAGAGGGACCCACCTACTACAAAAATCTAAGTGATCTTCATAAGCCTTCCCCCTCCCTTCCAAAATCCCTATATTATTCAAATTTTTGGCAACCACATCATTATGACTTTATCATTCAATGGGTGTTCGAGGTCTGTGTTCCCACATTATCACAATTTGTGAGTCTAATATGGTATAAGACATAAAAAAAATCATTATATACAATATGTGGTAAAATTTAAAGGAATTCTATTTTTGATCATATCTAAATGAAAAAAAATTACATTATAGATTTAGTGACCACATACTGATACTTTTTTACCTTATTTACTGGAGTATAATATAAAAAGATAAGGTTTCAATTGACCTATAAATTTTTAAAAACCCATTAGGTGTCATATATTGTCCGTAAACCGTATTTTTGTATCAATTACCCTTCATGTATGATTTTTTCATAATAATAATGTGGTTTTACTATATTTTGTTCAAAAATTCCACTGGTGTCATCTCCCCCACTTATAAAAGGATACCCACTCTCCTCCCCACCTTAAACATCCTAATCAATATGTATTATCAAATAGCTACCCAAATTGCTTTATTAATCCCATTATATAATCCATGTTTCCCAATATTGATCAGAGATGCATCCTAGTAAGTATTTTTTTCCAAACATATAATGTTCCTCTGAAGAATCAGCTACACTCTTAAACAATTTTATTAAATATATATATTTTCCAAATACATCAATTTTTTTAAATTGAGGTAATATAATGAATCCATAACCTCCCATATATAGATATATAATTATATAATTGGAGTAACATTTATACAAATCCACTTCCATCAAATGGGAAATGAAATTGTCGATTGTGTTTACCACATACTACCACCTCATGACCTGATAGAAATTATTTTATTCGAACACCTCTCACAGATATAAATATTATTGTTTTTAATGTATATAGATATATAATTATTCTTTTGAAAATTATATCCCATATACCTTCTTACATTACATTTCTTTTTAAATTTGATAATGTCTCTTATGTGTACTTCAGATGCCTCACGAAGTGATATGAGTCATTTTGCATTTAGGATTTATATGTATTGTTATAAGTAAAAATTTTAAAAATATATTTAATATTTATGAAAAAAAATATATAATTTAAATTTAATATGGTATACACTCTCTTACACTTTCTCTTGTTAAGGGGACGATATCATCCCTCATGAACTTGTATTGTAACGACCCAAAATTTTGAATAAATCATGTTTCCTAATTTTTTGTGTTATTTTATTTCATACTCAACAAAACGTTTTCATTTAATCAAATGAGTATAATTAAAATGAGATTGTTGGGTTTTGACTATTATATGACTGTTATTCAGTATGACCTTTGGAAACTAAATGTTGCGATTATTGTCTCTAAATACAAGTGATCATGATTAATTAATATAGAAAGAAGATTTGATGGCCTCATCCAGTAGTCTCGGGCCAATCGAAGACCATCTATCAGAACTTGGGAAGGAAGTAGCACCACTGGGCTTTTCTCTGGACCAAACCCAAGCCGATCTACAATGTGTAAAGCTAGAACGGAATTGCCTTTGTGAGAAGTTCAAACTGATAGAAATTACCACTCATGCAATGTTGGCCAAGAAACCCTCGAATTCTCCCACCTTAGCACACATTACACATAGGTCCTATGTTGGGGTTATAAGGGGCTATGTAAGGAGACCGTAACTGCTTTGTGTAATCCTTTGAGATAAATAAAATTGTGTTTTCTTCTTAAGGTGATGTTTGTAAATTTTTAAATGTCCGGATAAATGTAGGATGTATATTATTTATGAAATTGAAAAAAGGATATTTTAAAATATTTTTGTAAACCCAAAATAATTAATGATGTGTAATGAATTTCAAAAAATGGTCTTATGAAAATGTGTTCAGTAAGAAATTTGGATTCTAATATGATCAACATAATTTTTGATGAATAGTAATTTATGAATAGTGATTTTATGCTTAGGATTAGTATTGTGAAAAAATGGATTAGTAATGTCACTTGAGGAAAATATTAATATAATCTAGGCACCTTGATTAGGTAATGTGATTCAATAAAATAGGTAAATAACTGTTATAGATATTATTAGTCAAATATTAGTTTTTTCGAGTGAATAGTGTTTTTTATTTAAAAATTTAATTAAAAATATTTAGAAAATTATTTTTATAAAATTAACTTTATTTTTGAATTCAGAACCTTGATATTATGTTAAGGTAATTTTTGGGGATTTTTTTTTTGAAAAAATGAATTTTCGGTGAATAGTATTTTTATTTAAAAATTAAATTAAAAATATTAAGAAAATTATTTTTATAAAATGTAGTTTATTTTTGAATTCAGAGCATTGATATTATGTTAAGGTAAATTTTTGGGAGTTTTCTAAAAAAGTTGAATTTTCAGTGAATAGTAAAAATACAGTTTTAGGGCTTCAGTATGTTTAATGACATCATAACTGTATCATGATGATTTTATGAAATATTTTCAGGGATGGAAGACTTTTTAATAGTAATATAAGGAATGAGGTGTCCCAAGTGTCCAAAACCATGGGGAAATACCACCTGTTTTTCCAATACCACCAATGAGGTGTCCATTGGCCATTAATGCCTTGTCCCCTCACTTTCCCTATAAATAACAAGCCATTTTCTCATTCTTTCCATTCCAAAATCCTCCTCAATGATGTTCTGGTATTCTTACATCCCAAGGAGTCCTCTCAAGGTTACCTTAAGCCTCCCAAGGTCCCCAACATGAGGATTTCTAAGTTACTCTTCAAGGTAAGGGATCCTACCTCTCTCTTACTTTCCAAGTACTCTCTTTTGTGTCATATCTTTTATGCTCTATGTTCATATGTTAGAGGATGTTATTTAATGTTCATCCTACTGTCCTTTTTATTTCCATATGATGAGAGACCCTATTTGATCTCATCAATTCATTTTTTTATGTTTTAAGTGACACCGTTAGGCTACTGAATTTTTGTAAGTGATTCTTTCACCCTTCTCATTTTTCAAGTTCTATTTTCATGAAAAGACTTTCAAGTACCTTTTTATTATGTTGGGGTATTATCTCCATATATATCATACTTATCATTTATTTTCATATGATGAGAGACCCTATTTGATCTCATTGATTCCTTTTTTTATGTTTTATGTGATGCTGTTAGGCTACCAAATTTTCATAAGAAAAATCATATTTTTGTCTTCCATCCATGTTTTTCATTTCATATGGTATGTCTTTCAAATTTCATTTCCATGTTCTTATATACTCTATATGCTGTCCCTATACTGTTTTATGGATCATTTATGAGTGGGTGACCCATGTACCCTCTCTTTTCAATGTTTTCTAAAACCCTGCAACATAGTTGGTATGCTGTCGAATTTTCGTCTCAAAATGTCTCTTTATTTTTCTAAAATTATTTTATTTTATTAAGTTAATACTCAAAACTAATTATTCTACAGGGGTATTCACATATGTATCAAAATTTTCTTTTTTTAAATTCATATATTTACATACTTGAATCCCACTTTTTTTGTGGGTTTAAAATGACATAAAGATCATGTCTTAAAAGCAGTTTTTTAAATTGTTATGATTATGAAATGAAACCCATTTATTTTATGCTATATGGGTTATTTATGAAAATTTTGATGATGATATATGAGGATCACATGATGATAATGACAAATTTAAGGGTACAACCCGATAGCACTCCAATTCATTGTGTAATGATGTAACCACTAGAGATTACAATTTTAACGATACCGTGGTGAATAACCTTGGTAATTTCAAATGACACATTGGGGATGGAACTTGGTGATATGTTCATGATTGTCTAGGTCAAATGTTGTAGACACATATTAATGTTATGAATCATGTTCTTTCCATTATTATATGCCTCATGATCTCTTTCTCAATCCTTAAAGCTATTTTTCATGACTTATTTATGTATCTCAGGTTCAGAAGTTAAATGTTTTCCCTTGATTCCCTTACTAGGCCTTCTGCTCACCCATTATTTTGATGTATGTACCTAGTTTATGTGATGAAGTAATTATCCTAGGATGAACATAAAAATAATCCTTTCAATTTTTTAAGAATAATATTTTATATTTTAATGTTTTATGTTCCTAGTTTCCAAGTCACTAAACCTTAAAGATCCACGGTTTTGTAAAATGTAATGAAAAGTTATGTTATAAAAAGGTGGGATTATATAGATGGTATCAAAGGATGGTTTAGTTATTTGTGTAAATTAGGATATGAAAACGTTAGGTAGAAGAATATAAAAAAATTTAAATATAGGAAATCTTCTATTTATTTTGGGTAGTATTGAGTAAGTGGTTTATCAAGCTAATACATCCATGTCTAGATACGAGTAGGTAGAGGTGGCTCTAGCAAAGATGTACATAGGGGAAAAACCTGAAAACTCCATTTTGAGCTAGACTCGAACAGGAACTGGTACATGACAATGGGCCTTGCTGCACTCTTGGTTACGACACTCCAAGGGGATATGCTTTGGTAAATTCATAATCTTAGTATGAACCATTATTAATGGAACAAAGATAAAATAAAATAAGGATTCACATAAGAATATAAGATCATGGATAACCTTGATTAGAACCAAGGGGATCACAAGTTAGGATATACTTTTCTTCTACATGTTTATCCTTCTATTCTTAAAGTTTACTTTTCATGATTATTGGATAAGTATTTAATCCCCTAATTATACTTTCTTTTCATAGTTTATGGTGGGAAATAGAAGAACATGCCCCAACAACCAATCTTATATGAAATGTGAAGATTTCCCTATTAATATGACAGAGATGACGAGAGATAAATTTGATCATATTGTGATTATGCCAAACCAGGTATCAAAAATCACATTTAATAATTGGTACCTAGTTGAATGCCCAAATTCATCAAGGAAGAAGAAGAAGAAGTCTCAAGGATGTTCATCTGATAAAGTTGATAAGGGAAAGAAGACCCAATTTCCTTTGTGCAAAAAGTTTGGAAAGGTGCACCAAGGAGAATGTCATAAAGGAACCAGGAAATGTTTTAAGTGTGGGATGGTAGGGCATAAAGTATCCAATTGCATTAAAAAATGGATAATGTGATGAATAGAGATAAGGTTCGATCTAACGTACCTTGTACTTTTCAATGTCATAAATGTGGAGAAGTTGGAAAATATCCAAGGAAATGCTCTCTTGGAAGGGATGAGAAGCCTGATGAGCATCAACAATCTTCAAGGAAAAGGGAACAATGCAAGTCCAATGCTATGATGGATCATGATGACTAAACTACATGAAACTTCTTTGAAATAATTGTCTATGTCATGTTGTATTTTAGTTCATTCCCTATGAGAATATATTTAATGTTTTCTAAGAACATCGAGTCACTACCTAAGAAGGTTTCAAATCATTAAGGAAAACAACTATTGTTATGTAGAACATGTTTATGTTGTGATTTTTTATTCTTAAAAAAGGATTATTAGGGGATTAAAAGATGATTATTATTTTGGAAGACGTTCACTATTTTGGGAAACCCATATGATCGAGGTATATTTATTACTACGTTATTTTATATGAGGAGTAAAGGTTGACTTATATTTTGAATAATCGATGAATTTAAGGTGAACTTATAGTAATTTAAGTTACTTATTGAAATGATTATCTTTTCATGGGGAAAATATGTTTAGGTTAGTTACTTTTGTTATAAGATGTTAGGAGTGGTTGACGTTGTTTGGAGATGAACGATAATGTTTATCTTGGAAGACTATGTTATCAAATCCTTATAATATTTGTGTTTCAATCTTAGTTTGGTTTATTTTGGGGAATTTTAAGGATAGTTATTTATGGAAAGGTCTATGATGAACTTCTGGTTGTACCATGGAACTTTGAATATTTAAAGTAGTTTCCCTTCCTATGGCATTATTTCTTTTTGAATAGTTGTTTTATCTTACCCTTTCTGTTTTTGGGATAAATGATTAAAGATATATAGTTATTCTTTTGTGGATTACGTGATTCTATAGAAGATGAATCTTGTGCTCTGATGAGACCATGTAATTTTGAATGCTCATTTTTAGGAGAAAAGATTAGTCTTGGTGAAACTTATTAAGGGATGAAACTCTACTTGAAGGTAAATATATTTCCCTGTGTTCTTATTATATGTAGTAAATGAATTCCACAAAATTATTAAAAGGAATGTAAACCAAAAACATTTTTGGTTTAAGTATCCTACTGGGTAATCAAAGACTGTTTAACCCAACAAATGTTTGTGTTTTTCTGGTGGTTAACTTCCTCTTAGACATGTTTTCTATCACTATCCCTCAAAACTTGATGCTTTTTTTCTCTTCCATATCCATTTTCTTCTACATGGAATCCTAGTATGGGTTCACTCGGGTGACCATTGTACTTCCTTTTTTTTCTTTTAATGTGATAGTGTTACTGACTCTTTTTGGGATGTGTGACTTTTAATAAAATTTCCACGCCCAATTTTAAAAATTGTGAGGAAGAAATTTCTTAAGGGGGAAGATTGTAACAACCCGAAACTTTGAATACATCATGTTTCTTAATTTTTTGTGTCATTTTTTTCATACTCAACAAAACTTTTTCATTTAACAAAATGAGTATAATTAAAATGAGACTCCTGGGTTTTGACTATTATATAACCGTTAGTCAGTATGACCTTTGGAAACTAAATTTTGAAATTATAGTGTCTAAATACAAGTGATCTTGGTTAATTAATATAGAAAGAAGATTTGATGGCCTCATCCAGTAGTCTCGGGCCAATCGAAGTCCATCTAATAGAACTTGGTAAGGAGGTAGCACCACTGGCCTTTGCTATGGACCAAACCCAAGATGAACTTCGTCGTGTGAATCTATAATGGAATTGCCTTCGCGAGAAGTTCAAACTGATAGAAATTACTACTTGTGCAATGTTGGTCGAGCCACCCATGGATTCTATCACCTTATCACACCTTACACTTAGGTCCTATGCTGGGGTTATAATAGGCTATATAAGAAGACCATAACTGCATTGTGTAATCCTTTGATATAAATAAAATTGTGTTTTCTTCTTATGGTGAAGTTTGTAAATTTTCAA
This sequence comes from Viscum album, assembly GCA_963277665.1. Taxonomy (NCBI): domain Eukaryota; kingdom Viridiplantae; phylum Streptophyta; class Magnoliopsida; order Santalales; family Viscaceae; genus Viscum; species Viscum album. The sequence continues at coordinate 1,409,107,895 of OY728152.1, read as the reverse complement.
ATGTCTGGATAAATGTGGATGTATATTATTGATGAATTTGAAAAAATGGATATTTTAAAATGTTTTTGTAAACCCTAAATTATTAATGATGTGTAATAATTTCCAAAAAATGGTCTTCTGCAAATGTGTTCAGTATGAAATTTGGAGTCTAATAAGATCAACATAATTTTTGGTGAATAGTAATTTATGAATAGTGATTCTATGCTTAGGATTAGTAATGTGACCAAATGGATCAGTAATATCACTTAAATAAAGTATTAATATAATCTAGGCACCTTGATTAGGTAATGTGATTCAATAAAATAGGTAAATAATGGTTTCTGAAATTATTAGTCAAGTTTTAGTTTTTTTGAGTGAATAGTATTTTATAATTAAAAATTAAATTAAAAGTCATTTGAAAATTATTTTTTTAAAATGGAATTTATTTTTTAATTCAGAATATTGATATTATGTAAAGGTAATTTTTGGGGATTTTTCTGAAAAAATTAATTTTCAGTGAATTGTGTTTTTATTAAAAAACTAAATTACAAATATTTAGGAAATTATTTTTATAAAAGGAGTTTATTTTAGAGTTCATAGCATTGATATTATGTTAAAGTAAATTTTTAGGAGTTTCCTGAAAAAGTTGAATTTTCAGTGAATAGTGAAAATATGGTTTTAGGGTTTCAGTATGTTTAATGAAATCATAACCGCATCATGATGATGTCATGAGATACTTTAAGGGATGGTAGAATTTTAAATAGTAATATAAGGAATGATGTGTCCCATTTGGCCAAAACCATGAGGAAGTACCACTTGTTTTTTCAATACCACCAATGAGATGTCCCTTGGCCATTAATGCCTTGTCCCCTCACATTCCCTATAAATACCAAGACATTATCTCATCCATTCCATTCCAAAATCATCCTCAACTATGTTAGGGTATCCTTACCTCCCAAGGAGTCCTCCCAAGATTCCCCCAATCCTCCCAAGGTCCCAAACATCAATATTTCGAAGTTACTCTTCAAGGTAAGGGATCTAACCTCTCTCTTTCTTTCCACGTACTCTCTTTTATGTCATATATTTTATACTCCATGTTATTATGTTGGAGGATGTTCATTTATATTCATAATACTATCTTTTTCATGTTCATATGATGAGAGACCCCCTCTTTCTCTCATCAATTCATTTGAAGAATGTTTAAGTGGCGTTGTTTGGCAGCCAAATTTTTAAGGGATTCTTTCACCCTTCTCATTTTCAGGTTCTATTTTCATGTCAAGTATTTCATTTAACTTATTATTTTGTTGGGGTATTATCACTATATATATCATACATATATTTTATGTTCATATGATGAGAGACCCTATTTTATCTCACTAATTCATTTTTTTTAGGTTTTATGTGACGTCGTTATGCTGCTGAATTTTTGTAAGGGATTCTTCCACCCTTCTAATTTTTCATGTTCTATTATCATGTCAAGTCCTTAAAGTTCCTTTTTATTATGTTGGGGTATGATATATATATATCTATCATACTGATATTTTATGTTTATATGATGAGAGATCCTATTTGATCTCGTCAATTCAATTTTTTTATGTTTAATGTGACGTTGTTAGGCTGCCGAATTTTCATAAGAGAAATCTTATTTTTGTCTTCCTTCCATGTTTTTCATTTCATAAGGTATGTCTTTAAAATATCATTACAATATACTTATATTTTTTATATTATGTATCTCTACTATTTTATGGATCATTTATGAGTGGGTGACCTATGTCCCCTCTCTTTTCAATGTTTTCTAAAACCCTGCAAAATAGCAGTTATGCTGCCGAATTTTCATCTCAAAATGTATCTCTCTTTTTCTCAAATTATTTTATTTTATTCTGTCAATACTCAAAACTATTTATTCTACAGGGTAATTCACATATATATCAATATTTTCTATTTTAAATTCTGGGATTTACATATATGAAACCCACTTTCTTTTATTCATGGGTTTAAAATGACATAAAGATCACGTCTTAAAAGAAGTTTTTAAAGTTTATTATTATGAAATGAAAACCATTTATTTTATTCTATATGGGTTATTTATGAAATGTTTGATGATGATATATGAGGCTCAAATGATGAAAAATACAAATTTAAGGGTGCGACCTGATAGTGCTCCAATTAATTGGTTAATGATGTAACCACTAGAGATTACAATTTTAATGACACCTTGGTGAATAACCATGGTAATTTCAAATGACACATTGGGGATGGACCTTGGTGATATGTTCAGGATTGTCTAAGTAAAATTTTTTAGCCACATATTAAAGTTATGAATCATGTTCTTTCCATTATGATATGCCTCATGATCACTTTCTCATTCCTTAAAAGCTATTTATCATAACATTATTGATGTATCTCATGTTCATATGTTAAATGTTTTCCTTTGTTTCTATTACTAGGCCTTCTGCTCACCCTTTCTTTTGATGTATGTCCCCAGGTTATGAGATGCATTAATGAACCTAGGATGAACATAAGGAGATGCCTTTCAAGTGTTTAAGATGAATGTTTTATGTTTTCATGTTTCAAGTTCCTGATTTCCAAGACACTAACCTTAATGATCCTCGGTTTTGTAAAATGTAATGAAAAGTTATGTTATAAAAAGGTGGGATGCTATATGTATGACCTACCGTCTCTATGAAGTGATGCAACATATTTTCCAGGATAAAATTTTGAGAACTATTATCATAATTCTTATAATTAATAAATTTTATATTTATCACATTGTTATCATTCATGAAAATAAATATTCATATCCTATATAAAATATTGAATGCAGTCATGAAATAATATGCATGATAAAATAGGGAAATTTACACCTAAAACAATGAATATTTCGAAATTTTAAAAACAAATATGTGGTAAAATGTCATAATAGGATAATATATGATATTTTATATATTATTATGGTTATATTATAAATTAATAACATAATTAAACCTATTATAAAAGCTTATAAATCATTTTCAATAAAATTAAAATGAAAGATAAAGGATCACCTTATAAATTCCATTTCGTTGAGAAAAATATATCGATATGAACCTATTTACTTTTATGTGCTCCAATTTCTAACCCTATTAGTTATTAAACATTAAAAACTATATATTCCTTGGTGAATAAATTTTTTAATATTTATTTTTCTACATGTATTGATTTAAAGTTTACTAAAGGTGTTATGAAAATGTTGTTTAGTATCACATTATTTTTTGGAAGTCTAAATTCTCTAAATACAAACACATTCATGTGATACTTTTTTATTAAACACTAAATTTTTCTAAAATATACATATTCTAGAATGATGCATAATATTATTTACTAAAATTTATAACATTTTATATACGTTTTTACCTTGATTATTGTTTGGAAACAAGGTAAATATTGATAAATACGTACCCTTTACCAATTATAGATATTCGATGATAAGAATTATTGATTAATTAATTAAATGTAATATGTGGTTTACGAGTAATTCCATTGAAATTATGTTGTTAAATGGGCCCATTAATATATATCCCTTCAATGAATAAATATGTCTCATGATACAAATCAGAAGTAAAAATGAGATGGGATGCCACGACCCGTCCTCGGGGCCCCTTTCGTGACTACCCCAAACCTGCCTTCCATAGGCTAGGGGTTGGCGACTAGCACCAAATGCATAAATCACGTTAAAAGGGAAGGAATTGCCTTTATAAAATTAAACAAACACAACAGAGTATGCAAGTGAAGTAATCACTAAATAAAACTGAGTACAAAGGTAAGTGTTGGAAAGTAAATGATCCAGTATACAGACACAACTGAAAGTACAGTACAACTGGAAAGAAAGTACAACAGTACTATTGTAAAGCAGCAACCACCGAGTCATCCTCCGGATATCCCACCTGAAGCATGGGTACATATAGTCACCTCAGATCCTCGGGTCCGGCCATCAGCTCAGTGTACATCCCGTCTAGAGGTCTACCTCCGGAAAACGTCTAGCTCTACAAGCCTCAACCACGATCATTGATGTCTGTCATCTACAACCAACACAATGTAGTGCAGACCTTGGCCGTGCATGGGTGAGTATAACGATACTCAGTAGGGACCCCGAGACCCCCGAAGGTCTCTGAAAATCCATGAAGGATAAACCATAAAGGAAAGATACTAACACGTAGTATCAACCAACTCTACTGAGGTATATGCACATACATATACCTAAGCCATCATTATTAGTTCGACTCCAACTTCTGGGCCCATGTACAATCCTGTCCACACAGGAAAGAAGTCAATCACATCAATGATAATGATTGAAAGACATGTCTCAGCTTACATAGGTATACTACTCTCTATTAAGGGTTGAGATGATTAGATGTAGCCTCTGAATCATCTCCTCTGCCAAACACACGTAAGATCCCAGTATGGAAGTCATCACTGCTGAACCCACATAGGACCCAAGTGCAGTAACCTTCGCTGCCAAACCCACAGAAGATCCAAGTACAATCGTCATCACTCTCAAATCCACAGAGGATCCAAGTACAGTCGTCCTCGCTGATAAACCCACATAGGATCCAAGTACAGTCTTATTTGTCATCAAACCCACGGAGGAGCCCAGCACTGTAGTCGTTGCAGTCGTAGCCAGCTATAGGGTTCCTGCACACAGCATACTCGATTATGGGAGGGTATGTTCCTCGAGTAAGTGGTCGATACAACAACAATCACTAAGTCCTGAGATGATGTATCCTGAAGTTCCATCTCGTTAAAAGAAACCCAACGTGACAGATGGCGCGTCAATCAGACGTTCGGTCTGAGAGATATTAACTTTTTCGTTCCAGGGGCCCGGTTGGAAATATGCTCATTCCTAACCTGGACGTTTAACAAAGTTGTCCAAAAATCACATAGAGTATCTCAAAAAGGACCGCCTAATTTAAAGGATCCCATTGCCATAGACGGCGCGCCGATCGGACCCGCGATCTTTAAGTTATTCATGTTTAAGTGAATAAAGGGCCCGACCCGTTAAGCCCAGTGGGTTGGCGGGTCGGGTCACCCAATTTTGGTGGCTCCGACCCAGTAGGGGTGTCAGACCGGCCTGATGATTCGTACGGCCCGACCTGAGTGGAGCGGCCCAGCCTGAAAAGGCACGGCCCGACCCATCTTGAAAAGGCATGGCCCAGCCCGGCCCGGCGTGGCCCGGCGCGGCCCGACGCGTCTCAGCTCGGCCCTGCCCAGCGCATCCCGGTGGGGCGCGACCCTACAGGGCGTGGCCCGGCTAGCTCGGCCCGAGGGTCGAGCGGTCCGGGGGGAGACCCCCCAGCTGCCCGAACTGGTGGCGTCAAGCGGGGCCGCCCTCCCAAACCGGCCGACTAAGCCGACCGATCTTCTAGAACAAACGACCCGCAAGGGCAGGGCATGGCTCATCCGGCGCGGCGCTCTCCTGGATCTGTGGCTCTGCTCCTACCGGCCGGCCAACGGTCCGGCTGGGCCTTCCGCTGAAGCAGCCCACGAAGTGGGTCGCGGTTCCTTCCACACGGCCGGTGCGATGGCGCCGGCTTCCTCTGCCGTGTTCCCGTCATGACGCGATGGCGCTGTGCATCAACCGTCATGGCCACATGGCCGCTGATTTTTTTCCATGTGCAACAGCGGCCCTTGCACCACCGACATCTTCCGTGTTCCGCCTCCGGTCACCAATTCCAAAAATAAACCAGATCAAATGAAGGGTTGTCGGGCCATCATCATTCGTCCTGCGCCCTCCACGTTAATGGATTGCAATAGGATGAAAAAACAATGATATTCAATGAAAAACGAGGCACAATTTTAATCCATTAATATTGAACATAATTCCCTACATCGATAATTGATGTCGTACGTCGGGTGTCGCAGAAGACGGCGTCGCGGGGTGGGGATTCGTAGACGACGTCATAGTGCATCCGAGGAGGAAGCGGCGTCAACTCACTTGTCGTGGAGAAGTGGAAAGAAGGAAGCGTCATTCTTCATCAGAGGATTGGTGTTCTTCAACAATGAGAAACTCTCCTCTTCTTTCCCAAGATCTCTCTCTCAAATATTTCCCCCAACACAACAAGTTCCATCCAAATTAAAATAAGGCTTCCCCTTATTTTAATAAATTTTACCAAGCATTAAAAATTCAAAATTCTAAACACTTAATTAATGGATAGGGGAAGGTGAAGAGATTTCATAAAAAGGAGGGTTTTCAACATTAAATAAGTGATTTTAATGGGGGTTTATGACAGTTTTGGGAAGTTCAAGGGTTTAGGCCACGTGTGGGACCCACCCCACAAATATCCTCTCATGCGAGGTTATGTGGGTGTAGGCCCCACCTCTAACTATCCTTGTGAGGAAATAACCACCAAACATAAAATAAAATTGTGCCACACCAATTTTATTTATTTTAAACTAATTCCCCAAAAACTTAATTCTCAACTCTCTTAAAACGCAATTGCAGTAATGTTCCCCTTAAGCAATTACTGGCGCTGTGTGTTCATCAGTGCCCTCAGATTTCAATTCCGAGCACCAGTTGAAAATATAGAATAACCCGCTCATTATATTACTAAATGTACCCAAGATAAATATCAACAATTGATTCTGGGAACCACGGGTCTCAGAATCAAGTGTCATCAGAAGCCACAGACTCGTAAAATTCCAAATTATATAAATTTCAAAAAAAATTCCTTGAAACTTATCAGTCTTTTCATTACTCCCACCTTAGGGCTTTATGTCCCCGTAAAGCTACATAAAAAACTAGGGAAACAGATGAGGATAGTAAGCATGCATCTGAGCCTCCCACTCCAATGTGCTCTCCTAGAGGTTCTCGTGCTTCCATCAAATGCGCACCAGAGGAATGGACCATCCACGTAGGTCCCTCTCACGTCAATCCTTGATCTCCACCGGGACCTCCATGAATGTGGCCCCGTCATTGATGTCCATCTCCCCATGATCAATGATTTGGTTCGGGTAGTGCATGTATATCCTCAGATGAGATATGTGGAAGACATCACGCACTCAGTGCAACTAAGGTAGAAGGGCCAGGAGGTAAGCCACCTCTCCTACTCTGCTGACGACCTGGAAAGGCCTGATGAATCGCAGAGATCACTTTCAGCCCCGGCCATATCTTTGTAATCCACGTCAATGTGAGACACTTAAGAAAACGTTGTCGCCATCCTCGAACTCTAGTGGTCTCCATCTCCTATCAGCATAGAACTTCTGTCTACTTTGTGCAGTCCTCATCCGCTCCTGGATGATCTGCACCATCTTTGTCGTACACTAATCCATCTCTGGCCCAACATGTGCTGACTCCCCAGGGTTAGTCTAGCACTGAGGTGATCAGAATGGTCAGCCTTACAGTTCTTCGTATGGTGCAATCTCGATGGTGGAGTGGTAGCTGTTGTTGTACACAAATTCAACCAAGGTTAGGTGATCCTCCTAGCTGCGACCAAAGTTATGGACACATGCACAGAGCATATCCTCGAGAGTCTGAATGGTCTTCTCTGTCTGTCCATCCATCTGAGGATGAAAGGTCGTCCTCAGGCACAACTGTGTCCCAAATTCCTACTGCAACCCCTTCCATAGCCGGTAAGTAAACCGAACATCTCGATCAGAGACGATAGATGATGGAACCCCATGAAGTTGTATGATCTTCTGAACATAGAGGTGTCCCAAGCTCTCAACTGAGCCCTGATCTCTGATCAGAAGGAAGTGGGCCGACATGGTGACCTAGTATACGATCACCCAGATGGATATGTGTCCTCTGAAATTACGTGGAAGACCAATCATGAAATTAATGGATATCCCATCCCACTTCCACTTCGGAACCTCTAAGGGTTGTACCAAGTCTTCTGGTACCTACTGCTCTGCCTCCACTTACTGGCAAGCGAGGGATTGTGAAACGAACTCTACTACAGTCTTCTTCATACCTGGCCACCTGTATTGTCATCTGAGGTACTAGTACATCTTCGCCACTCTAGGATGTACCACTAGAGGGGAAGTGTGAGACTCCCTCAGCACTTCCTCCTACAGTGAAACTGGTACCATGGTACATCCCCTGAATATGATGATGTGTTCTCCTCATTTAGAAAATCCATTTAGAGGCTAAACTATGGAAATATGATCATGTCGCATCCCATAGTCAACGTCCCCACTCTGTGCCTCTCTGACACGCTAATTTAGTGGAGGAGTAACTATAAGGGACTGTAGAAAATCTTCCCCATCTCTATCCATGAAAGATAACTGCAAAGCAGCTAACTGCTCTTTCGCCTCTCCAAATAACATAATTCTAAATCTCCAGCTGAGAGAATTATCTACTACGTACCCCTTGCCAAGAGAATAGACTATCTAAAAGTCATAGTCCTGGAGGAACTTGAACCATCGTCGATGTCTCAGGTTCAGGTCCTTCTGAGAGAAAATGTACTTGAGACACTGGTGGTCAGAATAGACTGTAAAGTGCTCACCCATCAGATAGTTCCACCACATATTCAATGAAAAAACCACTACTACTAACTACAGGTCATGGGTAGCATAGTTCTTCTTTTGTTTCCTCAACTGCCATGAACCATAGGCGATCACTGCCCGCTCCGGCATCAGGACACACCCGAGTCGGTCCCGGATGCGTCGTAGTAACCCATGTACCCAACACCCTCCTCCGTACGGTCAAGATGGGCACCCTGGTCAATCTCGGTCTCAGCTACTGGAATCTCTACTATTATTTATCTGAACACAAGAAGGGTTTCCCCTTCTTCGTCAATGCTGAATGTGGTGCTACAACTCTGGAGAAGTCTGGCACAAATCTCCGATAGTACCTAGCCAGAACTAGGAAACTCCGCAACTCCATCACACTCCTAGGTGGATCCCAAGAAAGTACTGCCTCGATCTTTGCAGGATCCACCACAACTCCCCCCTCCAAGATGACATCATCCAAGAAGTGAAACTCTCAAATCCAGAACTAGCACTTTTAGAGCTTACCATAAAGATGGTGCTCTCAGAGTGTGTCCGGTACAACCTGCAAGTGGTATGCGTCCTCCTCCTCAGTAGTCGAGTAAATCAGTATGTCGTCGATGAAGACTACAACAAAAAGATAGAGTTAAGGCTAGAAGATCATGTTCAAGAGACTCATGAACACTTTTGGTGGGTTGGTTACGCCGAAGGGCATAACGAAGAACTCGTAGTGTCCATACCGACACCTGAAGGTCGTCTTCTGCACATCCTCGTCTCGAAATCTGAGCTGATGATAGCCTAACCTGAGGTCTATCTTTGAGAAGCATCGTGCTCCCTTGAGCTGATCAAAGAGGTAGTCAATACTTGGGAGTGGGTACTTGTTCTTTATAGTCACCTGATTCAGGCGATAGTAGTCAACAAAAAGTTGTTTTCTCCCATCCGCCTTCTTGGAAAATAAAATTGGAGATGCTCAGGGTGAAACATTGGTTCAGATGAATCCCTTTTCCCGCAAGTCCTCCCACTGTACCCACAGATCACGAATCTCGGTGGGTGCCATCTGATATGCTGGAGTAGATATCAGTGTTTTCCTGGTGTACAGGTCAATATAGAAATCTACCTCTCTGTGAGGAGGTAGTCCTGGAACGTCGTCCAGAAAAACATCCTCATACTGATCCACCACAACAGGAAAACTCAGACTCTGCACATCAACCACTCTTAGGATGAGACTAGCCAACTGATGTGTGATCGGCTACCCTCTCCACTGCAAATGTCCATCCTGCACTACAAAGGCTCCCTTCTCGCTGGTGAAGGTGAACCTGCTCCCATCTGTGCGGACACACCGTACTTTGCGCCTAATGCATCCAATCGGAGCATGGACTATAGAAAACCATTCCATACCCAAGATGACATCGTAAGGCCTCGATGCCGCTACAAGAAGATCCCAGCCGAAGCTCTAGCCTCCTAGAGTAAGCTCACACTACCAACACCAGTGAATAATCGTCTATTTTTCTCTTGTATGAGTCTCTAGCCATAAGGATTGAGCCAAATGTCTCTGTCGGAATCTCCGAGCTCTGAACAAAGGAAATGAAAATAAAATACTGACTCGCTCTTGTGTCTATAATAACTGCATCAAGGGTAGAGTAGACACAGATAATACCTCAAATCATCTCAGGTGCACCGTGGTCGTAGGCCTCGACTACCTGGAGCTGAGCCTGCCCCTGTCTTCCAGGTCCCTATGGTCGGGGTGGTCCTCTTGGTGGTGGTGGTGGTATAGCCTCGAAGCATCATCCACCACCCACTGCTCAGCCAGTCCCTCTGCCACGTCTACCCGCTCCTTGAGGACCAGCACAGTTGAACCTCTGCCTCTGCCTGGGAGGTCCATCCATTGTCTTCTACTCATCTGCATGGCGGGTCGGGCAGTCATGAGCCATGTGGCTCTGCCCTCCACATGCATAGGACTGTCTACCCCTCGTATGGCTGGCTCTACTTCGTGTACCCCGCACATCCGAACCAGTATCATGAGGTTTCCCACCTGATGGCCTGGTCCGCTTGGACCTCGGCGATATCTGTCTACTACCGGCTGCAGAAGACTCCACTATGTGACGCCCTGGGGTGGGTCTCACTGCTTGCGTCAGCTCATCAAGAAATCTCTCAACAAGAAGGTCTCTCTCCAGTACTCTTCCCTGTTTCGGAATGCTGAGGGAGATCATCGAAGCCCTAATCTCATGCCTCAGTCCCTGCTCAATGGTTCGGGCCCTGAAGAATGGGTCTCGTACCATGTCTATGGAGTAGCACGAGAGGTTGGTAAATCTCGCTGAGTACTAGGATATTGTCATGTTGCCCTACTACAGATATAGTAACTCCTAGATGCGCACCACATAGAGGGTGGCTGGAAAAAACTCCGAGCGAAAGAGGCTCTCGAAGTTCGTCCAAAGTATTGATGCCTCATCGTGCACCTGGAGCATTAGGCTGCACCATCTATCTGCTGATGCGTGCAGGAGACTGGCGACAAGGATCAACAGAAGGTCCACTGGTGTCCTTACCAATCTGAAGACATTGATGATAGCCTCCGTCTAATCCTCGGCTGCATGAGGGTCCATCTGTCCACAGAACCTGGGTGGCCTCTATCGCTGAAACTTGTGCAATGCACTCAGGCAGCATGCACTCACTACTGCTGGGGCAAGTGGCATTGATGGCTCAGCGAGTAGTGGTACCGCTAGTGCCTCCACTGTAATGGGGCCCTGCAGCGAGGCCTCATTGCTCGGTGTGTGCCATCTTGCACGTAGCTCAGAACCGTAGCTGGTTGCCTTCGTGGGGCCATCTTGAAAAGAAATAGGTGCTTCATGGTCAAACAGTATACCTGGTGAGCTGACACAATGTAATCATACAGAAAACTTTTGAAACACACATGAAAATAATGTTTTCTAACACTGAGTCAGAAATCAGAAGTCAGGGTCCTAGCGTATGGGTACGTCGGCCGCCACACCAACACTGGACTCCCTGGACTGAAAACCACACTCAATACTCTTAGCATTATTGCTTCATAAAGAAGAAATTATCAGATTCCTGAGTTCTATGGTAGAACCAACTCCTCTGATACCAATTTTTCATGGCCCGTCCTCGGGGCCCGTGCCATGACTACCCCAAGCCCGCCTTCCATAGGCTAGGGGCTGGAGACTAGTACCAAAGGAATAAATCCCGATAAAATGGAAGGAATTGGCTTTATAAAAGTAAACAAACACAATAGATTATTCAAGTGAAGTAAGAACTAAGTAAAACTGAGTACAAAATTATGTGCTGGAAATTAAATGGGCCAGTATACAAAACCGATTGAAAGTACAATACAACTGGAAAGAAATTATAACAGCAGTAATGTAAAGCAGCAACCACCGAGTCTTCCACTGGATATCCCACCTCAAGGGTGGGTACAGATGGTCACCTCATCTCCTCGGGTCTGGCCGTCTGCTCAGTGTATGTCTCGTCCAGTGGTCCACATCCGGATACTGTCCAGCTCCACAAGCCTCAATGACGATTAGTGTTTCCCATCATCTGTGACCAACACAATGTAGTGTTGGCATTGCCTGTGCAGGGTTGAGTATAACGATACTCAGTAGGGACCTCGAGACCCTTGGAGGTCTCTAAGTATCCACTAAGGATAAACCACAAAGTAAAGATACAAACACATAGTATCAACCAAATCTACATAGGTATATGCCCATACATATACCTAAGTCATGCATCTCAGTTCGACTCTAACATCTGATCCCAAGTACAATCCGGTACATACAAGGAACAAGTCAATCACATCAATGATAATGATTGAAAGACAAGACTCATCTCACATAGGTATACTACTCACCAAGAAGGGTGGAGATGATTAGATGTATCCTTGGAATCATCTACTCTGTCGATCCCACGTAGGGTCCAAGTACAGAAGTCATCGCTGTTGAACCCATGTAGGATCCATGTACAGTAACCATCACTGCTGAACCCACGTAGGATCCAATTATAGTCATCATCGTAGTCGCAGCCAGCTCTGGGGTTCCCGCACACAGCGTACTTGATTCTGGGAGGGGCCGCTCCTCAATTAAGAGTTCGATACATCAACTAACACGATGTCCTTAGTTGATGTATCTCGGAGTTCCGTCTCGTCAAAAGGAACCCAACGCGACAGATGGTGGGTCAATCAGATACCCAGTCTGAGAGATATTGTCTTTTTCATTCCAGGGGCCTGGTTAGAAATATGCTCGCTCCAAACCCGGCCATTTAACAAAGATGACCAAAACTCACTTATAGTATCGCAAAAAGTACCACCTCATCGAAATGATCCCAGTTCTGAAGACGCCCCGTCGATCGTACGCGCGGTCTTTAAGTTATTCACGTTTAAGTGAATAATCGGACTGGCCCATTAAGCCCAGTGGGCTGGCAGGTCGGGACGCCCAGTTTTGGCGGGTCTGACCCGGTAGGGGTGTCATACTGACCCGAAGCTTCGCGCGGCCCGACCCGAAGAGGGCGAGGCCTGACCCGATGTGGCACGGCCCGGCCCGGTGGGGCGCGGCCCGTTAGGGCGCAGCCCGGCCCAGCCCCGCGTGGCCGGGCTGGGCCTGGCCTTCCATGGACTGGCTGGGCGCGTCCCAGCTGGCTCGTCCAGCTGGCCGAGCGGTTCGGCCCGAGGGTCGAGCACTCCGAGGTGGGGGGGGGGGGGGGGCTTCCCGAACCGGTGGCGCCATGTGGCGCCGCCCTCCCTAACTATCTGGCTAGGCTGGTCGGCCTTCTGGCGTAAGCGGCCCGCACGGGCGGGCCGCGGCTCATCCAGCACGGTGCCCTCCTGGTGCCGCTACTCTGCTCTACCCAGCCGACCGATGTGTCGACCGGTCCTTCCACCGAAGCGGCCTGCGAAGCGAGCCGTAGTTCATTCCGCACAGCCGGTGCGATGGCGCCAGCTTTTCCGCCCCTTTCCCAGTACAACGCGATGGCGTCATGCTTCCTCCTCCACGGCCGCTTCGCTACGACTTTCTTTTCATGCGTGACGGAATCCCTCGCGATGCTGGCATCCTTCGCGTCTGCCTCCGGTCGCCGATTCCAAAATTAAACAAGATCAAACGGAGGGTCTTCGGGTCATCTTGTTTCAGCCCATGCCCTCTGCATTAAGAAATAGCAAATGGATGGTCAAACAAAGATGTTCAGTGAAAAACGAGGCACAATTTTAATCCATTAAAATTGAATATAATTCCCTACCTCAAAAATTGATGTCGTATGTCGGGCTTCGTGGAAGATGGCGTCGCGGGGTGAGGATTCGTAGACGATGTCATAGTGCGTCCGAGGAGGAAGCGGCGTCTCCTCAATTGTCACGGAGAAGGGAAAAGAAGGCGCATCGTTCTTCATCGGAGGATTGGTGTTTTCAACAAGGAGAAACTCTCCTCTTCTTTCACAAGAGATCTCTCTAAAATATTTCTCCCAACACAACAAGTGCCAACCAAATTAAAATAATGCTTCCCCTTATTTTAATTAATCTTTCCAAGCATTCAAAAATCAAAATTCCAAACACTTAATTAATAGATAGGGGAAAGTGAAGATATTTCATAAAAAGGAGGGTTTTCAACATTAAACAAGGTAGTTTAATGGTGGTTTATGAGAGTTATGGGAAGTTCAGGGATTTAGGTCATGTGTGGGCCCCACCCCACAAATATCCTCTCATGGGAGGTTATGTGGGTGTTGGACCCATATCTAAATCCCCTTTGGAGGAAATAACCACCAACCATAGAATAAAATTGTGCTACACCAATTTTATTTATTTTAAACTAATTCCCCAAAAAATTAATTCTCAACCCGCTTAAAATGTAACTATGGTAAAGGTCCCCTTAAGCAATTACTGGCACTGTGAGTTCATCGGTGCCCTCAGATTTCAATTCTGAGAACCATTTCAAAAGAGAGAAAAACCCACTCGTTCGTTTACTGAACGTACCCGAGCTAAACATCAGAAAATGATTTCGGGAACACCAGGTCTTGGAATCAAGTGTCGTCATAATCCATAAACTCGTAAAATTACAAAGTATATAAATTTAAAAAAAATTCCTTTAAGTTTCTAGGTCATTACATGGGACATAACTCATAGTTTTAATCTGTATTCCAAAGGCCATGACAATAGAGGCATTATAATATCTATGATCATTAAGTTCATGAAATAATCATTTCAATGATTAATAAATCAATTATTATTATTATCATTGATTATTTTGCAATGATTATATCATTGGATTCATTGAATTCATTTTAAATCCCTTAAATAGGTTTTTTTAGTTATTTACCCTTCTATATTAATTAAGCCTTATCCAATTATTATTCTCATGTTATTGATTACATTTTTGTGGGTTCAATTAATTACTTTTCCATATAGATTATTAGTTATTTATTGAAGACATTTTCTTATTTATTTAACTATTATGAAATATTTAATTTTACCCTTATTTTTATTCCTTTCAAAAATTTGAAGAATACTTATTTGAATAAGTTCATGTATTCAATGAGATTTCTATTACTATAATATTTATATTATTTAATTATATAAAATATTTGTCATGTGTGTTTATGGTTCTCCAAATCTAAATAATTGGATCGTCATTTTGGATGTGACCATTTTTATATATGATAACTGAATAAACTAGACCTCGACTCTATGTTATTGGAGTCAGATAAATTACAGTTGTTATTAGAGAAAGTTTAGAAGAAACAATTGGAATTAGATTAAGTTACAAAAAAATATATGTTTACATAACCCTATGAAATACATTGAGTATATGTATATAATAATACCCTATTGATTTTATAAGGAATATATTATTTGGTTTTTACGAGATATATAACTATAAGGATACAAAAAGTGGACATGGTTCTGATACAGTCGAATTTATGGGCAATAAATATGAAAGGGATGTATTGGGAATGATCCAATGTTAACATGGTGATTTAAAATGGTCCTTATAGTTGAAATACTTCTAAATACTAGGGGATATTCTTAAGATAATTATCATTTTCATTAAAAACCATTTTTATGGATTTCAAAAAAATGATACCCTTACTGAAACAATGTTTATGATTCTCAGACTAATAATGAATAAATCATCTTATATAATTTTAATGTGTAAAACCATATTTATAATTATAAAATATAATTTAAAAATAAAAATTTAATGATAAAATATATAATATTACATTGTTTAGAAATTATAGTTTAAATGAATAATAATGTCAATGCTCCTGGAAATTTTAGAGATTTCCCAGATGAGAAATCAAATGCAACTATTGTTGGGACTAAGTAGATCATGTTTATATTTGGGTAGCTTATAAAAAATCATTCTATGTTGGATAAATCTTTTACATAGTGGTATTATCATATTCTCGATCACATCATATGATAGATTCCCCATAATTTTGTGGGACTACAAATCTAATTTTAGTTGATTAGTGTATTTTTTAAATTGATGAAAATGAAATGGTTAAAAATATAGTTTATTTTCTCAATGGACATGGTTCTAAATGATTGTTAGTGATCTATAATACTAGGGAGGAAGAACATATATTGCTCATGGAATCGGAAAAATTTAAAGAGACATTCAATGATAAATACTTCCTTCATGTGAAAAAAAAATAAAATGGACAAAAACGTTTTCCAATTAAATGAAAAATTATGAAGAGGGTGTTAATATGAATTATTCTAAATTTTTAAGCTTATTTTGTTATGATATTGATAACATATTAAGAATAGAGTGAAATATAATCAATTTCCATGTAGTGATTAATCCATGTCAACTATTTGAGATGGTTTCTCGAAGATAAATACTTATGATTAAATATTTTTATGTTCCCTAAAAAGGTATATGTAATTATATATATTATACTTGTTTAAGGTAAATAACAAATAATAGGATGAATAAGGACATAGAAAAATGATTTTTTTAATGAAAAATAATTGAATGATTCAATTTCAATATTGTGAGAACTATAGAATGAATTATCATTATAAATGGTTAAAGGGAATGTTATTTCATATTATGTGTGGATAAAAGGGTAATAAGGATAAATAATTAAATTTTATTCCTACAAATGAATGATGCGTCAAAAAAATTAATGTGTCCAGTTGGCCACACGCGGCCATGATGTCTTCCGGTGATGATACGATATAGATGATATCTACTTCTAGGAAGTCTTACATTATTATTGATTCATAATTCAAAGTGATACCCTCATACTAAGGTAATCCATATGATTTGAATATAAGGCTTTTCACATCCCTTATTGAAATTGACTCAAGTCAGAACATTAGAGGTGATATTTCTTGTATTATATTGATGTGATATGAAGCCTCAAAATAATTTCCATATATTTTCACATTGATACTAAATGAGTGGTGCATTAAAAAGGGAATAAACCAAGAAAATTTAATTATTTAGTTTGTATAATACCTCTGATTTTTGGAATTTCAAACTATAAATATAATCCAGTAGGGTGAGGTTCCTCTAAACATTTGTTTCCCAAATTAGAATTTATGAAAATGGAAGGGGTATTTTGCTTAATTTCATTAATTCTCAGTGCTATGAGGATCCCGGAATGGAACTGGAGCTTCAATATCATCGAGTTCATGAAATCCTTCACTCATGTAAGGGTCAAATTTTTTAGTATTTATTGGTCCTATTAGAACCATATGAATCTGTATGATTTAGATTTATCTATAAGATTCCCAATAAAAATGGATTTATATTTATTGCATGATACATTTTTTATTTTTATAATTTCATACATGATGATTATTTATGGTAAATTATAAATTATAAGGAGGTTTTATAAAAATATAATGAATATTTGAACACTCAGGTTATTTTTTAGAAGCTCCATGTTTATTATGCTAATTCCATGATAATAAGTCATGCATAGAATTCATGTAGAAATCCTATAAGCTGCACACATTTCTATAAGTGTGTTGATGATTACACTATATTTATGAAACAATAATATAATAAAAAATACATATTTATAGTGATTTTTAGTATCCTCATGTAAGTTATAATAATGAAAGTGCATCTAGGATGTTTCCAGGTAATGTTTTTGACTCTTTACATGATCAAGATTTTTTCAGTTCTATAGATTCTATAAAAGGGTAGGTCTTTTCCTCCAAAAATATTCCAAATTCAATGGATAATGATCCTTTTTGAATTTATTGTATCCTATAAGTATTTTTCATCTAGATATGATAAACATCATATTAATTCTGTTCCTCCATAGTAGTAGAAGCCTATTCGTGAAGAAGATCAATTAGAGGAACATGAGATGGTTTTTTCCACACTCCTCTAGTTGATAGTGAAGCTAAGCATTAGAAAGGAGCTATATTGGTCATAGATAGGGAGGTTATATAACCTCTATTATTGTATTCTTAAAAATAATGTTAGAGAAATCAAATGGTTGATCCAAGTAATCCACATAATCCCGATCTCAAAAAAACTAAAGCTCAAAGAAAAAGATGATTATCAATAGGAAATATAGAAAAATGAATATTTTTCAAGATTCCATAATAATAAGGGGAGTATTTATTATGTTAAAAGTGTGAATTAAATAAATCCCCTTAAATATTTAGAATGTTTCCATGAATCATTTAAGTATTACATAATAAATGGAACACCAATTGTGATTGACAGTGTGGGTTTCACTAATGCTCTAATGAAGAGATGGCCGTGAAATGACTACCCCATCCTTCCATAGACCATGTATACTAGATATTTCTCAAAGGAACCCAGAAGGACCAATACATTGATCCTTAATATATTCCATTACAATAATTCTCATTTTTAGTAAGAAAATTTTCATTTCTCCGATTTTGAAAATGATATGTCATATTATGATCTGTAAATATTCTATTTACTAGATAATGGAAATTCCATTTATTTAACCACATCCACTTACTACTGAAATTTTTATTTTATATTTTTTATATATTAATGGAATTTTTTTCTTCTAGGAATACTTTTTTCATATTGGTAGTATAAGGCCCCATCCTTAAACCTTACATAATCTTGAGTTATTACAAGATTACACATTGAGGATCTTTTCAGGTTTAGAGTTTTAGAAAATTAGATCCTGAAACTTGCATTACATTCCACATTTAAAACAAATTGGTTACATAAAATACAATATTCATTCTTCCCATCAACAAAACATATTTAAAATAAAACATGGATTCTTTCTTGACACATCCTTGACACTATCATCACATCATGTACCTTTCCCTTGACCTATGAAAAACATTTCAAAAACTTGGGATGAGCATAAAAAGCTCAGTAAGGGTTATAAAAATATGTAAAGGAAACATGAGTTCATATATACATAAGAATGAAATCATACTTTACCCATAAAACAAAGCCACTTTAACATTCCTCATCAAACCATGAATAAATCATAAAAATCATAAGACATAAAGGTAAATTGAGGCATTCATAACATTATTACGTAAGGAGTAACCCTCTTGGTTACATTTGGAATACCCATCATAGTATATACCCTAAATCTCTTCGGAGAAACCTTAACGTTTCACTCCTTCGCGTTACCCAATGCATTGGAGAGCTCTATCGGGCTCACCCGCCCTTAGTTTATCACGGAAACACTCGTTTTCATAAAAATTCCCAAGAACCATAACATAAACGTATCACATAAAACATGCATAAAGGAATCATAACATTTTCACATTTCAATCACAATATAACACTTTAGTATATTGAAATAATGAATCCGTTCAAAAAGAAACCATTTCCAAAACCATTGAAAACATATAATAAGGATATTTTTGAATCAAAGTGTCCCATACCACCTTGAAGATTCTAACATTTTAAACCATTAATATCCATATAAATAAATCCTTAAAACCATTTTGAAATCATGGATATTAATAAGAAGAAATCATTAAATCATTTAAAGCGATATTTTGGTTAAACGGTTTTTACCAAAATTAGAGACACTTAAATACAATAATTGAGGAATAACATTTAATCAGAACTTTATAATATCATGAGAATAAATGGATTCATGATATAATATTCCAAATGACAGTATATACACCATATAAGAGTGAATTGGTGCATAACAACAATGAAGTCTCAATAGGGATGTAAAATGTGATGAAATCTCTTATAAAGAAGGTATCATTAAATTAGGGATAAATCAATCTCAAAATTATGTGTGAAAAATATAAATACACCCAATATAATTGAATATTAAGTGTAAAACAATAAAAGGTCATTCTCACATATTCAAAGGATGACATATTCAATAACTACATGTTCAACCCAAAGAAATCGAAATTGGGTTAAAACGTTCCCTTGGTAAAATTCGACAGCCTAACGGCGTCACTTCAAAAATTCAGAAAATGAGTTGATGAGAGATAAAAAAGGAATATAATCACTTGGAAATAAAATTTAAATCAATCGGGTTATAGAAGAACATATCCCAACATAATAGTATGTGAATTAAAAGACATAACAAACGAAGTCTCTTAAAATGAGGAGGGCGAAAGGTTCCCTTACCAACTTGGGTAACTTTCGAAAAGTACACCCCATTAAAGAAGTGTCATACAATGAATATGTAAATAACCATAAATGGAATTATATTATAAAAGGAGTGTAATAATGGGAATTACATAAACCACTCAAATGAAATTGTTGCAAATGTAGCATAAATCTCACAGGAATAAAAGTGAGATGAAAAATCCCTTAGGAAAACTCGGCAGCCTAACGGCGCCACTTAAAAACTTCCAAAAATGGATTGATGAGAGAGAATAGGGTCTCTCATCACATGAAAATAGAAATTACAGTAGGATTAATATAAAATAACATCCCAATAACAAGAAAGATGATCTTTAAAAGGAATGAAATAACATAGTGTACTTAAAAAGAAAGAGAGGAGTAGGATCCCTTACCTCGGGTCCGACTTGACTTGATTGTTCTTTAATCTCCTGAATAATAAACTTGAGTTAATTTATTCTTGATTAAGAACCTTTTTAAAGCTTATTATTCCTTTTATATCACTTATTTCCATGTTATAAACATTATGTAATCATTAAGTTAATAATGATTGTTTTGTCGATATTTGGTTCTTAAGTCGAAAGTGGACTTCTTACAATTACATGTTGTTCGTGTGGTCAAAGGTTCATTATATCCAAAATTACATTGATGATTTGGATATCATATATATCATATATATCCTTCATATACATGTATTTATAATATCACATAATCATTTAGAGGAAGGAAATGAAATGCACCGTTCATGGAGACGGTAAGCCGTACGTACGCATGAACGCTACTTTCATTTCTACGTCGTATTAATGGAATTAAAACTATATGAGAGGTATGTATATTTTAATTCCAGAATTATATTAATCATTTAGATGTATCATTCATTATATATATCCATTATATACATGTACTTTTAATAGTACATTAAATTTTGGGATAAGAAATAAAATGCACCGTTCATGGAGACGGTAAGCCGTACGTACGCATGAACGCTACTTTCATTTCTATCTCATACATTAATGGAAATAAATAATAATTATATAGAGGTATATTATAATTCCATTATAACATCATATATAATAACATTAAATCCATCGTTTATACGTCCCACATATGGCATTAACGAATCACATCACATTGAGGGGGCGGTAGTCCGAACTTCCTAAAATGAAGATATCGCATATACCCATAATGGAAGCCATAAAGGTAAGCCAAAAATGAAAAATACAGAAGCTAAACTAAAAAAATAAACTTATTATATATCATATATAAATATATTGACACCTTAATGGCCACCTTTGAAGGTGTTATATAAGTGTTGAACAATCATCGTTTCGTGAGGCAGAAATTCGCCATCCACGGAAACAGTATGTTCTTTAACCATTAGATGTAGGTGTGTGTAAGTGAAGCTTGAATACATATTATAAAAACATTCTAGTATATTTAATATACTGGAGTTGTCACAAAATAAAATAATAAAAATAGTTTAGGGGGATGGAGAAGCAAAATAAAACTAAAGGACTAAAAAGAAGACATTACCTTAAAATCGGGTAACTCCCTTTGGTTTGAGCTCAAGGGCTTCCTTGGGAAGACTTCTGCCCAATGTGAGGCTTCAAGGAGTAAGAGAGGGAAGTGGAGAGACAAAATGGGCAGGGGTTGGCCGAGCCAATGGATTTGGGAGTGTGGGTAAGGAGGTAGAGGTGGGGGCCTTTTATAAGAGGAGAGGAGGGGCACTTTTGGAAAGTAAAGAAATATTACTTTATTTGAAAATGATTTTTGGATTTAAAGGGTCCCACATTGATATACTTCGAGGATAAGGTGATAAGGGTTCGAAATCCACTCATCCAATAGGTTTTGGACATGTTTAGGACTTAGATATTACATTATATTTCCATTTTATTTAAATCTTTAAATAATGAGGTCATTGCTGCATCATCATGATGTCATAAATAATTTAATTTATTTAATGTCTAAAAATTATAAAACAAATACTACGATGTAGGAAATCATTTTATATTTCCAATGACTATTTATAATCAAAAATATGATCTTTATATCCCCATGTAAAAATTGTTTTCGTAAAACATATTATGTTTGTGTCATTTTTACTTTTACATTAAATAAAAAGTTATTTATGTCATTTTCCAACCAATGTGGCTCCATGGGGTCCCCAAGTTGACCCATGGGTTGTCTTGGTCGTCCATGACACATCCAATTAGGGTAGGACATGTTTCAAGCTCATCTCATATTATTAAAACATTATTTTTACCTTAAACTACACTAATTACCTCTAATCGAGATTAAAAACGTAATAAGTTACTATTCACCAAAAAAAATATTTTTATCCCATTGAACCACATTTTACATCTTAATGACAACCATGTTTGTCGGATTTTTGAAATTCAAAACACAAAGATGGAAAATTTTCATTTAAACGGAAAAATCAGTTTTTATAAGTACCACTTAGTGGTTTCACTATTCATCAAAAATTGAAGTTTTTGAGAAAAATCCCAAAAATTCACCATAAGCTATATTTGATATTCCGAATTCAAAAATGAAGTCTATTTTAAAAAATTCAAAACATATAAGTCAGATTAATTAATTTAATAATTAATTCCCGCTGTCAAAGCAAATAGCGTGTTTTTATGAAACAATAAGTATCAAAAGATTGACACTAGTTTAAGTCTGATTTCAAAGTGAAATTAATTCCAACGACCACTATTGGATTTAATGATAAAAATAAATTCTAATTTCACTTTAAAACCAATTAAAAATATAATCTAATCATATAAATAAATTAGATTAAAATGTGGTTTTGAATTAAAATACAACATCTTACACTATTCATTGAAAAAATGAACTTTATCGGAAAGATACCAAAAATTTACACAAAGTAAATTTTGATGTCCCGATTCTTAAGAAGAGATTTATTTGGTATAATAGAATGTATAAGAGTGAACAAAACTATATTTAATGATGGTTCTCAATCAAAAGGCGATAAGTGATCCTTTAGTGAAAACTAGGGCATATACGCCTAAAATTGATTTCTTTCCGTATTTTAAGCCTTTATCTTTTATTGGATAAATGTAAAAACATTTAAAAACATGTATAATCATATTTTAGTTATTTATATCCATTCCCGCAAATAAAATGGCTTCATGTTAACTACCATTTAAAATAATATTATTTTATTTTTAGAGTGCAACGTAAGATTCCCAAGAAACTCGTTGTTGCGTGTTGGGTACGCCATCGAGCATAGTGTCCCCTTTAAAGTCATATTAATACTTTATTCACAAATATGGATAAATATGAAAATGTCATATTCTTTATTTACCTGGGGTGTTACATCCTTCCCCCCTTTTGGGAATTGCGTCCGCACAATTTTAAAATTGTTCTTGGAAACATCCTTGAAAGTCCCACATCGGAACAAGAGTCGGTAAAACAATCACTTTAAAATAAAGAAGGATAAGTACAAAGGTCACCCAAGTTATCCCATACTAGGATTCCAAGTATGGAAATACGGACATGGGGGAAAAACAAAGGGTCTTGTTCTGATGGAGAGTGATAGAAAACATGTTTAGGAGAAAGTTAACCACGATAAAATCACAAACTTTTGATGGGTTAAACGGTATTCGATTCCCCAGTAGGAAAAGTTAATAGACAAACATTTTTGTTTTAAGTTACTTTTTATTGAGTAATTTATTCATAGGGAAACCTAATCACTTATCAGGTTGACTTTCAACTTTTACACAAACTCATATTTTCTCCAAAAGACGAGTATTTAAGAAGACTTGTTCACATTAAGAGTACAATAATCAACTTCTAGAGAATCACCAAATCCACCAAAGAAAACTATATACATCCCATGTCTTTAGTCTTTAACCAAAACCAAAACCAGAAAGGTTAGTACAAGGTCAGATAATCCAGAAAAGGATAACCCTTTATAAAAAGAAAATCTATTCTTAATCTCCAAAATTTGTCCAACAAAACCCAAAGTTCAACGAGGACCATTTGTCCATAAAATTCTTCAAAGTAAACCAAACTAAGATTTAAACCCAAATATTTGAAGGATTTAGTCACATAGTCTACCAAGTTAAATCGTAACATTTATCTCCAAACAATATCAGTTGCTCCTAAAGTCTCGTATTGAAAAGTAATTAACCTAATCACATATCCTCCATGATAGGTTAATCATTTTCATAAATAACCCAAAATCAACTTACTCTTAATTCATAAAATCATCTAACTAAAAAGAATCGGTCAAACTAACCAGGGACTTCACGTAGTCCAGTGGTAGGCGATAAATACCAGTCGCACTTTGGTTGTGGGTTCAATTCCCGTAGCTTTGTCCGATGCGACGGGTTGTCACACGGTCTGTGTGTTGTCCTTTTTCCAAAACTATATAATTCTTAAAACATTCCCCCAAAAGAGATAAAACCATCAAAAATAACAATAACATAATTTATCCTCAATTTTATCTCATGCCTTTCACTTCAATCATAACATATAGTAACCCATAATTACCTCAATAGTAAGGATCATATAAACCCAAATAGTTCTTTATAACTATGTCCACAAAAGAAAAGATAACTATTCCTTGAATAAAATTTTCCTATATTAAACATCAGGGTTACACATAATATAAAAAGTCTTCTAATGTAACCCCATCATCAAAAGAGACTTAATACTCTTAATAATTTCACCATAACTCTTGAAGCCCTTATATGTTGACATCTTACTCATTCAACATTCTTCATGATCCATTAACCATTCCTTCCCAACTTATTCCGAAATACCTCTTTCCTACAAACAAAATCATGAATCATATCCTAAGATTCCAAAATTGGAAGACAATATTCATGAAATAATACATACCTTTGATTGGTCATTGTCAGTTTCTTCATCCTCAATCGGAATGGCATTAGGTATTGGAAAAAGAACATTTGTACGCTCTTGGAGACCCCATTCACGAAACTTCTTCATAGGACATCTGTTTGCATAATGACCATGCACACCACATTTAGAACATTTAATTAATCCCTCAGAAAGAAATTCTTTCCCTCTCCTCGAGTCAACTGGATGCTTCCTTTTTCCATGGAAGGTTCCTTCATTATGACCTTCATTTCCACATCTATAGCATATTTCTGTCCCTTTGAAACATTTTCCTAGGTGTTTCTTTCCACATCTTTGACACATAGGTTTTTGAACACACTTACCTTTATGATTATTACCTGTACTTCCGTAGGGATTTGTTTCTTGCATATATGATGCCTTAGAGAAATAATAAAGGTTTAGGTGGTCAATCATGATTCCAGATAGTTGGTTGAGGATAATCACAAGAGTTCTCATTGCAGCTCCCATATCATTCAGTTGCTTGCTCAAAAAACTGTCACAGTTTCCTTCACATCCACTGTTACTTTGGTGCTTGCTAGATCCAGCCATTTACTAAAACCAAAAAGGTCAGTGTGAGTATATAAAAAAACCATCATGTACTAATGAGGAATATAAACACTAAGATATACTTACTCATTCACTTTATCTAAAACTAGGACTCTTTCTAAAATCCTAACCATTATGGTAATGCCACTTATGCTTAAAGAATACCCTAACCTCTAAAGTTATCTAAACTGACCTTTGATACCAACTATAAGGCCCCATCCTTAAACCTTTCTTAATCTTGAGTTATTAAAAGATTACACATTGAGGATCTTTTCAGGTTTAGAGTTTTAGAGAATTAGATCCTGAATCATGCATTACATTCCACATTTAAAACAAAGTGGTTACATAAAAGACAGTATTCATTCTTCCCATCAACGGAAACATATTTAAATTAAATCATGGATTCTTTCTTGACACATCCTTGACACTATCATCACATCATGTACCTTTCCCTTGACCTGTGAAAAACATTTCAAAAACATGGTATGAGCATAAAAAGCTCAGTAAGGGTTATAAAAATATGGAAAGGAAACATGAGATCATATATACATAAGAATGAAATCATACTTTACCCATAAAACAAAGGCACTTTAATATTCTTCATCAAACCATGAATAAATCATAGAAATCATAAGACATAAAGGTAACTTGAGGCATTCATAACATTATAACGTAGGGAGTAACCCTCTTGGTTACGTTTTGGAATACCCATCATAGTATATTCCCTAAATCTCTTCGGAGAAACCTTATCATTTCACTCCTTCGCGTTACCCAATGCATTGGAGAGCTATATCGGGCTCACCCACCCTTAGTTTATCACGGAACCACCCGTTTTCATAACAATTCCCAAGAACCATAACATAAACTTATCAAATAAAACATGCATAAAGGAAGCATAACATTTCCACATTTCAATCACAATATAACATTTTAGTATATTGAAATAATGAATCCGTTCAAAAAGAAACCATTTCCCAAACCATTGAAAACATTTAATAAAGAGATTTTTGAATCAAAGTGTCCCATACCACCATGAAGCTTCCAACATTTTAAACCATTAATATCCATATAAATAAATCCTTAAAACCATTTTGAAAACATGGATATTAATAAAAACAAATCATTAAATCATTTAAAGTGATATTTTGGTTAAAGGGTTTTTACCAAAATTAGAGACACTTGAATTCAATAATTGAGGAATAACATTTAATCAAAACTTTATAATATCATGAGAATAAATGGATTCATGATATAATATTACAAATGACATTATATACACCATATAAGTGTGAATTGGTGCATAACAATAATGAAGTCTCAATAGGGATGTAAAATGTGATGAAATCACTTATGAAGAAGGTATCCTTAAATTAAGGATAAATCAATCTCAAAATTATGTGTGAAAAATATAAATACACCCAATATAATTGGATATTAAGTGTAAAATAATAAAAGGTCATTAAAACATATTCAAAGGATGACATATTCAATAACTACATGTTCAACCCAAAGAAATCAGAATTGGGTTAAAATGTTCCCTTGGTAAAATTCGACAGCCTAACAGCGTCACTTAAAAAATTCAGAAAATGAGTTGATGAGCGATAAAAAGGGAATCTGATATCTTGGACATAAAATTTACATCAATAAGGTTATATAAGAACATATCCCAACATAATAGTATGTGAATTAAAAGACATAACAAACAAAGTCTTTTAAATGAGGAGGGTGAAAGGTTCCCTTACCGACTTGGGTAACTTTCAAAAAGTACACCCCATTAGAGAAGTGTCATACAATGAATATGTAAATACCCATAAATTGAATTATATTACAAAAGGAGTGTAATAATGGGCAGTACATAAACCACTAAAATGAAATTTTGGCAAATGTATCATAAATCTCACAGGAATAAAAGTGAGATGAAAAATCCCTTACGAAAACTCAGCAGCCTAACGGCGCAACTTAAAAACTTCCAAAAATGGATTGATGAGAGAGAATAGGGTCTCTAATCACATGAAAATAGAAATTACAGTAGGAGTAATATAAAATAACATCCCAATAACAAGAAATATGATCTTTAAATGGAATGACATAACAGAGTGTACTTAAAAAGAAAGAGAGGAGTAGGATCCCTTACCTCGGTTCCGACATGACTCGATCGTTCTTTAATCTCCTGAATAATAAACTTGAGTTAATTTATACTTGATTAAGATCCTTTTTCAAGATTATTATTCCTTTTATATCACTTATTTCAATGTTATAAACATTATGTAAACATTAAGTTAATAATGATTGTTTTGTCGATATTTGGTTCTTAAGTCGAAAGTGGACTTCATACAATTACATGTTGTTCGTGTGGTCAAAGTTTATTTATATCCAAAATGACATTCCTGATTTTGATATCACATATATCATATATATCATGCATATAAATGTATTTATAATATCACATAATCATTTAGAGGAAAGAAATGAAATGCACCGTTCCTGGAGACGGTAAGCCGTACGTACGCATGAACGCTACTTTCATTTCTAAGTCATATTAATGGAATTAAAACTATATGATAGGTATGTATATTTTAAATACAGATTTATATTAATCGTTTAGATGTATAATTAATTATATATATCCAATATATACATGTATTTTTAATAGTACATTACATTTGGGGATAAGAAATGAAATGCACCGTTCATGGAGACGGTAAGCCGTACGTAGGCATGAACGCTACTTTCATTTCTATCTCATACTTTAATGGAAATAAATAATAATTATATAGAGGTATATTATTATTCCAGTATAAAATCATATATAATAACATTAAATCCATCCTTTATACGTTCCACGTATGGAATTAACGAATCACATCACTTTGAGGGGGCGGTAGTCCGCACTTCCTAAAATGAAGATATCGTATATACCCATAATGGAAGCAATAAAGGTAAGACACAAATGAAAAATAAAGAAGCTAAAGTAAAAAAATAAACATATTATATATCATATATAAATATAGTGACACCTTAATGGCCACCTTTTAATGTGTTATATAAGTGTTGAACAATCATCGTTTCGTGAGGCAGAAATTCCCCATCCACGGAAACAGTATGTTCTTTAACCATTAGATGTAGGTGTGTGTAAGTGCAGCTCGAATCCTTCTTATAAAAACATACTAGTATTTTGAGGATACAGGATTTGTTGCAAAAGGAAAGAATAAAAAGAGTTTTTGGGGTTGGAGAAGCAAAATAAAACAAAAGGACTCAAAAGAAGACATTACCTTAAAATCGGGTAACTCCCTTTGGTTTGAGCTCAAGGGATTCCTTGGGAAGACTTATGCCCAAAGTGAGGCTTCAAGTAGTACTAGAGGGAAGTGGAGAGACAAAATGGGCAGGGTTTGGCCGAGCCAAAGGCTTTGGGAGTGTGGGTAAGGAGGTAGAGGTGGGGGCCTTTTATAAGAGGAGAGGAGGGGCACTTTTGGAAAGAAAAGAAATATTACATTATTTGAAAATGAGAATCGGATTTAAAGGGTCCCACATTGATATAATTCGATGATAAGGTGATAAGGGTTCGAAATACACTCATACAATAGGTTTTTGACATGTGTAGGACTTAGATATTACATTATCATTCCATTTTATTTAAATCTTTAAATAATGAGGTCATTGCTGCATCATCACGATGTCGTAAATAATTTAATTTATTTAATGACAAAAAATTATAAAAAAAATACTATGATGTAGTAAATCCTTTTAGCTTTCCAATGACTCTTTATAATCAAAAATATGATCTTTATAACCCCATGTAAATTTTTTTTTCGTAAAACATATTATGTGTGTGTCATATTTACTTTTACATTAAATAAAAAGTTATTTATGTCATTTTCCAACCAAAGGCTCCATGGGGTCCCGAAGTTGACCCATGGGTTGTCTTGGTCGGCCATGACAATCCAATTAGGGTAGGACATGTTTCAAGCTCATCTCATATTATTAAAACATTATTTTTACCTTAAACTACACTAATTACCTCTAATCGCGATTAAAAACTTAATAAGTTACTATTCACCAAAAAATTATTTTTATCCCATTGAACCACATTTTACTTTTTAATGGCAACCATGTATGTCGGATTTTTGAAATTCAAAACAAAAATATGGAAAAATTCCATTTAAACGGAAAAATTAGTTTTTATAAGTACCACTTAGTGGTTTCACTATTCATCAAAAATTGATGTTTTTCAGAAAAATCCCAAAAATTCACCATAAGCTATATTTGATATTCCGAATTAAAAAATGAAGTCTATTTTAAAAAATTCAAAACATATAAGTCATATTAATTAATTTAATAATTAATTCCCACTATCAAAGAAAATAGCGTGTTTTTATGAAACAATAAGTATCAAAAGATTGACACTAGTTTAAGTCTGATTTCAAAGTGAAATTAATTTCAACGACCACTATTGGATTTAATGATAAAAATATATTCTAATTTCACTTTAAAACCAATTCAAAAGATAATATAATCATATAAATAAATTAGATTAAAAAGAGGTTTTGAATTAAAATACAACATTTTACACTATTCATTGAAAAAATTAACTTTATCGGAAAGATACCAAAAATTTACACAAAGTAAATTTTGATGTCCCGATTCTTAAGAAGAGTTTTATTTGGTCCAATAGAATGTATAAGAGTGAACAAAACTATATTTAATGACGGTTCTCCATCAAAAGGGGATAAGTGAGCCTTTAGTGAAAACTAGGGCATATACGCCTAAAATTGAATTCTTTCCATATCTTAAGCCTTTATCTTTTATTGGATAAATGTAAAAACATTTAAAAACATGTATAATCATATTTTAGTTATTTCTATCCATTACCGCAAATACAACGGCTACATGTTAACTACCATTTAAAATAATATTATTTTATTTTTACAGTGCAACGTAAGATTCACAAGAAACTCATTGTTGCGTGTTGGGTACGCCATCGATCATAGCATCCCCTTTAAAGTCATATTAATACATTATTCAAAAATATGGATAAATATGAAAATTTCATATTCTTTATTTACCTGGGGTGTTACAGGTACATGGGTACCAATGCAAAAAAAATCTCTAAGTGTCAATTTATTCTACCCTAGAAGAGGTGAAGGGGATAATTATGTGTTTATTTTAAAACCATAGGTGATATTGAAGTAACCAATTATGTGGTGTCCAGTATATTAATCATATCATCAAATTAATATGATCCACTATTATATTTGTGATCCCCATACACTTTTATATCATAAATATTTTCCAAGATAACTAAATTTTTACCATTCACATAAGAAGGGAGTTTCTAGTTGAATATCCTTGTGTATGTATCAATACAACAATGAAGTGTAAGGAACACCCACTTGTTACAATTAAAATTAATAATTAGTTGCAATTATTTTCATACGTACTGATGAATTTGATATTATACTTGGTATGAAATATATTTCACAATATGATGAACAAAATTATTTCAAAAAGAAGGAAGTTATGGTTAATATTGAATATGTAGAATTATTTATCATTAGAGCAGAGATGTCATCATATGAGACATATCCAAATCCAACAATAGTGTATCTACTAAATGAGATACTGGGGAAAATATATAAAACTCATTCCAAGGATAGAGAAAGCAGTCATCAATTTTAGTATGTACCAATTTTATAAGAATTCATATACATATTTCCTAATGAATCTCTTGGATATCCACCCGAGTGAGACGTTCATATTTCTATTTATTTGATCACAGGTAAAAGACCAATATCAATGAATCACTATATAATTTCTATAGTGGAATTAGTATATTTTAATAAAAAACAACATGATTTGTGTGATAAGGTATTTATTTTCCCTTGTGTTTCACTATATGGATCCCATAATCTCAACATTAAAATGAAATATGGATCAATGAGATTGTTCATTGATTATTTGGAAATAAATTATATTATTTTAATGAAATATTATCCTCTCACACACATTAATTACTTATTTTATCAACTTCAAGGATCCAAATATTTTTTATTTTTTGAACTCAATTCTTAGAATCATTAATTTCAATAAATGAATGAATAAATTGATAATATAAATTTCATAACAAGGAATATAAATTATGAGTTTATTGTGATTCCATCAAGATTGAATAATTCACCATCTATTTTTATATATCTACTGAACATACTATTCATGGAATAGCATGTTAATTTTAATTTTTTATTCATTAATGATATCATCGTGTGATCTAAAATCTATGTGGTACCTATGATTCAATTTCATTTCAATGTTGAGGGCCTTTCGAGGAGGGGGTTATAGAGAAAATTTATTCTATGTGTTTTTTGGATTTAATTAGATTCATTTCCTATAAATATTTTCTCAAGGGATGTAATCTCTTTTGATATTATGAATACAATGGATTGTAAGGAATTTCCTACATTAATGAATATAACTAAGGTATTTTATTACATTGGATCATAGATTACTATCGATGATTAATTCATAATTATTCCAGACTGGTTCAAATATTAATCATGATTATATATAAAGGAGTTCTATTTGTATGGACAAAGTATCGGGAATAATGTATTAATATACTAAATCTAATATTGGTCAGTAATTTGATTTTGACACTAACATCTGAATGTGATGGGATTAACTTATATAATGACACATAAAATTAGGGACATGTTCATATCCTAATGAAAAATTATAAAATTATTTCATATACATTATGTTAATTTAAAACTCATGAATTTTTTTACCAAAACCATGATCTCCATTTTACAATTGTATTATTTTCATTGAAAATATGGAGAAATTATCACTATGGTGAAAATAAAAGATTGAAAATAATAGATTGAAAAACCTTTCATATAATGAGATCAATATGAGAAAACCTAAATAGGGCATAAAATGCATTGATTCAGAATGTTCCTAGAGATCTGACCCAAATGAGAATTGAGAGAGCTCATATGTCCATGAATCATATAAATATGGATATGAGAATTATTAAATAAGATATAACTCACTAATTTATCAAATTATTGAAAAATGGTCATTATTTGAAAAGATAAAAAGATCTCAATATGATGATGAGAACTGTCATAAGTAAATTAATGGTGCGAATGACGGTAAATTTTAAAATATAATTTGTGAATTTGGTGTTATGAAAATTTAATATTTATACTTTATTCAATTTATACCTAAGATAAATATGGAATTTTTGTTCGAGGGTCATAACACAAATTTCCCT
Organism: Viscum album; assembly: GCA_963277665.1. Taxonomy (NCBI): domain Eukaryota; kingdom Viridiplantae; phylum Streptophyta; class Magnoliopsida; order Santalales; family Viscaceae; genus Viscum; species Viscum album. The sequence goes on along the minus strand of OY728152.1, from coordinate 1,409,075,183 downwards.
ACACAACCTATAAGTAAAACAATATAAAGGAATTTGAGGGAACAATATTCTGTGATAATAAGAAGTAGAAATTGGTATGTTTTATCATGATTTTTAGTCTTTAATCATTAAAATGATGTGAGAAACCATCCTTGAGAATTCATGAATCCTCTACATATTCTTATGTGGAAATGGAATGAAATTACAAAGGATATTTCAATAAAACGAATGATGGATTATAGGTAGATTGATGAAACATAGGTAATAATTTATTGCCTAACCAAATATGAACATTAACTCACTCTATGACAATATTTACCTTTCTATATCCTTTCAATGAACTATATTAATGATCATCTGGGACATTACAGAACTCTTATTTTGAAAGCGTTTGGTAATTCCCCCCATTTGGATCAAAATTATAGACGATTATTCAAAAGGATCAAGATAATATGAATTATTTGAGAACATTATACTATTCCCAAACTGATGGGTAGACTAAATGGACAATTAACATATTAGAATACATGTTTTGGTTAGGATCAATTGACTATCATGATAAATGGTATAATTATTTATCATTTTTTATGTTTCTTATAACAAATGTTTCCATTCGAGTATTCAATTAACATCATATGAAGCATGTTATGGAATGATTTTTCATACTTCATCATATTGGGAAAGAGTTTTTGAAGGTAATGTGGTAGGCATAGAATATATAAAATGTAAAAAAACAAAGGTAATGTCTATTCTGACTCATATTAATTCGCCTCATTGAATGGATATGTGTTATCCCAAAAATCATAGAAATGATTTGGAATATGAAGTGGGAGATCATGTTTTCAAGGGAGTGTCTCCCTATAAGGGTATCATATGAATTTAAAAGAAATGGAATAATTGTGTAATGCCCTGACCCCAATTACCCAAAGTCAGTGCATTATTACATAACATTTTCATGATTAAAAGAGATCATGTCCTGAAAGACTGATTAGTTTAGTATCCTTGTTTGTATAAGATACATACATAAGTTTTACATTACATCATGAAAAAAACCAAAAATTGGGTCCCCTTTGAACACACTCATATCCTTTGGCCTATCCCTATCGGTTTATCATAAAATAATTCTTCACATCCTAGTAAAAATAATACATAATAATAGGGTGATATCAGTTGCTCATTAAGGATAACAATATAACTGAAACTCTCATAAATAATAATAAACATTTAAGGAAATGTATACAACAAAAACACAATCCTTTTAAACTTATACATCAGCATAGTATGGAAAGGATAAATAAAATAATAACACACACATATATATATATATTTACATGGCTATTGTACAGGTTGAATAATCACATGTACTATCAATAGGTAATTTTATAATGATGGAATGCATAATGCAGGACATAATCACCACAAAGTATATGACTCATGCCAAGACTATAAATAATATTTCGTTAAGGCCTTGTTACAAGATACAGGTTTGTCTTATGAGACCTATCGATGCATTGAGGAGCTATATCATGCTCCATCCATAACTTACTAAGTCCAATGCATTCTTCATATGAAATGGTTGAAAAACAATATAATTTTTCTATTAAAACTAGCATAAAAATTTTCAATACATTAACCATAAACCATGAATGGAATAAAATTTACTCATCCATAGTAAAACATATCAAAGAACCTTTAATACAATATAGAAGATTGTATTATAATAAATCAACATCAAATAAGTGTAAAATCCCTTAATGGACATTGACATAGATGAAATAAATAATATTTGTGAGAAATATCTCATTCTATTTTGAAATCAATTAAAAGTTACATAATTATAAAATAAAACATTTATTTTGAAAATATTCTTATAAGCTTGTAAGAGATGTTTTGAAAGTGTTATAATAGAGGGAAATATCTGCACCATCCGTATAAGTTAAAAAAACATTCTTACCTTAATTTGACGAAAAGGTCATAGTGTACCTGATTTGGAAAACAGCCAAAAGATCCCTTTAATTTTTTTTATAAAAAGCCAAAAAAGTTTATAAATGTCTTTGAAACATATTCTAGGAAATAGTAAAAAGAATTTGAAATACAATTTTCAGAAACACGGATGAGGATGATAATTTATTTCTTAGTACATGCTTATTTATAAACTACCTCAAATAATATAATGATTGTGAACTTAACCCTTATTGGAACTGTATAGGATCCTCACAGAATACATCCTCTAGAGTGAAAAAATCATTAATTGGGAGAGGAGTAGCTTCTATGTTATTATCTCATGCAACCACAACAGGGTGACTAGGATAGAAATAATTCTGGGAATTGGGAGAGGTTCCTTTCCCATGGAATACCTATATTCCCCTATATTGACAAGACGATAGCGGAAAATGGACTTTGACAAGGTTGTGAACAAAATCTCAAATCACATTTTGATGAAGAAAAATCACTTCCACTCCTTCAGATGATGGATCATCCTGGTGAATAGTGTGATCTCAGTAATCTCGGTTCATGCTTTGACCTCTATGAGTGAGCCTAAGGTGGTTATTTGGTTTATTGACAGGATTCTTGTGCGCTTCATTTTGGAAGAGTCTAGGGAGTGGAAGAGACAGTGGGTGTCATGGGGTAAAATATGCCTAACCCATATGTGAAGGGGGAATTAATTTCAGGTGTATGGTGGATAAAACCCACTTCTTGCACGCGAAGCTTGCATGGGAATCCATTGAACCATGCTCCTTGTGGGGGAAGCAGATGTCTCAAAGACATAAGGACAATATGGATTATGGTTCAGCAAGGGGGAATACATTATGGTCCTTAGTGTTTAACATTATACCGACTATCCAACCATTCTCTAGATAGATTATCAGGGAAGGGAGAATCCTCTTCTAGAACCACAATTGGGCGGGTGAAGTAATGGCCTACCGAGAATTTCTGGCCCCCACTATCTTCTTCAGGGAGGCTAGGTCATATCCCATGTTACAAAGGTCGGTCATGGATGCTCCACAGCAATATGATTTCAACTCTGTGGTTATTAACTCTAAGCAAGATAGATGCACCTATACTCCTTCTTCCTTGGGGAGGTTCAACTCAAATGATTTCCATAGGAGGAAAGTCCTACATGGGAAACATGATAAGTGGAATATTATGGCCTAGTGTAACAGCATTCTGGCTAAACTCAATTTCTGTACCTTTTGGATCCATAATAAAGAATTCTCTCTGATGATCATATTAAAATGATTGGAATCAGTCTTGCATCTTGTTTCCAATGTTGTGGGAATGAAAGCAAAGACAGCATGAATGACATCCTCTTTACAGGAGAATGTGCTCGACACATCTAAAGGTTCTTTGGAGTCCATACATGATTTATTTACCAAGGGGGTAAGGTTGAGATGTTTATGGAGATCAGTTTCATGAAGACCAATGTATTAATGGAGGAGTCCAAGGTGCGAGCCTCTGTCTTCAATGCGGCCTACTGGGGGTTATGTAAATCCATGAACCAGGCTAGATATGAGGGGAGCTGCTCCACTGGATGATCCATGGTGGAAAATACCTGTTTCTTTTCGATGGATTTGATTTGGAAATTTGGGCATTGAGTGGGATATTTCATCCCGTCATGTGATGTAGGATCCACTATGGAGGGCCTCCAGGAATGGTGAAGAGGAGTAGGAATGGTGGATTCATTGGATTCCACCAAGTGATGGGATCAAGCTAAATATTAGTGGCTCTTGTGTGTTGGGTTACATGTGAGGAGGAGGAATTATTCGGGACTTCAAATGGAGTCTTGTGATGGCCTTCACAGCACACTATGGTAGTGGATTAGGTTTGTGGGTGGAAGCGATGATGGTACTTACATGCCTATCCTTATGCAACCTAAGGAGATTTACCACTACCCACATAGAAATGGAATCTATGATTATTCATGATGCTCTACATGGTAAAGGTACCATTCCCTGGTTACTCACTAATACAACTAGATAGTGCAAGACACTCCTCAGTAGAAATGTTAGTATTTCATATACATGGAATGAGGGGATCAAAGTGGTGGATTATATGGTTTTTGTTTCAGTCCTTGGAACTTATTTGACCTTTTTAACCAATGTGTCATGTCTTAAATTGGAGGGGGTAAACCATATCCGGGGTTATTCCCTTGGACTTCATCATTTCCAACCCCCATAATAAAAGTTTTTGTTTTTCTTATTAGGTCCTCCAATTCCCCCATTTTATGAATACTAATTATAACATCAGATGGATATATGATCTAATAATATTGTTTTATTAATAATATTTCGGTAGAATCATTGTTTCAGGTGTTAAATGAATCATTTTCTTTTATATGTTTTTTACATAAGTCATGTTTGTTATGGATATGATGTATTTGATTTATTTCTAGATGATATTATTTTCTTAAACATTATTTTTAAATAATCAAACTAATATTATTCATGAATGGTTACGATGGGGAAGGAATATCATCACGTTCATTAAGAGGGTAATTTGTACATACGCACGAGTGACAAAATCATTTTAATGATGGTCAATTCATATGTAATTGGATGGAATATTACATATAAAAAATCATTAAAATGTTATATTTATTAATTAAATCAATTTTACTCATTATTATACCCATAAAAATAATGAAGTGTTGATTAACAAACTACACCACGACGTGGAGACGGTAAGCCATACGTATACCCATAAGGTGACTTTTTGATTCGTAGGATAGATAGAATAATGAATATGGTTGTACCATTATATAATAACATCAATGTATGTAGAAGGTACCAGAGTTATTATTTTGTTATGGAAACAACAAATAAAGGGGATGTGGAAGAAGAAAAGAACATGGAAATATGTGAGGAAGTAATAATCTCTTCTTTGGGTTCTTCTTGATGATTTTAACAAAACTGCTCTTTAGGATGGATTTCTGATCAATGTATGGCTTATGGGTTGATGTGAGGGTATTTGGGAATACATTTGATTAGTGTTTGGCAGAGCAAATGGCTTTGGAGGTCTGATTTTAAGAAAAGGGGAAGTACGCTTTTATAAGAGATGTGAGGGTCACTTTAGGAAAATCTTGAAATATTATTTTAATATAAAATCATTTTTGGATTATAATGGCTCTGAATAGATTTATTTATAGGATAAGGTGGGAATGGGTCAAAAAACACTTATTCAATAGAGTTAATACATGTGTTAGTGTAACTATAATATCATTTTTACTTTTGATTACCCTATTTACTTCTAACTGTGGAAAATAATATTCCAAAGTCACTATTCACCAAAAAAATATTTTCATTCTATTGAACCACATTTCACATACTGATGTCAAACATGTATATCTGATTTTTTATATTCAATTCATATAAGTGGTAAAATTATGTTTTATGCAAATGTGTAAATGTGCCTAGAAGGTTGGTAAAAGGCATTAAATAGTTAAATAAACATTTATATATAAATCTTATGATAAAATGACTCCAATGAATTACATTGAACTAATATAGGTATTATGTATCTATTTTGACTTTAAAATAAATTTAAATAATAATTATTATTATTTAAACAAAAGTATGTTTTAAACAATAACACTTTGTTTTTTCACTATTCTTAAAAAATTAAATGTTTTCAAAAAAAATATCAATAATTCACAACAAGATAATTCTGATATTATGAATCCAAAACTAAAGTCAATTTTGAAAATTTTAATTTATAAAATTTCAAAAATAGGGTATTATTTGTCATAATATGTATTTAAATGGTTAGTTTAATTGGTCATGGTGTGCTAGAACACAAAGTGGCGTACAATGCAAGATATTGCATTATTCAAAGAGAAATATACCATTTAAACATGGGGTGTTACAAATTGATTCATATACATTATACCAATTGTAATAAATTGATGAATTATAGTTTTTTATTATCATATTTCAGTGACTCAATGTTTCTTGAATCTGCATAATGTGTTCCATATTTTGTGGTTAAGAAAATCTATGACACATATAATACATGTTCAAACCTTTGATGACATTAAATTGGAACAATATAAATCTTAATTAGTATAACCCTTTGAGATTGTTGATACTAGTGATCATGTATTGAGGAAAATTATGAATTAGTTGGTTAAGGTATATTGGAGAAATAATAAAATGGATAATGAAACATGTGAACCAAAGGATGTTATATAGAATAAATCCATAACATTTTAAAAGGAAATATAAATTTTATTTTGAGGTTGAAAATTTTCATTTTCAAAATTATGAAAAACCCTATGAAAATGAGATTTATTTCAATTTATATTAATTCAATAACTTTAACATCTTGTGACACAAGAAACTCCAGGTTTAAATGAAATGTGAATCTATATTAAAATATTTTTTATATATATCCTATATAAAAAAGAATATTTATTATATTTATAGTAATATCTAATTTATTATGATTATGGTTATAATTGATTAGAAATAAAATATGTATCATTTTAAGGTAAAAGATAATTTTTTCTGAAAATAATAATTTTATAAAGAAAGTGATTTCATTGCTTATTGATCACTAATGATAAATTAATTTATTTCACATATTGAAAATTAATTTTATAAAATTAATTTCATTTTTAAAATTAACATATAAATACAATATTTTAGTAAATATTGGTGAATTTTAGATATATTTCATTTTTTGATAAACGGTAAAATATTATGATTTATTATAATTTTTTATATATTTAAATTAATAAATATATAAATTATATTTAAAATTATTTATAAATAAATTTTAGATATTAGTAATATAATAAATACAAATTAGGTCGTTGGAATCAATTTAATATGGAATAATTATATTATATTCTTTTATACTTATGAAATGTTTAACATTAGAAACCAACATTTTCAATGCGTATGTAGGTACAATTTTAAATAAGAATACTCTAGTTATATGAATATAATTTGGATAAATAGATTCCATATTTATAATTATAATGATTTATATTATCAAAAAAAATCAAATTAATTTTTGAATATTATAAATTTTTAAAGGACTAAAAATAAATTATCACTAGTTAATGTAAAAACTGATTTAATGGAGAATAAACTAAAAAGATAATAGTATCAATTACCATGAAAACATGTCCAAAACAAATTATATGGATATATATAGACATTATATCCTATAAGGGTCTATAATTAACAATTTTATGGCTTTTATCTTGATTAAATTAGGTTTTTAATTTATTATTTTTAAGGATACAATGTGTGTCATCTCACCGCATTTTAAAGGCCACCCACAATCCTCCCATGTTCACACATACCAATCCATTTGGATTGTACATTACCTTAATTTATAACATCATTAAATTCCACAAAACATTTTAGTGTAATTTTTTTTACCGTTAATTCATCATAGTATGTATTTTGGTGTAATCATTCTATGATTTTCTTAAGATGATATAACATTCTTCAAACTTCATTTTTATTTTTATATTCATTCACAAACATAAAATTTTATTCAACAATGATAGTATAAAAAAAATTTAATCTACATTGTATTTAAATTTTATAATTTTAATTTTTGAACCATTATCCATATACACTTTGATCAAATGGGAAACAACCTCTTCAATTGTTTGTATGACAGACTACCACCATAGAATTTGATGGAACACATTTTTCATGAAAACCAAATTTTGAAATATTTGATATTAATTATAATATTAATATAAAATATTAATGATATAAATATAATTGTTTAATTATAATATCACACAAAACTTATTATTATCCTTTCCATTTATAGCAATATAACCTTGGTTGGGTGTATGGTGGAATACTGTCGCGTTAAAATATGTGTTTCATTTATCAAATTTTCATTAAATAAAATTTATTAATGATAAATTTAATGAATTTATTTTTTATATAGGAAATTATATAAATTCAATAAAATTTTTATATAATACACTCCCATATCGTTTATCTCGTAAAGTGAATGATATTTTTTCTCATGCGTCGGTATGACCAACCTCCTCCATGATGTTATGCATCTCATTTTCCAAGTGAGAAATAAAAACAATGTTTCTGAAAATGTATCTAATTAGTAGATATGAAATTTATAAAATGATTATAATTATTATATAATTTATTTAATATGTTTTTACATGAAAAGAAACTCTCATGATAAAACATGCAAAATAAAATATGGAACTTTACACTCGAAATAATTTCACTAATGAATTGTTATAAAAAAATAGATGTAAAAGTTTATAAGAAAATAATAGATGATATTTTAAATATGATAATGGTAATTTAATAAATTAATATCATTCATAAAACAATTACATGGGAGGTTAAATTACATTCAACTAATGGAAATATTAAGGTAATGGATTTCATCTCAATTTCCATTACATCGAGACATATATGTTAATATGATTTTGGTTTCAATCCCTCTTTTTGTTTAATGAAAAGAATCATGGATTTATGAGGGGCCTAAAGGGTGTTATGGGGGTTTTAAATATGACTATTTTGAAAACTAGTCCAATATACCAAAGGTGCGTGGTTGGCACACGTATAAGAAAACCGTGTGGCCTTCCATGGAAAATCAAACATACATTGACAATGGAATAACAAATGGTTGGAACATGGTTAGTATAACTATGTGTAACTACCTAGGTATCCCAGAAACCAAAAACCCCTGGGAATTTTTCTTTTACATGGATTAATAATAGTTTGAAAAATATCATCGATAAACTATATGGACCAGTAATGTTAGGAAACTTTACAAAATTTACATTAAATGATTTATATGTTCTACATTATTTTTTCACTCATTTTATCCTCTTAACACTAGTTATGTGATATAACCCAAAAAATATTCCATGTTTTATTTGTCCCTCATTTCATTTCCATTTGTATTATTTTCAATTGTGGTTCGATGTTCCAAGTATGTATAATCATAACCACGCTTATCTTTTCTGAATTATGGTTTGTATATTTTAAATCTTTTATGAATCTGTAAAACACCTTTTTTCAGGTGGAATCTTGGATAAAGCATCATATGTGTTTTGTAACAAGACACGAGGCATTTATTAAGAGTTAATTGACCACCAAATTCCTGGTAGGGGGTCCATATGTTATATCCCATAGTGTTGAAATGGATTTGTGCATTTGGGTATGAGTTCATGCTCCTTGATTGTTGTGATTTGAAATCAATTGGTGGAATTTGGTGAGATAAAAATATAAAAAATGATTTTAAACCCTCTTGATCCTCGTGGGATGTTTCAAGAATGACTTGGCCAATTTGGGGCCACCCATGGAGTGCACTGAAATTCCTAAATCATGAAACTGTCATTGTGATGGGTTGAATTAATTCATAATAACATAGAAATTTTTCCAAACATGATAATATTTTTAGTTGAGTTTAATATATAATATTTATAGTTTTTAAAAGGTTTTATTATGGATTGGGGGGTTTTTTTCATGGAATAGTTATTGTTTAATTTAGTTAAATGATATTATGTCAAATATGTTATTAATTATGTTGAGATGTCCTAAAATACAAGCATATATGAAATGATAATCATTTTTAATGTTAAATGGATTTTGAATTAATGATATTATAAACTGGATACATAGGTGAATTTATGAAAATATTTAATTGGTTAGTACATGGGAATTATGGGGTATACCTAATGGGTTTAATGTAATAAAGTGATTGTTTTATACAATATAAGAATTATACTTGAAATTCATAAGTGGGAAAAATATTGTTAAATGATAAATTGGACAAAATTTGTGTGAATTGTAATTGGAAATTCTTTTAATGGGTTATTAAATAGTATTAATTCCCATGTTAATGGTTTTGGGATGAGATTTATATTTTACCTGGTTGTGTTTGATTGTGATTTTGTATGTGTGTAATGAATGGAGAAATAAGAATGGGAACATGTCTTGGTAGACTGGGGTATTAAAATTAGGATCTATTCACAAGGTTAAAGTTATAATGAGGCTCTAAAATCCATAAAAAATTCTTGGATTAGGGATGGGGACAGAGGATTTATTCCCCTTAATGGTTTCATTCCACCCAGACTAAGGTTTCAAGGAGAGGATAATTTGTTGATGTAATGTTTTTATCCCTAGTGAGACATGGACTTGACTTATTCCATTATATATAGTGATTTATTCCCTTATACCCGTGTGTATATGATATATATACCTAACCCATGGAACATAAGAAGATATTGGATTATGTAGAGAAGACAAATAATTGGTTAATATATTTTTAATGAATGAATTTTTTAGGAAACATATTGTTAACTAATGAAAACTGATTTTTTTCATTTTTGGTTTACTGTATCATATATTTCATACATGAAAGAACTATCAAATTGATGTATATTTCATATAAACCGTTGGTGGTGGTGTACTGAGTTTTTTACGCACACACTGTATGAGTCATTGTTGGGTACCCAAAAGGATTTCATGGCTGCAGGTCCGGACAAAAGGAAAGTACCAATGTATGGATGTTGAGTTAGACATGGGATACAAATTTATGAGGATCCAAATGTGGAGAGAGGGCTAGGTATGAATATTTAGTTGTTTTTCCTTCATTTGGGTTCTCTTTACTTTTTCACTATAAAATTTTGATGACATGTTTAATGTTGAATTATGTTTTTCCCTAGTTTTGCGAGATGTTGGTCTATTCATGTTTATTGGTTCTTTAATTTTGTTCTGATATTTTTATTTTGGAATTTTTTTGATTATTATGGTAAAGAGTGTATAGTTACCCAACATGACATATTAGACACTCATAAATTGTAAGAAACTTCTGGCATATAGGGATGAAATGTTGAGGTCATGTGATGCCTATACCCATGGAATAGGTTCATTGTCTTCCAGGTTAGTGATGCTACCGAGTTCTATCATAGGATTTTATATTATATTTATTTTTTGTACAATTTGGGTATTTTATGTTGAAGTATAGGGAGTTTATGGACTTTGTAATGCGCTCGTTATTAGGAGTATCTAACCCATGTACAAGGGAAAACCTTGGTTACCCATAGTGGGATGTATTATTTTTTATGTGTGTTGTTACAGTTCAATAATATTTCAACATTGGGTGATGCACATTCTATGTGATGTTACTATGTTACGATATTTTTCTAATGTACAAAATGTTATGAGGTAATACATGCATCCATCATTTTAGGTACCTAAGGATATTGGTGGCATGCATCATGATAGGAACACATAGGATGGGTGTGTGGGGCATAGAGATTAGAATGAATTTTTCATCAATGAAAAATTTGAAAGAAATAGTTTATAAAATTGGTAATGTTAGTTTTTAAATGAAAAGAATAGAAATGAATAGTCTTGGAATAGTGTGTCTAATGAAACATTATGAAAATGTTAACATTAAGGGTTGTGATATTTTTTAAAATATGATTGGACTCTAAATGGGAAATATTGCATAGTTACTGTAAAATGGGTAAGGTATTTTTCCTAATTAAATGTGTATATAAGTTAAAATGAGGATTGTAAGAAGTTGTGAAATAGTTAATCTATATTAGAGAAATGAATTTTTATTTGAAATTAGAAATAGATGAAATGTTTTATGGATACTAATTTTGATTAAGAAATTTGGTTTACACCAAGTTAACCATGGCCCACAGTAGTGATAGAAAGGGTTAGTGTTTTATGTATGTTAATGATGTTGGTATCATTGTCGATGGAGTGGTTTTTTATTAATGATGGTATAAAATATTTTCCATGTTTTTTTTAATTGTTTTAATCATTCATCGATGTATGTGGAAAATGGTTTTTATCGTGTTCATGAATAAGGTATGGACTTTCAAATATTGGGAGAATGGTGATTTTAATATGTGAATGATTGATTTCAAAGAATTTGGTGATGTTAATTCTAAAAGGAAGCATAATAGTGTAACTTATGGGAGTACCAGGTAGTGGATATTCCTTGTGTAGTTCATTTTTATTTGTGTATGGTTGGTTTTGGGTAGTGAGAGTTCCCTATTTAGAGACCTTGGATTTGTGACAGAAGACCTTTCTGGTTATGATGTGGAATATAATTGTTTTAGGATACCCGTGGTTGTATTGTGGCCCATAGGACATGAGGCGTTGTTTAGTAATGTGAGTGTGTAAACTCTTGTGAGTTATGGTTGTATGGTGCAAATGCTGGAATATAAATATGGTGCATGGGATTTAGGGACATTGGGAGAAAGAACCATGGAAAGTTGTGGTGTGGAATCAAAGGGGGTGCTGGGAATGTACTATCGATGTATGTTTACAGTTATCTTGGGAGTATAACATGAAGTGAATGGTCACATGGCATTCTAGGAATAGTGTGTATATGAACTAGGGTGAGATGGATTTTTTGTGAATGTCTCATTGTTAAAAACATTATATGTGTCGTTTTGGAACATGACCAATGGATTTTCTTTTTTGTTTCTCCAGTTTAGTGGTTTGTTGTTATTCGTCCATGATGGTGCCCTATGAGAGAGGTTAGATGGGAATCCTAGTGATTTGGGGTGTGTGTCACTCGTGATATGCCTTGGAATTTTGTAGTGGGCCATGGAGAGTGTTTCCCAGTGCGGGTAGGACCTAGAGGGATAAGAGGAATATTGATGGCTAGTGATGCGACTGTAGTTGTGGATACATATTAATAAATTCAAAAAAATCATTGATGACCTCAATATATAATACTCTAGAGATACAGGTGCATTGTAATATGAAACATGAAAGATTTATTAGAAGTGGAATCAATTCATAATTAGTACCCCCTTGTTTAAGTAAATGGTATTTTTTCCCTAGTTCTTTCATAAGTTCATCATAGATCTTGTGATAGGATTTATCATTTTTCAATAATGTTTTGTATCACATAGAATCATGGACCATATTTTTGGATTTCAATTAATAGATGTATCGATGTTTTTTCCAATAATAAAAGATATGGGTGACTGAATCACATCATATGAATTTGTTTTAATGGAAAAACCTAAGGTGAGAGTGGTCTCATGGATGAGATTGGTTGTATGAAAGGATTGGTTGTTGGGTGAGATGTAGAGGATCCCATAGGGCTGATGATGATGAATAACCAAGAATTATGGTTAGAGGAGTAAAAGTTTTTTTGTGTTGTAATTAGGTAAGGGTTAGATTGTGATAGACTATTTTTTTTAGTTGATTAACTATCAAGGACATACCAATAGAATTTGAGTAGTGCGGTAGTTGTAGTTTTAAAATAAAAGTTGGTTCACGAAATCTTGGAATATGGTCATGGAGCTGTGATGATTCACGGTTAGACTCATTCATGAGGTGTGATGGTTTAGAGTTTATGATATGTGTGCTGTAGGGAAGCCTGAGATCCTTGGATGGTCATGGGGTCTCGTAGGGGAATGTAAAAACAGAGAAGGAAAAGTTGTTGGAGGTGTTATTTGAAGTATTCATTGCATGAATCAAGTAATTGGGATCATGTCTAATATCTTGAAATCATCCTAGGTGCGTTGAGGTGCTATGGATTTACTCCATGCGACTTGAGAAAAATTTTCATGGACGAAGAATGTCGGGGTGGTTACACTCATGGGGGTGGTTCACATGGAGCTAGAATATGGGATGTTCAAAATTGACGGTTTCAATTGAGGCGCTCAGGATGAAAAGGATGTTAACAAAGGACATGTTTTACATTCATGATTTCTCAAAACATGCACTGAGTGATGTTCATTTTGTTTGAAAAGATAGATATTTGTGACTGCAATTTGGGGTTCGGCATGTGATCTAGTGTAATACATGGTAATTAAAATCCCTCATGAGGAGCAATGATAATGAAAATACTAATGTGGGGAGTGATAATTCAGTCCTGAATGTGGGGTAGAGAATGTTAATTTTATATATCGACATCGAGATGAAGATTAATAACCAATGAGGTGCATGTTGGTTTCCTCAAAGAGGCCATTTGGGCCTTGAATGCAGTGACTAACAAGACAAGCATTGGCTCCAGGATCAGTCTGCTTCCAAATGAATTTTGAGATGTATTTGCTTAATTCATTGAAGGGTGTTGTAAGATATGACAACAGTTAATGGAAATAGATTTTGGGGTCTATAATACCATCCAAAATAGAAGTATACTGAGTTAAGGTTCAAGGGATGGTATTGGAAACTATTCATGCTTGAAGGAACATTGTCCATGTGATGTGTTTTCATGCTAGTGGTGAAGCTAAGTGTTCTTTGATGAGTCATCTAGGGATTTCTCAACTCAGATAGGACTAAGAACATATGAGGAAGGTTTTATATAAATTTATATAGATGTTTTGGATGATAATTAGGTTTCAAATTTTCAAATAGGGATGGGTGAGAACCTAGGCTTCTTAGTTGTTGTATGAATATTACTGGTTTTTATACTAAAAATGTTAATGGGGATGGTGATTCATGATGATTGTTTGGATGGTAATGTTTCAATTCTAGAATAATTCTACCAAAAGTTAGGGAATAACCTTGATAGGAAGTTTGATGTCTGTGAACGACGTCATGTAAGTAAGCACATTGGTAATATAAAAAATGGGTAACATTCTAGGAGTGAAATATGGGAGTTTTGTGACAAACAAATATTGGCTGGTCTGACTGGAGATAGTATATATAAATTATTGTGGTGAGGGTGACCCACCTCCTGTTCAATGTCATAGTAGCATTTTCTATTTGGAAATGAAGTGTTACTTGAGTTTGGTATATATGATCTTATTACTCACATGTAATGTCCTAAGAGTTCATCCCAGATAGTTCCAATAGTGGGATTTGATGGTAATAAAGGATAATTCCCCTACAGATTTTGGGGCACATTGAGGTAGAACAAGTCAGATATTTTGAATGTTGATTTGATATTATGGCGTTATTTCTTCAATAATGGGGGTGATAGGAAATAAAATATGGTGGAGATAACCATCACATAATATTTTTTGGTTGTTGACATGATCAGGGTTTTTAGTTTTATGAACTCTAGTGATCATCGTTCATGTGATTTGGCCGTAACATAGTGGGTTGGAATAATTAATTAGTTGAGTGCTCTGAGAGTTTGGTTGTGTCCTGGATGTTTGGTTATGGAATGGGGTCATACGGACATGAGTGATGCATTTATGTATATCAGGAAGTGTGATTGGTATGACCTTGGGTTTTCATTTGGATGATATAAGGTTTGGGTAACTGTTAGTGTAATGAATATTTGAAAATTGGGGCCAAGTGTATCGGGTCACGCATTTCAAAGAGGATTAGACTAATGGGGGTGCCGAATGGTTTCTCCATTATGTTATGAAATGGAATCGTTTGTTATAGGTTCTATCAATTAGCGGTGATTACAAGGACTTATCATGGAGTCACGGTGGTTTATGTATGGTTTTAATCGATACATTATTCGAGGATTATCCAGCTCATTTTTTAATTTTAGTGAGAAATTATTGTGGTGAAGGCCATGAATATAGTTCAAATTTTATGTTATCATGGTCATTTTAAACAAAAAACATGAATAATGGGGATGGATAGGTTTCCTGGTGTCTTGAACTCTTTGTTTTGGAAGATCAGTGATTATTTGAAATTTGGCTGGTGGACATGCCATATTAAGTTTGGGAGGTTATAAAATCATGGTTTTTGTGAAGGTATATAAATTTATAAATTTTTGTTTCAATATCTTGTTTTTTTATTGAAATTATTTCAAAAATAATAAGGGTACATAGTGGTGTGTCAGGGGTTCAAAATATTAAAAGGGGATAAATAGTCCAATTTGTGCAAGCCTTATGGTTAGAGCAAAGTTTATCAAACTGTATGGCAGTTCTAGGAAAATCATATATCCCTGTATTTGGGAATAACACACAGTTTACCCAATGGTAGTAAAACCACACAAAACACCTATTGTAATCGTGCAACAAACTCCCCATGGATGGAGGCTTTCTCATGATTCTCGAATGGTATGGAAAACAAAGTGGGTAAACCATGAGTTCATGTAAAGTTGGGAAAATTTACAATATTTTCATTATGTGATTTTTTTGTTCTATGTGATTTTCCCTCTCATTATTCCCCTCATAAACATAATGATGAGATATAACCCTCAAGATCTTCCAATGATCAATCTCCCTCATTTCATGGTCATTAGATGTGTCATCGATTGCGGATCGAATATCTGGATAAATCTAATCCTTTTCTCTCTTATCTTTTCCAAGACAAGGATTGAATATTGGGAAATATTCTTATGAATACCTAAAACACATTTTTACAATGTATTCAAGGTTAATGCTTCAAAGGGGGTTTGGATTGGCATCTAAAGAATCGATAAGAGTGTATTCATTGGAAGATTTGAGTTAGGTGATCTATGTGTTATATCCAATATGTTTTAAATGTATTAGTGCATATGAGTATGTGATCATGATACCCACATATTTAGATTTGAATTCCTTTAGTGGTATTTTATAGGATGAAAATCTAAATATTGTTTTGAAACCCTCATTATCCATGTGGGATGCATCTAGGTTGGTTTGAGACATTTGTGCCACCATTGGAATGCACCAACTTTCCAAAACATAGGAATTGAAAATGTCAAGAGTGGAATTGATGCATAATAGCATAGATATGTTGGTGAACTTGATAATATGGTTAGTTTATTTAAACATGTAATATTTTTTTCCTAGGTTTGATGATGGAATAAGAGTTTTTTTCATGGCTTAATAATGGATTAATTGAGTAAAATGAGATTCTGTCACAGGGGTTATGAATTATGTTGTGTTTTCTAAAAAATAGTATATGTGAAATGATGAATGTGTTGAATTATAAATGTCTTGTGAAATGAAGATACTGTGAATTGGTTGTGTAAGTGAATTAAAGAATATATTTAATGATTTAGTACATGATAATTATTGGCTATGCCTAATGGGTCAAATGTAATAATGTGGTTGTGTTATGTGATATAAGAATTATACTTGAAATGCATCACTGAGAAAATTATTGTGAAATAATAAAGTAGGTTAAATTACTAAGAATTGTAATTGGAAATAATAATAATGTGTTATGACATATTATTAATGACAATGTTTAAGGTTATGGGATATGATTGATATTTTACCTTTTTTTGTTTGATTGTGATTTGGTGTGTGTCTGGTGAATGGATAAATAAGCATGTTGACATGTCTTGGTAGAGTGGGGTGTTTACATGAGGATCTATTCCCATGGGTAGAGAAAGAATTAGGCTCTAAATGATGCCCAAAAATGCATGTTTTATGGAAGTGGATGAAGGATTTATTCCCCTAATGGTTTCATTCCACCTATATTGAGGCTTCGATGTGGGGATAATGTGTTGATGCATTATGTTTATCCCTAGTGACAGAGGGACTTGACTTCTTCCCTTATTAATAGTGATTTATTTCATTAGACCCATGTGTAGATGATGTACATGCCTAACCAATGTAAGTCTTCAATATTAGGGATTGAGTAAATAAGATAGATAATTTTTGAATATAGTAATAATGATAAAAATGTTTAGGGTATCAATTGTTAACTAATAGATAGTAAGTTGTTATTTTTTAAATTTTTCATTTATTTCAAACATGCATCGACTCTCTATTAGACTAGATATTTCATAGAAACCCTCGGTGGTGCCCTAATGTGCTCTATACTCAGACCCTGATTGCGATTCCGTTATTTACACGAGTAGATTTCACGGTTTTAGGTTAAGGAAAGAGAAAAGGATGTATGTAAGGATGATTAGTTGGGCTTGGGATATTCGTGAATGAGGATATGAACATTGATTTAGAACCAAATAATGGAAATTAAGTGTTTATTTATTTAGGATTTTATTCACATTATAACTGTTATCATTTCATGACATAGTTAATTCTGGATTTTTGTTTTCACCCAATTTTGGGAGATGTTTGGCTATTCATGAGTATCAGTTGTTTACTTTTTTTTCATTATTTATATTGTGTTCTACTGTGTCTTACTCTGGTAATGATTGAATTGTCTCCCCAAATGAATTATTAAAAACTCACTACCAATAAACCACCACTCTTATATGGGGAGGCGCACAAGAGGTCAGGTAAAAAATCATCTTGGTGCACAGATTTAGTGGGTTCGAGGTCAGGGACTTTATAGGGGTAGTTAAAGTACATTAAACTAATTTAATGATCTGCATAAGGTATTTAGTCTCAATTTCCATTTCATCATGATATATATGATCATATATAGTTGTTAAATTTTTAATGGTGTATACTATACAAAATTTATTAATTTAACTTGAATAATTATATATTCATTATTATTAATGTTTTTTCATAATGAGTTATTCAAGGGGTTTGAATAAAAAAGTTACAAAGCAAGTAAAAAATTAATGTATAATCTCACCTTCCATGGTGATTGATAAATTTCTATGGAAACAATAATGTTCCAATGATACATTTTCATTAGAAACTATAATTATCGTAAATATAAATATTCACGTATGATGTATATTATTTTTTATTAAACCATATACATTTTTTCAAATAGTGTTTATATTGAATGTTATTTTATTACTTGGTGAAATATTTATAATTCTTTATCATTTACTTAGTAAAGATATTTGATGATACGATATTCTGATTTCTGATCTAAATACATTGATTTATATATTTGGAATTCTTTGGAAATGTAGTTATGGGTGGGTCCTGGTTATGGATATTGACTCGATGTATCAATCGGTCTATTGTGACATTTTAGTTTCCCAAATTAGATAATTTTTTACCCGAATTTTAAATTGTACCATGAACGGTCTTGAATGTATAAGATTAATGATGCTTGATATCATGAAGTATAATAATTAATAATTTCATTAATTAATAATTCATCATTTATTCTTATCTATGATACTTTAACAATGACAATATCTCAAGATGCATTTTATTCTAAAAATATTAACAAAATGGAATGGTTTTTCAAATATTTAACTTCCCATATTTATTATTCACTATCCAATTATGATAGAAATTTTATTTCATAAATAGAATGTAAATTTTGTTATTTAACATTCCTTATTTATCATACTTTATTGATTCATGAAGTATTAATTTATATGTAACAATTACAATGTAATTGAGATCACCCTTATTTGTTTCCATTCCTTAGGATTTGAAGAAGAATTCATAAAATAAAATCAATGATGTAAAATGTTTCCATTAATATTATTTGTATTTGAAAACCGTATATGAAATGAGTATCATGTCTGTATATTTTTCTCCAAAATAGGTAAACTAAATGGTCCACTTTGATATGACCAATTATATCTATACAAGTGCACTAATTTAGTCAAGGATGGCAGTTTACTAGATTTGTGGTCATTACTTATACCTATAATGTAGTTCTCATTCAATAAATGTTGTTATCATGTGATATAGAAGTCTCTATGTGTGTAATTTTAATATTTTCCTTATCATTATATACTTTGTTGGATATAGTCCATCAGAACATCACTATTGTGACTTAGTCTTGTTTTGGAGATGACATTGAATATTTAAAATACTAGAAAATGGATTGTTCTATCCATATTTTTTTAGAAATAGTATGTTATTAATCAACATCACACTTTATCCAATGTCATGGGAGATAATGTGTTCATGAAAGTATATTTTGGGATCGAAAAACATCATTTGTGTCACAACCCATCCCTTGGGGCCCGTGCTATGACTACCCCAAACATGCCTTGGCTAGGTGCTGGCTACTAGCACCAAAATATGTATTCCCTTATAATGGGAAGGCATTTCCTTTATAAACTTTAACTCTCACAACTAAGCACAAAGAAGGATACAAGAACCATGTAAATCTATGTCGTAAACTGTGTGTGTACAGAAAGTAAAAGGGGCCAGGATACAATCCCAACTGTAATGTACAAGAAAAACTGGTAAGTACAAGTAAGACTGAGTACTTCTACTATGAACACCCGCCAAGGAATCCCACCTGAAGTGAAGGTACAACTCTCAAAGCCCGCGGTGTGGCCTCCTGATGCGGCCCGTGGTGCGGCCACACAGTGTGGCTCATGGTGTGGCCAGGCTGGAATTCGGGGATGCTCTATGCTCTTGCACGGTGCACCCCAGCTAGCTGGAATGGCAGGTTGGTCTTCCTTCAACTGCATGATGGTGCTGCTATCCACCTATAGTGGACTGAGTGCCAGCCGTCGTTTTCCCCAGCCGTGGCTAAGCGACCGCAGCCTCCTGCTCCACCGGTGGTGCGGACACGTGCCACCACTCCGCCACATGGACGACCGGATGTTGACCCCCATCCTTCCCCACCATGACCGATGGTCCGCATCCTCCTCTTCAACCGGCGATGCGGACGCATGCCACCCTCCGTTCCTCGTGGTCGACTGGGTACCGACCATCACCTTCTTCACCGAGCCACTGCGGCTTCATTCCAAACCCCAAAAATTATACGATCATTTATTCGCAATCCTTGTGTCGAGAGCTTCACATCCATTAATTGCGCTCATCAAAACTCTATATTTCTAGTGCCAATAAAAATTAAGGGGATTGAAGAATGCATGAAGAACGCATGAAGGGGAAAAAAGATGAGAAGCTATGTTAATGTGCATGATGATGGACATCTTCATTTGGCCATCATCATCATGAATTTAGGATTTTATTATTCAATATAATAAATTCAATGTGTAAATAACCCAACCTCAATTGTTTGTTGGAGGTGGCGCGGGGACGAAAGACGTAGTCAATGAAGAACATTGACATTCGTCACTTCTATAAGAAGTTTATGATCCGGGCTCATGGTCAGTTCCCCGTTCATCATTGGGGGTTTTACTTTGTTGGAGAATGTTCTTGCCAGTTCTACAAGGTTCTCCCAACTTTCCTTTGCCAACGATTTTAAATCATAAAATGAGGAGCTAACATATATTAAAATAGGTTTATCAAATTAATTAATGTTGAAACAATTAATTTTGTTATTTTGGAACATTAATGATGGAACAATTAAATGGCACATTAAATTGAATTGTGTTGGCACAATTTAATGAAACATTAAATTGAATTCACGTTGGAACAATTGAATTAGAGGATTCCAATGCATTTCCCCATATTAAAGAAGGGTTCTAGTTGACCCCGCCAGTAAAATTCAAAATAGAGGATTCAAACATGGGTGGTCCCCACATCCATAATGAAAATGGTGGTTCAACAAGAAAATTAAAATAAATATGTTTTATTTTATTTTCATTTTTGAACACACCCACAAAAACCCTGAAAACTAACTTTCTCTCTAGACCTACTGCAGTCAAGGTGAAGGTCTCATTAAGTGAATATCGGCGTTGTGAGTTCAATGGTGTCCTCAGATTTTAATTCTAAGAACTGGTTCAAAAGTTACCAAAAAACCTGCTCGCATATTTACTGAATGTACTCGAAAAAATGTTCACAAATTCATTCTGGGCACTTCGGGCCTAGGAATCAAGCGTCTTCAATTTTCTCATACCTATAAAATTCCACTATAAATAAAAAATTATATGAAAAAATCTGGTTCTTTATAATCTCCCCACCTCAGGACTTTACATCCCCGAAAGCCACAACAAAAACTAGGAAAAAATGTGGTGGTATTGAGCACATATCGGAGCCTCCTGCTCCCATGTGCACTCCTAGAGGTTCCAATGATTCCATAAAATGTGCACTAGAGGTATTGACTGCCCACAAAGGACCCACTCATATCGATCCTCTATCTCGGCTGGAACCTCTATAAATGTCACCCTGTCATCGATGCCCAACTCGCCCTAGTCAATGATTTACGAAGGGTCAGGCAAGTATCTCCTCGGCTGGGAAATGTGGAAAACGTCGTGAACTTGATGCAATAGAGGTGGAAGAGATAAGTGGTAATCCACCTCACCAACTCTATTGAGGAACTCAAAGGGTCCGATTATCGTCGAAGATAACTTTCCACCCCAGCCAAATCTCCACAAACCTCTTCGAGGTGAGACCCGTAAAAAGACATGGCCGCCATCCTCGAACTCTAGAGGTCATCGTCTTCTGTCAGCAGAGGATTTATGCCTACTCTGTGAAGTCTTCATCCACTCCTATATGATCTTCTCATTTTCTGTGGTAGCCCATATCATATCTGGTCCCATGAGTGTTTTCTCCCCAGGGTCAGTCCAACACATTGGTGATCTGCAAGGTCGTCTGTATGACGCCTCAAATGGTGTCGTACTGATAGTGGAGTGATAACTGTTTTTGTACGAAAACTCCACCAAAGGTAAGTGATCATTCCAGATGCGGCCAAAATCAAGGACACAAGCATCGTGCATGTCATCGAGGGTCTGTATGGTCCACTCCATCTAACCAATCGTCAGAGTATGGAAGGCAGTACTCAATTGAAGTTGTGTCCCGAATGCCTCCTGCTACCCCCTCCATTACCGGGAAGTAAAACGTGCATCACGATTAGAGAAAATCATAAATGGAACTCCATGAAGCTGTACAATATCCTGCACATAGGGGAATCCTATGATCTCTTCTGATCCCTACTCTATAATATGTAGGATGTGAGACGACTTGGTGAGTTGGTCAAAATCACTCAGATGTAATCATGACTATTGGGCGTGCATCGAAGTCCCATCACAACATCCATAAAAATTCCATCCCAATTCTACTCTAGAACATCTCATGGATGATCTATGCCTGCTGAAACCTGATGCTCTGCCTTCACTTGCAGACAAGTAAGGAATCGAGAGACAAACTCTGCCACAACCTGCTTCATTCACGGCCACCACTATTAACGCCAGTGGTCCTGGTACATCTTCGCCACTCATGGATGTACCTATAGAGGGGACATATTGAAATCCATCAACCCTTCCTCCCTAAGTACTACTGGTACCATATTACACCCTCAAAAAAGGATTATATGCTCCCCACCTTCAGAAAATCCATTAGAAGTCTGTCCTATTGATATCTAAGCACGTCGAGCCTCACAGTCTGTGTCCCCAAGCTACGCCTCCCTAACTCGCTGAAGGAGTGGGGGAGTGACTATCAAAGTCTGAAGATAATCTATCCCATATCGATCCATAGAGGATATCCACAAAGTAGCTAGCCACTCCGTTGCTTCAATCAGCAACTAAATACCAGATCTCCTGCTTAGTGCATGTGCTACTACAATTACTTTCCGAAAAGTATAGACTATCTCGAAGTCATAGTCCTAGAGGATCTCAAGAAAACATCATGGTCTCATGTTCATGTTCTTCTGAGTGAAGACATACATGGTACTCTTGTGAAAACAGTTGACTATAAAATGTTCTCCCATCAAGTAATGTCACCACATCTTCTAGGTGGAGACTACTGCTGCCAACTCCAAGTCACGGGTAGTGTAGTTCTACTCATGTTTTATCAGCTATCGAGAACCATATGTGATCACAAATCACTCCTACATGATGACACATCCAAGCCTGGTCCATGATGTGTCACAGAAGACTACGTACCCAATTCCTTCCTCTGGTAGCCTCAAGATGGTGACACTTGTCAGTCTCTGCCTTAGCTCTTGGAAACTCAGCTAACATCTCTCTAACCACATGAAGGGTTTCTCTGTCTTCATCAATGTTGATAAGGATTTCGCAACTATAAAAAAGTCAAGAACAAACCTTCGATAGTTAACGACCAAACCCATAAAACTCCTCACCTCTGTCACACTCCTCGGTGGTTCTGAAGCTAGTACATCGTCAATCATCACTGGATCCACTGAATCTCCACCCTCTGAGATAATGTTTCCCAAATAGTGGACCTCTTGTATCTAAAACATGCAAATTCAGAGCTTACCATAATGCTGGTGCTCTCTGAGTGTGTCCAAAACTATCCAAAAATGATATGCATGACCCTCCTCCGTCACTGAGTATATCAAGATGTTGTCGCTGAAGACTACTAAAAAATGAATGAGGTATGGCATGAAGATCCTGTTCATGAGTCCCATGAACACTACTAGGCCATTGGTCACATTTAAAGACATAAACAAGAACTCATAATGTCCATACTAACATCTGAAGTCTTTTTTCTGCACATCCACTTCTCATACCCTGAGCTGGTGATAGACAAATCTATGGTATATCATTGAAAACCATTGTTCTCCATTCATCTGATCATTGATATCGTCAATTATTGGGAGTGGGTACTTGTTCTTCCCGGTCACCTGTTTCTAGAACTGATAGTCAACACAGAGTCTCAAACATCCATCTGCATTCTTCGCAAAAAAATCGAGTCTACCCAAGGGGAAACACTGGGCCTAATGAACCACTTTCTTAGCAAGTCCTCCAGTTGTACTCGCAGCTCTGGAAGCTCCGCGGGAGCCATATTATATGATGGGGTAGATATCGGTGTCATCTTGGGGTACAAGTCGATGTAAATTTTTACCTCTCTGTGAGGAGGTAGACCCAGAACATCTTCAGGGAAAACATCAGCATACTAGTCAACAACTACATGATACCATGGAATCTCAAAATAAACTACTCTGGCGGTAATACTAGTCAAATCATGTGTGGTCGGCAGCACCATCCTTTGGGTAAGTCCATCTTGCACTGCAACAGTTTTCTTCTCAACAATGAAGGAAAAACTGGTCCCATCCGTGTGGACACACCACACGTTATGCCAAATAAATTAAATCTGAGCATTGACTGTGGATAAGTAGTCAATACCCATGATGATGTCATAAGGCCTCGACGCCACTACTAAGAGATCACAACCAAATATATCACCTCCTAGAGTAAGCTCACACTACCGGAAGCAGTGCGTAATCATTGATTATTATCTTGTAGGACTCTCTAGTCATAAGGATTGAGCAAACGACTCTGTCGGGATCTCCGATATCCGAATGTGGGTCGTGGAAATAAAAGAGTGACTAATACCTATGTCTCTAAGTAATGAATATAAGGTACAGTAGGCACATATCGTAACAATAATCATCCCTAGATCTTCCTGGTTATAGCTCTCAAATTCCTAGAGCTACGATCATCCCTGTCCTCCTGTTCCCTGTTGTCAAGGTGGAACTCCTGGTGGTGGTGGGGGTAGAACCTCAAAAGGTCACCACCGCCTACTACATAGCTTGATCTTCTACCAAGTCTACCTACGACCTATGAATCTCCTCAATTGAACCTCTATCTCAGCCTCAGTGGTCCCTTGACCAACTGATGGTCATCAATACGATGGGTCGGGCAGTTGCAAGCCATGTGACCCTTCCTACTGCACATGTAACATTGTGTGTCTCTCACTTGTCATGCTATGCCTCGAGAGCCTTTTTCCACCGACCCTCTATCCCGTAGTCATCCACCTATAGGTCTGGTCCTCTTGATTCTCTACATCATCTGTCTACTATCAACTGTCTATGACTCTGCTACATGTCATCTGGTGGTGGGTCTCACTGTCAGGGACTACTCATCAAGGAAACTCTCCAATAAAAATGCATTCTCTAACACCCCCGCATGCTTCGGGATGCTGAGAGAAACCATTAAAGATCTAATCTCCCATCTAATCATATGTTCGAAGGTCTGGGCCTTAATGAAAGGGTCACCCAACATATCAGTGGGGTATCGTGAGAGGTCAGTGAACCTCGCTGAATACTGAGACACAGTCATCTTTCCCTTCATAAAGTGTAGAAGATCCTATATATGCACTTTGAGTAATGCCGTTGGGACAAACTTTACCCTGAAAAGGCTCTCAAAATCCACCAGGATGAGAGTGACCTCATCGTAAACCTGGAGCATCATGCTCCACCATATTCCCACTGCTTCCTGAAGAAGGCTAGCTGCAAGGATTAACATTAGTTCCGCAGGTGTCCCTACTAGTCGAAAGTCTCAAACCACAACCTCCACCCAATCCCTAGATACCTATGAATCTGTCTCGCCCCGAAACCTCGGTGGCCTCTAGCGTTGGAACTCGTTAAACATTCTAAAATGGCGTGCACCCTCTGCTATTGGGGATGGTGGCATCAACTTTCCAACATGCATTGTTGATATTGGTACACCACCCAGTGGTTCAACTTCCATAAGGGGTCCCTACAATGAATCCTCATCACTCGGTGGGCTGTCATCACATACTCTAACTGGAATCCTAGATGGCTTGGCTGCATAGAGGCTTCCTGAAAAGCAATAGGTGTGGTGTAGTCATTATGCTTATACATGGTGTGCTGACTCAAAGAGATCACAAACTCTTCAAAAATACACTCAATCATTGTTTTCATGCGCTGAGTCGGAAATCAGATTTTAGGGTCCTTGTGTATGGATACATCATCCACCACACCAAAATTAGACTCATCTAACTGAAAACCACACCCATAACACTTAAAACTATTTCCACTTAGAAAATATTAGCGTTCTAGTTCATTGGTAAAATCAAAACTCCCCTAATACAAATTTGTCAAGACCCGTCCCTCGGGGCCTATGCCATTACTACACCAAGCCTGCCTTCCATTGGACAGGGTATGGAAACTAGCACCAAAAGTCTTATTCCCTATAAATGGGAATTAATTTCCATTATTACTTGTAACTCACACAACTATGCACAAAGTAGTATACAAGCATAAAGTAAATCTATGTAGTAAAAAGGGTGTGTACAAAATGTAAATGTGGCCAGAATATAAGCCCAACAATAAAGTACAAAAAAAATAGAATGTATAAGTAAAAATGAGTACAACTCCTATTAAAAGACTCCAAAGATTCCCACCTGATGGGTAGGTACAACTCTCGAATGGTCATCTTTGCGGTACTCCTCTTCTTTGCTCCACCTCTGAGCTACCGCCATTCCATGTACCCTTGTGTGTTTTCTATCTTCTGCACTAAACACAATAAAGAGCGGGCATAGACCATGCAGGGGTGAGTATATCAATACTTAGTAGGGACCCTGAGACCCTAAAAGGTATCAAAAAATACACAATGGATAATCCTCAAAACATAAATGAAACTGACAACACTACTTAGGTATATGCCCATACATATACCTAAGTGGCCGAGTAAAACCCTCTCAATTATGAGGAAAAACGAGTCCCTACTAAAAATCCTAAATCCCAACTATTCCATGAAGGATATAATATCACAATGATAAATAATCAACTCACACCAGGTATACAACACTAAGAAACTTTTTTATGAAGCAGACCCACATAGGTTCACTATAGAAGCTGATAGCCGGCATGATGATTCTTTATGGATAGTAACAAGTTACATTCTGAACACCTAGGATGCTGGAGAACGCCTCCTCTATTGCGTATAGTGGTCCTGCCACATCCCAAAGAGGCATTTCCCACTAATCTTGGAATGTTGAGGTACTCCTCTTATCATGTATCGTGGGACTGCCGCGTCACACAGAGGCGCTCCCCACCGTGGGTCTGCCACGTTACACAGAGCCGCTCCCCCTCATGGCTTGATGAGGTACTCCTCCGGTCGAGTACTCTGGGTCCATCATGTCAAAAAAATGTTCTCCCCAATGTGGGTCTACCGCGTCACACAATGGTGCTCCCCACAGGGCCAGTTGAGTCACCTTGAGTCGAAAAAGTCAGCATTTGTCAAGTCTCAGGCACTGGCAGGATTCCGTACGTATCGTGGTAGGGATAACCGCTCCCCAAGCCATAGGTCATATCTCAACTACTGCAAAGTTCCATGAAAAATTAACCCAATGGTCTGTCATGTCAAAAGTTACCCAACAAAATAAACGGATTGTCAATCGGATGCCCGGTCTATAAGTTATTAGCGTTTCCGATTTGAGGGCCCAGTTGGATTTGGGATCCGATCAACTGGCCATACACTAACCATATCCAAAACTCAATTGGAGTATGTAAAATAGAATATGTCGATTCAAGGATTCTTACACCACTGACAGTTCATCAAACAGACACCCTATTCTAATGTTATGAATAAAAAGGTAATACTAGGCCCAGATGGGCTCGTGTCCGGTTCGACTTGGTCGGACCGACCAAGCCCGAACCAGTTCGGGTATGGCCTGAATGGCCTGGGCCACAGTGGGCCCGGGCCGCTAGGTCATGGTCCAGCCTGGCCGGCATATGGGGTGCACTGACCCGGCCCCTAAAGGGCCTAACCTGTTATCGTGTCCCACTAGGCGCCCCGCGGTACGACCTTGCGGTACAGCCTGGTCTGGCATGCGAGACCGATCGGCGGTACCACATGGTGCGTCTCTGCCAGTTAGAATGGTCGGCCAGTCTTCCATCTAACATCATGATGACATCGCTGTCCACCTACAGTTGGCTGAGTGCCGACCGCCATCCGCCTCTGTCGTGGCAAGCCGACCGTGGCCTCCTGCTACACTAGTGGCGTGGACAACCGCCGCCACTCCTCTACACAGCCGACTGGTTTTCGGCTGCCATCCTTCCCTATCACGTCTGACAGTCTATGGCCTCCTCTTCAACCGGTGGTGTGGATGCATGCCACCCTTCCTTTTTCGTGTCCATGTGTTGGTCGTCACCTTCTTCCTTGAGATACTGCAGCTTTCTTCCATGTCTAAAAAATTATATGATCACATATTTGTGATCCTTATGTTGTGGGCTTCAAATCCGTATATCATTCTTATAAAAACATCATTTTTCCTGCACCAATAAAAATTAGGTGGGGTTGAAGAATGCACGAAAAATAACTGAAGGAAAAAAATAAGAGAAGAAAGGTTAATGTGCGAGATGATGGCCATGTTCGTTTGGCCATCATTGTCGTCAATTTAGGACATGAAGATTCAATATAATAAATTCAATGTGTAAAGACACTTATCTCAATTATTTGTTGAAGGTGGTGCAAGGAAGAAATTCATAGTCGATGATGAACGTCGGCATTCATAGCTTCCGCAAAGATGCTTCTGATCTAAGCTCGGGGTTAGTTTCTCGTTCTTCGTTGGTGGTGGTTCTTTGTTGGAAAAAGTTCTTCCTGGTTCTCCAAGGTTCTCCAAACTCTCAGTTTCCAACAATTTCCAACCAGAAAATGCAGAGCCAACATATAGTAAAATAGTTTTATCAAATTCATTAAGTTTGGAACAATTAATATGGTTATGTTGGAACATTAATGTTGGCACAATTGGATGGTATATTAAATTGAATTCATGTTGGCATAATTTAATATGGGGATTCCAAGGAATTTCCCCACAATAAAGAAGGGTTCGGGTGGTCCCCACTACTAAAATTTAAACATGAGGTTTCAAACTCGAGTGGTCCCCACCTCTATAAGTCAAATGGCTGTTCAACACAAAAAATAAAAATAAAGATGTTTTATTTTATTTTATTTCCTTTAACACACCCACAAAAAGTCTAAAATCATATATTCACTCTCGACCTACTACGGTCAAGGTGAAGGTCTCCTTATGAGAATACCATTTCTACGAGTTCAATGATATCCTTGGATTTTAATTCTGATCAACGATTCAAAAGTTACAAAAAACCCTACTCACATTTTATCTGAACGTACCCTAAAAAAAGATCAGAAATTCATTTCAGACACTCCAGGCCTCGAAATCATGCACCGTCAATTTTTTCTGACTCGTAAAATTAACATATAATTGAAAAAATTACATAAAAAATCTGAGTCTTTACAATTTGTGTATGTAAGGTAAATTTTATCCCTCTTTTGTTGATCTTTAAGATATGATATAAGTAATCACTGACCATCAATATTAGTTGTCTTCACCATAATGTTTTATTGTGGTCCATATATTATCTCATATCAAATAATGATGTACCATAATGATTATAAAAATTTGATTAAATTTGTTGATGTTGTTATTGAATCAAATGTAACATTTGATCATGAACTAATTCATATCATAGACCAAATAGATAAGGTATTGTGTATAATTTCTATTATACTAGTGTGATTATTTTTGTAACAAGGTATGTTTAAGGAGGTAAAATAAAAAAAAGAATATGATAGATTAATGAACCAAAAATTTCTAGAAAACGAGAAAACACCATCTTTTATGGATGGAAATCCAAATGTTGAGGAAAATTTGACAAAAACTGTTTTAGATACTGTTTGTTTTAAATATGGATGTGAATAATGGATCAATATAAACTATGAAATAAATCATATTTAATATAATAAAGAGAATATATAGATAAATTATTTAACATCAGATTATTATTTATAAATTCAATTCTATTTTACCAGGATTTCTGCTGATGAAATTAGGGATCTCGTGATTGGATATTGGGTGTTTGATAATTGTTGCATAATCATTGATATTATATTTAAAAATTTCATATCCCATGGAATCTCCCATCATTTCCCACATCTGTAGTGAGTCACAGATATACATTTTAATAGTAGGTGTTCACATGATGCCCCAAACCATTGGCATTTAGAAGTTCACATTGGTCAAGAGAAAGGTTTTAGTGCTTGACACATCTATTTTGGAATAATGTTTTAATAAAATAGGATTCTCATATATATTTTGACATATTATCAAAATATTTCAAATTCAGTTATGGTATTGGTTTTCTAAATAATATAATAATGTTTTGAGTAATTATATATGTAGTGGGCCTCTACTAATGAGACCACATATAATTATGATAGGTTATTCATCTATTTCACATTATTTCATTATAATTAGTGGTTGATTATTTTTTGAATCTACATTACTAGAATAATATGAATTTAAAACCATATATAATGTGTTTGGTGTTTTTATGATGGTTTTGAGACACAAAGAGGTATGTTATGTATAAGGACCTGACCATAAACATTACATAATCTAGTTAAGTAATTTATAATTCACTCATTAAAATTCCAAATGAACATTATTTATATAGAGTTCTAGAAAATTAGTACCAAATTCAAACATATCAACCCTCATGCTTGAAACGTGGGTACTACTAAAATATTATCCATTTCATCCATTTGAGTAATATTATTTATGAAAACATGAAGTAATTTCATTAAATGTATTCAAAACATTCATCATGGGTTATCATTATATCTTTAACATAATAAAAAATGTAATTAAATGTTTAATGCAAGGGATGGGAAAAAAATCCCAGAAAGGTTCATAAAAATATGGATAAAATCCATTATTACATGAATGATTATAAACATATGAACTCATTTACACAATGAAATACTCCTCACACTATAAGTATTGTATAGTTAATTTTTGAAAACATGAGACTTACATAAATCATTGAAAACATAAATAATACAAAAAAGGTGATTTGAGGGATAACATAAATAATATTTTTACCCTCATGGGTACAATATGATTTGAAACCCTCACTACTACTATAAATTTAATCCATCACAGATAGCTTATGGTGTAACCATCGCAATTACAATTGGATTAACCATATGATCAACCTCCAACATTAACATACCCAATGCATTAGAGGGAGATATAGGTCACACCCATCATAATAATAAATTCCCAGGAACCAAAAAGTAATCATGATATTGCATTACCTTCATAAAAACATTCATTTAGAATTTTGTTAAAAATAGAAATTTGAAAGATGATTTTTAATGAAAATTCCCTTATAAATATCATATATTTGAAGTGAGAATTTATAAATAAAATGGAATATGTTTATTCACCAAAAAAACCATATAATAAAACACAATACAATCAAAATTAATTTAAAAAATAATCTTAGTACCACATAGTAATGTAAGTATAAGTTTAACCCAAAGAATGGAAATTGGGTAACAAATTTAAATTAATCGGGTTCATAATTCTTCAAACATGTTCAAACCACAGGTATAATAGTTTAATGAGGGTTATTAATATATTAAATATCCATTTTAATATATATTATTACATATATTATAGTATTATAACATCTTTATATCCATTTATTATTAATATTTTCTATTTTCATTGTATCATTTGCATTTATTTAATGGTTTCCATTGTTGGATCATTATGGATTTCATTGTCTAATGGAAGAAAATAATACAGAAGTGGAATGAAATTGTGTTAGCCAATTTTCATAATTTATAATGACACCATATATCATTTTTTTAATTTGACAATTAATCAATTGAAAAAACCTTAATGGTACCAAATCAGTTTATTTTGGGTTTTTCAATGACCATCATGAACTTAGCTCATTTTTTTAATATCGTGATTATATAATGGTTCCAAAAAAGTACATAAATTATAATATATATGATAAATTATTATTTAACCATGTTATTGGTTTTCGTACCCGCCTTTAATGTGATAATGTAATTTGAAAACACATCATGCATGTTGTCAGTAAACTAACACATCTGTAATAATGTTTTTTCTTTTTAGAATAAAAGGGAGATGAGAAATGGATTGATGGTGAATTTTTCAAACCAACATGATAAAATTACTGTATTTATAAGACACTATTGTTTTATGCCTCTTGTGTAAGGGGATATGGGGAGACAATAAATAATGTATAGAAAATTACAGAAAAAGAAAGAGGATTACACCTATAGGGTTATTTTCACTAAGAACCGCATTAAAGACCTTGGTATCGTAATTTTGAAAAACAAAGTTCTTGGACAAGAGAATAGTTTTAATATTTTAATTGAGTCAAAATTAAACAAGATATAAGGATTTGAGATGTGATGAAAAGAGGTGGTGAAGGGTGGAATTTATAGTGGAGGAGAGGGTTGTTTTTTCATTATTATATTCAATAGCTTAATATTTTGGCACATGAAAATGAATAGTTTTAGAATTATCTCTAAATATATTAAACTAATGATGGTAAACTAGGGATTTTTGAATTAAATAATATTTAAACTATTTTTGACCCAATAATTCAGGTAATTATCTTATATCATAAATAATCGTATTTCACTATTCAGTAAAAAATTCTTGCATTTTAGAAATGTCTCAAAAAATAACTCTAACCAATTTTGGATGTGTATAATTTTAAAATTAACTCCATTTTATATGAAATAATTTTCTAAATATGGGAAATTTAAATTTTTAACTAAAATCATCATTTAATTGATAAATACAAATGTTAATACTACAAATTATTTTATAACACCTTGAAAAACTAATCAAGTCTCATAAATATATATTATAATCTTAAACAAATAAGATATGGATTTGTGAATCTATTTATTTGAAAATAAACTGCCATTTAAACCACTTTATTGATTATAAAATTGTTATTAGATATTTATAGCTCCTAAAAATACAAACTCTTAATTTATAATTTTCAAATTTTTTACTTATTCAATTATATAACTATATCATATTTTCAATTATAATATTGACAAACATTATTTATGATTTTTTAGGTGAGATTACTATTCTATTAGAATTATTACTATTCATAATGGTCAGGTTACAGTTCATATGGTCATGTTGCTATTCTATTAGTTTAAATTACATAATTTCTATAAATTCAAAATATTTCATCATACATTTATAATGGATTAAAATATATACCTAAAATATTAAAAAATTTATATAAGTACTCAATTCATTAAATTCACCCTGTACTTTGAAAATTAAATCTTTTCAATTTTTAATTACATATTCAACAAGTGATGGTACCTTTCCATCATAGAATTTCCTAATTCCCATGTATCTTATTCAACCATATTGTTTCTCTATGAAACCTCATTCTGATGAATTACCTTATTATACCATATATGCTCTCTATGATCATGAATATTAACAAGATTCTCTTCACAAGTAAGATTCTATTCCATCTGAACTAAATCATAGTAAAAACATGAGAAGAATCTACCACATAGTTTCTGACCATGAAAACAAGAAAAATATTGTGTACATGAGATATAATCAGAGGAAGGGATCTCAGTATGTGACTGGTCAAACAATATATAGCATTTCATAAGGTCCAACGAACAACAATCTTATTATTTCGTTCATACAAAAATGAAGAATAGTTTCCCATGGATAAATTCTAAGAAAAAAATGACCTCCTAAATCTGAAGGAATGTCCTTCAAACTATTGTATTTATAATATTCCATAATTCTCTATGATATCATGATGGGTTAATGGATCATCATAACTTTCTTATCCACTTCCTCTAATAATTATGGTCCCATCAACATCATTTATTTTATATAACACCAAAATGTTAGAGATCAACACCACTTTCCAAATAATATACCAAAGGATCCATATATATATATCTATATTAGAATTAAATATATTATTATTATAAGAAGGAACTAAAGAAATATTTTGATCCCAACTCCCATAGTAGTCCATTGAACATGATCGATGCACATCCCATAATGTCTAAATTGTCAACTCGGTCTGTCAATCTGATTGAGGAAAAATTCAGTGCTAAAAATTATTTTAATTGTCAATGACTTATTAAGGACTTTTTGAAAAGTTATATGTGAATCTAGGATCATGGTCAGATACAATAGAAATAGGAACTCCATGTGAACAGAAGACCTCTTTAAGGTATAATAGAAAAAGATGATTTAAAGACATAGATTCATGAGTTGGAAGGAAATTTGTAGGTTTAGTTAGTCAGTCAACATTACCCAATTCATATTTTTAGCTCAAGATATCATTCCCATTTCAACCACATTGTCCATTGATATATTTTCCCATTTACAAACTAGCATAAGAAAAGGCTAAAGTATTGCCTTTTGTAATTGTATCCCTTAGCAGACATGTTCACAAGTCAAATATTTCCTGGTAAAATCTGTAATATATATTTTAATTTTACCCCTCTAAGAATACTTCCCAAGAACTCTATACAATGTTTTTATTCTATGATGAATTGAAAATAGAGAACTATGAGCTTCACTTAACAAATCCTTCGTTAAATGTGAATTGCAAAGCACACATAATCTCTTCTTAAATCTCAAAACACAATATTTTTCAAAATCAAATTCCATCAAGTTACCCTTTTTACGAACTAATTTTTTGGTAAATAAACATTTTTTTTCTACACTTGATTAACTCTATTTTATAGAGATGGCTATAGTTAAACCTAAAATAAAATTTAGTAATTTCCTGCACCATCAACTTCTAATAAAAAATTTATCAAATCATTAATCATGGGATCTTGTTCCAAATGAAACATGGTTAATGATGTGTGAT
Organism: Viscum album; assembly: GCA_963277665.1. Taxonomy (NCBI): domain Eukaryota; kingdom Viridiplantae; phylum Streptophyta; class Magnoliopsida; order Santalales; family Viscaceae; genus Viscum; species Viscum album. Next base: position 1,409,040,180 of record OY728152.1, on the reverse strand, counting down.
TTTATCGAATCAAGGCATCTACCAACTTGTTTTTTTCCATTATGAAAATTGATCATGAAATCATAATCATTTATCTATTCAATGTGTCTTCTCTACCACATATTTAATCCCATATAAGTGAATATATACTTCAACAATTTATGGTCCATATATATTTCACATTTTTCACTTTATTAATGATTCATTGAAATTTTTAAATAATAAAACAAATATTATAATTTAAAATCACATGTGGGAGAATTTAACTCATGGTATTTTAGTTATATTGAAGCATACATAATTACCTCTTAATTTAGCTTAATAACACAACAAATTCCCTTTAATGAACCACCACTATAGGTGAAAATTTCAACATTTCTGGAAGGAATGTACAAAACTAGAGCCTTTCACAATCTCTTCATTTCCTAAAAAACATAATTTTCTTTTGTCGAGATAAATTTCTCCCCTTTCGTGTTGAAGTAGTTAGTGGGATATATTAACATGAAATGTTGTTAACAAACCATTAGTAATAACCTATTAGTCCATGAGAACTATGAATCATTTTATCTTTTGAATGTATTTTCCATTAATCAACCAGTTCTGTTTTTATGGGATCAACTGTTATTCCATTCATATTTAAAAAATTTCCTAGAGAATAAATCTTTTAAAAAAATAACATTTTCTAAATTTTCTATATAACTTCTTTCCTTTCAATGTTGTAAAGACCAGCCTTAAATGTTTCTTTTTTCCTCATAGTTTTTTGAATAAAACCCAAATATCATCAATAAAAACCACAAAATTTTTTCCAAATGCTCACAAAACAATCTATTCATAATATCCACAATAACAATATCTAAAATTTTCAAATCAATGTTCCTAACAACGATCTCTTAATGACTATATCTAGTATAGAATGATGTTATTGGAATGTTATCCTCCTTCAATTTCAGTTGATGGTACCCATAACTAAATTCAATATTGGAAAAATAATGAGCTCCCTGGAGATTATAAATAGATCATCGATATGTGGAAATGGTACTTATTCGTAACAGTAATAATATTAAAATCTATATAATAAATGAAAACTCTCAGGGGACCATATTTATTTTTTGACATTCAAAATAGGGGAACAATATATTGAAGTGTTAGGATGAATGATGTATTCATTAAGAAACTTATACACCTAATTTTTCAATTCATGATGATCCACTTTATCCATTCGATAAGTGGGTTTTGAAATTGGTTTAGCATCCTGAAACAAGTTAATAGTAAATTGAAATTCACGATCAGATATAACACTATGAAACTACTCATGGAAAAAAATCATGCATTCCTTTACCCTTGACAGATCATTAATCTAAATAATTCAATTGTTTCCAAAAATAAGAGTAAGTTAATATTCAATTTATCCATCTATCAGTTTATTTGCATCCTAATATGTTATCAATTGTATGTGTTCAGTCATGTATACTAACTGAAAATCATTATGAAAACAACTTCTTTACCTCTAAAATATATTTTAACGTGATAATGAAATATCCATTCCATAAATATATAACACCAAACTCTAAAAATGTAAAATCAAAAACTATTTTTACATAATTTATTTCTATATACAACAATATGGTGATTCATATTATTCATTTTTTTCTAAAACATATCTATATGTTGTTTTATCCATTAGTTTTTGTCTCATTTGCTGAGGTGAAATTTTTAATTTTCCGGAAAATTTCTCATCAATAAAAGAATGTGTAGAACCCATATAAGAAAATATTATCAATGACTTAGTGAACAAACAATGTAGCTAATAACAAATAATTCGATGGCCCGACATTTATTGACAATGCCACAATGTATTTCACTACACCTTCCTGCTTATTGTCTTTCTACATCTAATTATTCATATTTTTCATTGAGAAATTATTCTCATAATACCAATCCCACCACATTTAATAAACATTATAGTTTTAATATCATTGGTAATTTTAAGATCATTTTTATTTAAATACAAATCCATATTTCCAAACATATCACATCTATAACACTTCTTGGTTTTGGTAAAGAATTCCCCATGGTACTTTTTACCACACCTTTTAGAAATTATAAACTGGATTGTCTTTCCATAATATTTCATTGATCGATTCAAACCAATCCCTTTCCATCTAGAAATTTTCTTCTAATAATATTTAAAGTACATTTTATCATCAACAAACTCTATTAAAACCCTCTTAGAACATCATACAATCTTCTCATAACTTTTGAATTCATGGGTGACCAATTCCATTTGATATCATGGTTTTAATCCTGAGTAAAAACTATTTATTTTTCTATCAAGATCCTAAATAATATTTGGATCTTACGTCACCTATCATGTTATGATTTTTTATACACAACCACTTATTCTACCCTATTTTGTTTCAATTTAAGTAATTTATTTTAAAACACATGTTGAATAACCTCAGGAAAATATTTTTCAAGGAAATTTTCTAATATTCATCCCTTTCCATGGAATGAATTTCCTCGTTATCCCGAATATTCTTGACTATTAACCACCACTTCTCAGCTTCACCATAAAAACCATAAATTTGAGGCTATCCATTTGATTATCTGAACTCACCATAACATCGAATATCATTTCAAGGGAATTAATCTATCATGTAGCTACTATTGTGTATTAATATACACTAAAATCAGGAGGGTGCTTTCTCATAAGATGTCAAACTATCATCATGTTCCATTGTGGTAGCATTGGTAGTTCTCGTTCATGGAATACATGACTATTTATATCTTCATTCCATATAGATATTAATATGAAAAATTATTTGGTTCCAATTCACAATATAAGAGGTTGTGAAATTTGAAAGATATCATCCCCTCGGTGCCTTCCTACTTTAGCTTCCACGTTCCTTCAAGGGAAAACCATACTGAATAGGCATATAATTGTTGATGAAACATAGTAATCATAAAATTATATATAATTTCATCATAAAAATAAGTTAAATTTCATTTATTTTATTATATTAACATCATCTTAACCCCTAATGTTATATAAACCATGCCCTTATACCAACTATAAATACTCATCCCTAAAAATCACATAATCTAGTAAATTCATTTAAAATTCACTTCATTACATTTTAATGATATTTTTTGTTTAATGTTTTTGAAAAGTAAGAAATAATTAATTCATATTATCACATAGGTGTAAAAAGTGGGTACTACCAAAACAATTTTCATTTCATCCATAATATAGTAGTTATTAATAAAATCATGAAATATTTTCATGAAAAACCATCAAATCACACATCTTGGATTCTCACATTTTATAACCCATCATTAAACCCAATTAAAAACATTTTAAAACATTGTATGATAATAAAAAGAATAGAAGGGGTCATAAAAAGTAGGATATAAACTGTTAGTACCACCTAATCAATTAAGAAGATGGTAAACACAATGAATTGAAATTGGGTGAAGAATTCTCATACGTCAGGATCATCTTACTAAAAATTTGTTCAAACTTCATGTATGTTGTTTTAATGAGTGGTTTAATTATACTAATGAACCCTATTAATATTTATAATTACATATATGATATTATTATAATATATTTCCTCCAATTATTTATAATATTTTATATCTTCATTGTTTCAGTTGCTTTTTTATATTTGTTTATTTGTTTGGTTCCTTATGGAGTTTAATATTGAATGGAATGAAAACACCAAATGTGTAATGAAATAGTGTTAAATTTTTTCCATATTTTTAAATTATATAATATGTCATTTTATTATATGAGGATGTATTATTAGATAATACATTAATGAGAATAAAGTAGTTTATTTTGGTCATTTTACGACCATCATAAACATAGATAATTTTATTTAATATCACATTTATATAATGGTTCCAGAAAAATAAATAACTTATAATATGATTAATAAAATCATATTTAACCATAGTAATGGTTTTTGGACCATCCTTTTAGATGGTAATGGTAATTGAAAACCCATTATCCACAATGTCGGAAAATCGACACATCACATGTGATGTTTTTAGTTTTAGAATGAAAGGGAGAGGAAAATTAGATTATTGAATAATTTTTCAGTCCACATGATAACATTAAAGCATATAGAAGATAATTATGTTTCCATGAAACTTTTTTTATGGTATATGAGGATAGAATAAATAAATAAAATAATATGAAATGAAATTAGAAGAAAACTGAAGATTATTTTACCTCTTAGATTCTCATCCTCGAGATCCTCTATAAGGACCTTGGTTTTGGCCTTTTTATGAGACCATAATATCATAGTCTTGGGGAAGATTCTTGGGGAGGGAATTTGGTAGAAATTAAATAAGCTAAAAGTCATTGAGGTGTGAGGAGAATATGTCATGAGTGAATGTATTTATAGTGGAGGATATGGGTGGTTTCTCATTATAATGTTCAATAAATTATTATATTTCCCCATGAATATGAATTTTTTTATCTTTATCTCTAAATATTTTAAAATAATGAATGAATTATCAAGAATTTGGGCATGCATCATCCTTATATCATATTTGACTAAATAATACTTCTATATATCATATAACCTAAATTATTGTATTTCAATATTCATAATAAATTCAAGTAATTCAAAAAATGAAAAAAAATAATCCAGAATATTTTTTGGCTTCTTCCATTCAAAAACTAAATACATTTTATGAAAATAATTATATATATATGATAATGTTTTTTTAATTAAAATCATCAATCATTTGAAAAATTCTAATTATAAAACTATAACTGATTATATAACACATTGAAAAACTAATCAAGGTCTCATATAATTATAATATAATAATAAGAAAATAAAATATAAATATATGAATGAATTTTATGAACATATATATTATTTAAAATTTTATATTAATTATAAATTTTTTAGAAGATATTTTTGAATCTGAACAATTCCAACACTTAATTTATAATTATGGTTTAAAAAATTATTTACTTATTCAATAACATAAATATATCATATTTTAAATTATAATATGGATAAATTTCATTTATAATTTTAATGGTGATGTTACTATTATATCAACCGCATTACTATCCCAATGGTTCACGTCAGTATTCCTAAGATCATGTTACTATTTCATAATTTGAAATTCTATTATTTTTTACATTCCACTTATTTCATTATACATTTATAATGAATTTAACTATTTAATTCAAAAAATGAATAAAAATAATTATCTATGTACCTGATATGTTACATTATGTATCCTGTGGGAGTAGGAATCAAAACCCACACAATTTATTTTAGTCTAATCCACACACAATAATATCATTAGGAGTTTATATGAGGTATGTTGGGCACTGGGTGTAGAGATAGATCCATAATAAGAAATTCAATATATCCTATTTTTAACATTTATGAGATTATATGTATTTTTATATTCATTCAAACCAATGTTGTAAAAGTAAATATAATTAGTATTATTGAGGGTTGTTTCCCCAGTGTTTTCCAATTTGGTAATTCCTTCAAGAATTGCACCATGGTCAATGCATATATATTGTGGATTTAGTATCATGTCCATGATATTGGATTGAACAATATGTATTCCCTTTTTGGGGGATCCTTATGATGGTAGTTAATTTATAGTGGGAAATACTTATTCCCTCGCGAGTCTTGATCAGTGGATAAAACAAGGGATTGAACGAAATTAGACTCATTGTATGTGGATATGAGTTATATGAACTATGATATCCATGGTAGAGTTTATGATATATAGCCTGAATCATAAGAAGGGATAATAAATTCCCTATATGTAAGAGAAATTTTCTTCCTTGTTGACCAAATTTTTGTCTCAACCTTTTTTGGATGAATAATAATGGTAGACCCACTAGGAGGGGGTCCTATGAAATAACATATCAGGGGATTACATTGAATTCGATGAATATGTGTGAGCCTATTTCCTATATGATGATGGGAAATGATGGATTATAGACTCATAAGATATTTTGGGTCCAATGAATTGTTGATTTATTGATATATGGGTGATAACCAAAAGGTGGATGTCCTTTGGAAGACATATGTCCCTTACTCTCCAACAGAGAGGTGGTGGGGAAAAAGAGAGGCATGATCTCTCATAATGAATTCATAGAAGTATTATGTTATGGTAAATTCCCATATAATGTAATAATTCTAATACATAGGTTAATATTTTGGGGATAAAATGGTTTAAGGCCACAAACTAAAGTATTCATATTTGAAATGGATTTCATGTATAGCGATTTTGGTCTGAAATGTCATGTGTAACTACCTGAAATGTCCAGAGGTGTCATCTTTACATGTGCATGGGTTTTAAAAATATATAAGCTACTATTTATGAGGAATATCATGTGATCAAATATATTGATCTAGAGGCCTTCACATGAACTAGATGTCCTATTAAAAGGACTTTACATGATAAGGATGACATGTCCTGGGGATTTCCAATAATTTTCATAACAAGTTTTGAGCTTGTCATATGACTTTGTAGTTATATCCATAAGACTTCACATGATCTGGATGGAATTTATAAAGGAAATAAAATAAACTACATAACCTCTTTTATGAATATTCATGATATATAAGAAATTTTCATGGGGATGTTGTGTGATTTGGTCAATGTGTCAAAAATTCAATTACATTGGTTTTTAGACATGTACAAGTACATTACCATGAATAATGAAGGGTTCTCCTCATTTTGATGAGTATATAATCTTGGAAAACTATTTATACATATTCATTTAATGATTCATAATTACTTAATATTTTACCCCAAAAACACCTCAATGCTTCTTAGGCACTAGCCTATTGAGGCCCCGTGAGACCACATCAATATGCAAGAACTCATTCATGTGATCTATCCAACATGCCAAATAAATTTCCTTGATCAATATATTAATCACACAAGGAATATAGACATGCCTAATAATCACTTATATCATTCATTAGGATTAAATGGTGTAATATGATTGCTATATACTGTGTATCTACTATATGATGTTCCCCCTCACCTCCACACACCTATGTGGGTGTTTCTTCCCCCATGAGGGTGAGGGGTGTAAGGGGGTTTAGTCATCACTACTACAAATATATACTACTCCTCATTTTGTTATAATTGAATATATGTGCATTATTATTTATATAGTGTTTCACATTATGGAATATAAATAAAATTGAGGAGTCATTTGATCACATGATATTAAGAGAGTAACATGCTTTGCTCTTGTGAGAATGACCCAGACAAAGTTCAAGATAAAGGGCATACATATAAGTTTTAAAACTTCATTTCCAATTCTATCATGTTTTGAACATGAGGACAATGGTCTTAATGGAATGTGTAGTGAAAATCATATTTCCGATATTGAGGCTTCAAAACCATTTATTTTCCAAAAAAAAGTGTAAATTTACTTGATTTCACATATATATAGAGGCTTATGTCAATTAATGATTTCATGAAAAGGGTTTCTACCGAAAAATGTTTTCTTGAGTGTTTTCTCTTACTGGATGATCTCACTTCATGGACAGAATAGAATTTTCATGACTCTGAGAGATCAATATATTAGTATTTCATGATAAAGAGTCTCACATCCCAACCTCAAGTGTGCATCACATAATTGAGGGTTCCCATTTTTATTATATCACCATGTGGACACATGATCATAAAGGGAGCATGTGATGTTTTCTAATAATATGATATATGATGGGTTATTGTAATCACCCCTATAGGTAGTACCACTTATGATTATATATTTTTCATCTTCATCAATTTCTACTATCATATCATCAATTATTATTGAATTTGAGAAATGTTTTATATGGGTTATGGAATCCTAATTTTCTATAATAGTACACAGTGAAGATTTCATGTACACCAATTTATATCAATGGAAAGATTCAATTGAATTAATGAAGGATGATTCTCAAGAACGAAATTTGCATTCTATTTTATTTAAATCCATTTGATGTTATTAAATAATCCAACAATCATAATATTTTTATCTCATAACCCTTATAAATCATTTTGATAGCCTTATGTGGTTTGCATTATCACCTTCATATGATGATTTCCTGGAACACATCTACATTCATTGACCTTATTTTAATCAACATTAATTCTTGTGACATATTTATGTGATATGCATGAGTAGTTTACTAATTTTCCTCCAAACTATCATGAGTGTAAATTCTAAATGTGGAATCATAAGATATACAGTCACGGTGACTTCTATGTAATGGTTCATTTCATTGATGCCTCGAATAGATGAAAGAAATGTTTCATTCATGACTTAGTGATGTCAATAATATCTTGGGTACCTTATTTTATCATCAAATAAGGTTATAGAACACATGTGGAGTTTTTTGATTTCATAATAAATCATTATTACCATTAAAATGAAATTTGGTGTGGCTCAAGAAGGGGAACAAGGGGTGTTGGCTTGTATAGAAGGTGAGTAGAGGATATAGATGAAGCATGAGAATAATCAGATGATTCATATTAAATTGATTAATTAGATTTTATTAATTCTCTATGTTTTTATAGAGTAATGGTGAGAAAATTGTTTCCTTTTCCTATATCTAAATGTGAATATTTCTGTTGACCTCACCTGTTTTGATAATCTCAATCATGTATTCCTTTGTGTTGAAAATCCCAATTATGTTTTCATTCTATGTGATATTTTTAAGTATCATTGATCTATACTTTAATTCTTTCAAATCTTTGATCAAACCAATAATAATCTTTAAAATAGTCTTTGAAATATGTTAATCCTCATTTTTCCATGGTTATACAAGTTATAAATTGATTCTAACACAATCGGATGTGTTCTGCATAAAACAGATAAGTAATCTGTCTATAGCTACTGATAAAGAGCTACCGGTAACCAGTCTACCGATAGACTTAGTCTACCGACAGACAGCTACTGATAGACTTAACACAGAGCTACCGATGTACTTATAAATATAAGCTACTGACTTACAGAGAGCTACCGATACAAACGTAGAGTTACCGGTGTAAGTATAAATAGCTACCGATGGAATAAGAGTCACCGATGGACGAAGCTACCGATACAGACTCACAGCTACCGACGCATGGAGCTACCGATGCATAGGAGCTACCGATGCATGTACCTACTGACGCATGGAGCTACCGATAAACAAAGTCACTGATACAAGCATGTACCAACTGACGCATAGAGCCACCGATAGAGTCAAAGCAACTAATGACATCGAGCTACCGATGTTCAAGCTACCGATGTTCAAGCTACCGATGCTGATTACCTACCGATCACTCGACTCACTGTTTGAATTTCTTTATTTCCTATATTTAATCTATCTAACGGTCATATCATTTACATTTTAATGATTTGTCAAATATCTAATAAAGGTTGTCGGATGTCAGGAACCCGTACCTCGTACCTGCTGAAAATAAATCTTTTCTGTCCCCTGATGGGAGATAAATACGAGAAGACTACATACCAGAATGACACGAACGTGTGAAGAAAAAAACAAACAACAACAAGAAGCAAACCAGAAAAGTGCGGTGCATCCAATATATCAAAAACGAAACAAGCACGAGAAGAACACAGAGAAGCTCATAGACAATCAAGCATACTCGAGAAGTGTTCTGTGCATACAAGAAGAACTTCATCGACTACATTATCACTACCTGTGAACCTGGAGCATACGACACTATGTTTCTCAAACAGAAATGAGAAGAGGACTCAAACTCACTTGCGATCGAATCTGAAGAAGTCCAGAGCTATACTGCAATCACCAGAACCATCTCTAAACTCTACATCTCTTGTTCTGTGATTTATTACCATTCTTTTCGAGCAGTGTGTGTTATCTGCTGTATCTAACACATACACTGTCTCCTGTACTCAAACTGAAGGATTTGAAAATCCTTACCAAACTCTTCCATTATTTCTTTCCCACGAAGAACAGTGGTAGAGGTCGTGTGTGACCTGGACAGCTGGTTGCTGTTGTACTGTTTCCCACGAAGAAAAGTGGTAGAGGTCTTAGACCTGGACAGTTGTAAACTGTTGAACCCCGATCCAGGGTGTGGATCATTCTTATATAAACTTTTGAGAGGACTAAGTCTCAGCTTGAGACTGAACCTCTTGGTTACATCTGTTGTTCCATCTCTTTCAAAGTTTTATTCCGCTGCTAATTACTTTAAAACCAATACTGTTTTTAAAGTTACTTTGATAATTAAATTAGGAAGTGTTTATGTTAAGTGTAGATTAGTATGTTAGTTTCAAAAGATAATCACACACTCCTGTGTTGATTAACTAGGAACTAATCAATCCCTTGAGAATCTGACAGAACCTCTACTTTGATATAAATTCACTACAGTTTAATTTATTATTTTATTTGGGGGTCTTTAAGACACTGTTTTTAAATTACAGAAATTTTAATTGGTACTCAATTCACCCCCCTCTTGAGTAAACCTCTCCGACCAACACTTGGTATCAGAGGTTGAAAATACTTTCTAAAGTACTCTGCTTTTGAACTGTTATTTTAGTTGTATTTTAAAGTTCTTAAAATTTCTGTTATTTCTAAATTTTTATCTCTTTAAAATTTTCTCATTATGGACAATAGACTTGAGGGTGCTGCTACTAACCGGCCACCTTTCTTCAATGGAACTAATTATGCTCAGTGGAAACTGAAAATGAAAATTCTTCTAGAAAGCATAGGTTTTGATATTTGGACTGCTATTGAATCAGAATACAAAATTCCTACTACTGCTAGATCTACTTGGGATGAACCTACAAAGACTGCTTACAATAACAACTGTAAAGCTATGAATGCCTTGTACTGTGCTCTAGGAGATGAAGAGTTTAATAGAATTTCTTCTTGTAAAACTGCTTTTGAAATTTGGGATACCTTAGCTGTTTCTCATGAAGGAACAACTAATGTGAAAGAAATGAGATTGAACACTTATACTATCAAGTATGATAATTTTAAAATGAAGCCTGACGAACCCATTTCTGACATGTATCTCAGGTTCAATGAAATTGTCAATACAATGATCTCGCTGGGAAAGGATGTCTCATCGAAGGAACAAATTATGAGAATTTTGAGGTGTCTACCTGATAGATGGAGATGCACATCTGTATCAATCAGAGAATCATGTGACATTGCTGCTCTACCTGTCAAGGAACTAATTGGCAAGCTGATGATGTATGAAGAAGAGCTTAAAGTGAACAAAGAGGAAGAAAATGAACCTGCAAGAAAGTCTGTCACTTTCAAATCCACAACTTCAAGGAATAAGGACAAAGAAAAGCTTCAAGCTGTAGTTGAAAGTTCAAGCTGTGAAGACAGTGAAAGTGATTCTTACAGTGATGCTGAGATGGCTCACATTGCTAGAAGATTTAAGAAATTTTATAGGAAAAAGAAGTTCTTCAGAAAAACAAACTATAAGGGTAAGTATGATCACCAAGGCAAATGGAAAAAGGATTGGAAGAATAATGACAAGTCAGATGATGTTGTCTGCTATGAGTGCAAGAGAAAAGGACACATCAAAGCCGACTGTCCAAAGCTAAAGTATAAAAAGAAATATGAATATAAGGACAGTAAGTTTAAGAAAGCCATGAAGGCTACTTGGAGTGCTTCAGAAGACATCACAAGTGGAGCTGAATCTTCAGACTCTGAAAGGAATCGAGCCAACATGTGTTTTATGACAAACACTTCTGAGGTAACTGCTGAAACTCCTGCTTCAAATTCATATTATTCTGGAGATGATTCTGAAGGTGATAACATGTCTAAATCTGAACTGTTTGAATACTGTGATATGCTGGAAGAGACATGTAATGAACTTAAGGATAAATACAAGTCATTAAAGAAATAGCATGCTCTCACCACTACAGTTAAAACCGAACTCACTATTGAAAAAGAGAAAAATGCTCAGTTGCTTAAAGAAAATACTGAACTAAAATTGTCTAATGAACAACTCAGAAAAGACTTAGAGAAGTTCACCAATGGCAAGAATACTCTAACACAGATGCTAGGAAAGCAAGTAGCACCTAAATATACTACTGGTATAGGATACCAACCTGGACAAAGGAAAATTTCTAAAACTAGATTCATTTCTAAATCTGGACAGAATGAAGGTAATTCTGGAACTTCATATGCTTCAACCAGTTATATACATGGATATGGATCTAATAAAGTTTATCTTTCAAAGAATTTCAATTATAAAAATTATATGAGATCCATTAGGCAAATATGGGTACCTAAAGTGTTATTGGCTAACCTTTCTGGACCCAAGAAAATCTGGGTACCAAAATCATCTCCCATCTAAATCTGTTTTGTAGGGAACTTGCTTGAAGAGCTCCTGTAAAGAGACGTGGTATTTGGACAGTGGATGTTCAAGACATATGTCAGGAGACTTCTCTTGTTTCAAGAGATTAATAAAAGTTGATGGAGGCTTTGTCACCTTTGGTGATAATTCAAAAGGGAAAATCATCGACCTAGGCCAGATTGGTAACACTGATTAAATTTTGATTTCTAAAGTTTTATTTGTCGATGGCCTTAAATACAATCTATTAAGTATTTCTCAGTTATGTGATGATGGTTTTCATGTTAAATTTGAAAATTTTTCTTGCAAAGTTTTTAATTCTAAGAATGTTTTGGTATTTTCTGCCTTAAGAAATGAAAATGTTTATGCTGTTAATCTGAATTCTTTAGCTAAGCAGAATATTACTTGTTTGAATGCTTTTCATAAAGAATCTTGGATATGGCACAGAAGATTAGGACATTGCAACATTCACTCACTTAGAAAACTTTCTAGGAAAAACCTAGTTAGAGACCTACCTAAATTAGAATTCCCAAATGATAGAGTGTGTAACCCCTGTCAAAAGGGAAAACAACACAAAGTTTTTTTTAAATCAAAGAAAGAAGTTTCAACTTCTCAACCACTTGAATTGGTTCACATGGATTTGTTTGGACCATCAAGAGTTTCTAGTTTAAATGGGAAGCACTATGTTTATGTTCTTGTAGATGACTTTTCTAGATATACTTGGGTATATTTTCTAGCTCACAAAAGTGAAGCTTGTTCTTACTTTGTCAAATACTCCAAGTCTGTAGAGAACCTTAGTGGACTTAAGATTAAAACATTGAGGAGTGATCATGGTCGTGAGTTTGAAAATCAAGATTTTGAATCTTATTGCTCACACAATGGATATACTCATAACTTCTCTGCCCCTAGAACACCCCAACAGAATGGTGTAGTAGAAAGAAGAAACAGAACCCTGCGAGAAATTTCTAGAACCATGCTCAATGAATATGATCTGCCTATTTATTTTTGGGCTGAAGCTGTAAATACAGCTTGTTATGTCATTAATAGAGTCTTAATCAGACCTGTTCTTAAGAAAACCCCTTATGAATTGTGGAACAATAGAATGCCTAAGGTTAATTACTTTAAAGTTTTTGGTTGCAAAGTATTTCTTCTGAATACTAAAGATAATCAGGATAAGTTTGCTTCCAAAAGTGATGAAGGAATTTTTCTGGGTTACTCTATTTCATGTAAAGCCTATAGAGTATTCAATAAGAAAACCAAATGTGTGGAAGAATCTGTTCACATAAAGTTTGATGTAACTGATCCACATGAGCCTAAAACCTCTCTTGAGAATATTGAAGAAGACTTATCTATTCTGGACCTTAATGATAAATCAAAAGAACCTGTTATAAAAGTATCCAGTTCTGGACTTTCTCCAGAATCTACTTCTATTGAACCCGAACCTATAGATGAACCTGAAATTTCTAGTCCAACCTTTACCAGATCAACAAGGATTCTAAAGAATCATCTTTTAGAAGCTTTTGTCGGTAATCTTGATAGAGGAACACAAACTAGAGCTTCTCTAAGAAACCAGGTTGAACATCAAGCCTTTCTTTCATAGCTGGAACCCAAAAATATCAATGATGCTATCAATGATTAATTCTGGGTAATGGCTATGCAAGAAGAATTAAATCAGTTCGAAAGAAACAAAGTCTGGGACTTAGTTGACAGACCTAAGGACACTTTGACAATAGGCACAAAATGGGTTTTTAGAAATAAAGTAGATGAATCTGGAAATATAGTTAGAAACAAAGCTAGACTAGTTGCACAAGGATATAGTCAAGAAGAAGGTATAGACTATGAGGAAACTTTCGCACCTGTAGCTAGACTAGAAGCCATTAGGATCTTACTTGCATATGCTGCACATCTGGATTTCAAGTTATATCAAATGAATGTGAAAAGTGCATTTCTAAATGGTTTTATAATTGAAGATGTTTTTGTAGAACAACCACCTGGATTTACTAACCCTCATTTTCCAAATCAAGTTTTTAAACTTTCTAAATCTTTGTATGGTTTAAAACAAGCTCCAAGAGCTTGGTATGATAGAATTAGCAATTTCCTTATTTCAAAAGGTTTTACTAAAGGGATTTCTGATCCAACTCTTTTCATTAAAAGAATTTCTAAAGATGTTTTAGTTGTACAAATATATGTTGATGATATTATTTTTGGATCTTCTAAACACTCTTTATGTACTGATTTTTCAAAAAGTATGCAAAATGAATTTGAAATGAGCTTCATGGGAGAGCTTAAGTACTTTCATGGATTTAAAGTATTTCAAAATGAAAATGGTATTATTTTGAATCAAAGTAAATATACAAAGGATCTTTTAAAACGTTTTGGTCTGGATAGTATCAAGGGAAGTGAAACTCCTATGAGTACTACCTGTAAATTGGATGCAGATGAAACTGGGAAACCAGTTGATCCAACAAATTACAGAGGTATGATTGGTAGTTTACTTTATCTTACTGCTAGTCGACCTGATATTATGTTTAGTGTGAGTATGTGTGCTAGATTTCAAGCTAATCCAAAAGAATCTCATTTGATTGTTGTTAAAAGAATTTTTAAATATCTCAAACACACGGTTAACTTAGGTTTGTTTTACCCAAAAGGACAATCCTTTGAGTTAATGAGTTATTCAGATGCTGACTTTGCTGGTTGTAAGTTAGATAGAAAAAGCACATCAGGAACATGTCATTTTCTTGGAAAATCCTTAGTTTCTTGGTGTAGTAAGAAACAGAACTCAGTTGCATTATCTACTGCCGAAGCAGAATATATAGCTGCTGGTAGTTGCTGTGCACAAATTCTGTGGATGAAACACACTCTTTTGGACTATGGATATGTTTTTAAACATGTTTCAATCAACTGTGATAACACCAGTGCAATAAACATCTCTAAGAATCCTGTATCTCACTCTAGAACCAAACACATAGATGTAAAACACCATTTCCTAAGAGATCACTATCAAAAAGGTGATATTTCTCTTGAATTTATTGGCACTGAACATCAATTGGCTGATATTTTCACTAAACCATTAAGTTCGGATAGGCTAAGTTACATAAGACACGAACTGGGAATGTTTAATCACAATCGGTGTGAAAATTCTCACTGATGTGAAAATTCTCACCGATGTAAAATTCTCACCGATGTGAAATTCTCACCGATGTGAAATTCTCACCGACGTAGAAATTCTCACCGATTTGTTTTTCTCACCGATGATTAACTCACACCGATGCAAGGTTTTAAAACTTCTGTCTGCCGCCAAGAATATGAATCGTTTTATATTATTTTTATTACTCTATTTTAGTCGTTTATTTGGAATTCCTAAATGATAAAACTCAGTCTAAGCCACTTCTTACCTCACCGAGCTCAAAACCTCTCACCTTCGAACCTTACCTACCAAATCGGCCAAGAACCCTAAACCCGCGATGACAAAAACCAAGCTTCCTATCGTCAGAGATGAAAGTGTAGAATCAAATGCTAAGAAGCAGAAGACACAGCATAAAGCCATTGTTAGTGAAGTCAAAACTAGATCGGGAAGGCGACCAGTGAATCCTCACTTGCAGAATAGAGACACAGTAATCGAGAAGGAACTCTGCGTGGAATGGCTACTACCTAGAAAATCCTTAGTACTCGAGATTCTGGAAGACCAGAAATGGGTGGATTGTTTCTCGAATAACAATGGCCCATACTACCCGAAGTTGGTAAAGCAATTCTATGAGTTTGTAACCTTTGAGAAGTCTGAAAATGAGAATCGAGTAAGCTCTTTTGTAAATGGAAAAGAGATGTATTTTTCTTCAGTTGAGTGGGATGAGTATTTGAAAGTACCACATGAAGGTGTCTCTAGGGATGTATCAAGAGCAATGCCACCTAGTAGTGATATCTTTGATTATGAGACCGCTTTACAAGAACTGACTGGAAATGGAAACCAAAGGCAAGTGGTTGCTGCTGAAATGGATGGAGAGAATCGACTGCTTTTCAAGTTTGTTCAGCATGTGTTGATACCAAGGAGAGGATATTTTCCAAATCTGAGATATCAAGATATCTATCTTCTTCATTTGCTAAGACATGGTGTAAAAATCAATCTGTGCAGATTGCTAATGCTTCAAATGGAAGACATGATTAGACCAAAGTCAAAGACTAATGCTTTGTTCTTTGCCAAGCTGATTTCAGTGATGATAAAAGTGAAAGAAATAGCTGAGTCTCAGGATGAGACAGTTGTAGTCAAGAACAATTTCTGCATCACCTCGACTGTTTGCAGGTAAATGAAAATTAACTGGAGCCCATGGAAGGGAGAATGGGTCAGTGATGATCAGAAGATCTATGACAGGTTTAATCCTGTGGATCATCCCTCAAGACCAAAGGATATGAGAGATCCGAGTCTGAGACCTGATGAAGAGGAACCTGTTTATAGTGATGAAACAGAAGAAGAAGAAGAAACTCCCATGGATGTTGGAGGAGATCCAGACTTGCCCCCAAGTCCTGTTGCAGAATTGGTCTATTCTAGGAAAGGAAAGGTAGAGGAAATTGTATCTACTCATGATGAAGACCAGTTTGTACCTCACCAAGAAGAAGAGGAAAAGGAGAATGTATCTGAATCGCCTGCTTCTGGTAGTTTAATTATGAGCCCTTTGATTGGGAACTCAGCTATGCCTGCTGATGAAGTAGAAAGAGTTACAGAAGAAGCTGTACCTGTTTCAGAAAACCTCCTTACTACTGCTGAGATGGAAGTTGTTGTGGAAGATTCTGATGAAGAGAATCCAGCACCAAAAGCTGTTGTGATACATGAGAATGCACCCATTGAGGGGGACCATCAGTCTGTGCTTCGAAAAGTTACAGTAGTTGTTGAACTTGGAGACTGGGTAGAAGACCCAGGGTTTATAGTCTGTGGATTGGATTATCCAGATTCAGATGATGAGGTGTCTATGAATATACCAAAGACCAATTATGATCTTGCCTCTGAGATGTTGCCAGATGATGTGGTCAGATTTCATGATCTGAATAGGCTGAAAGAGGACCTCAAATCCAGTTTTGTTGAAGAAGTGAAGTTAATGGAAACCTCTCTTGCTTCCTCAATTAATTCAATAATGACTACTTCTGTAGTTAATTTGGCCTCATCAAGGGGATCTGCTGCAGTTATCCCAAGTGATTTTGTCTCTAAATCAGATCTTGAATCCATGAAGAATGAGCTGAAAGAATCATTCATTGCATCAGTTACTGCGATGAAGGAAAGCTTTTATGAAGAAATGAAAATGCTAGAGAGATCCTTCGAGCTATCTTTGGCTTGTAATTTATCTTCCTTTGTGTCTGAGCTTATGGAAGAAATGAAAGAGTGCCAGACTCAGTCTTCAAGAATCGAAGCAGATCTGGAAGCTCTCAAGATATCAGTTGTTGCTTTGGATTCCTATATGAGCTCCAAGTCTCAAGCTGACAAGGACCTAGCTTATGTGAAGAGTGTAGTAAGCCAGTTTGTCTCAGTGTTTGAAAGTTTCAAAACCTCAGTGAAGGATCATGTTCAATTGCAAGACTCTCAAGTTCAAAGTCTAATCAGTGGTTTGTCTAAGAGTTTTAAAGAAACTGTTTCCTTCTCTCTTGGCCCTCTCACATCCAAACTATCAGTTGACCTGAATCAAGTTCGAGCAATGTTGAAGGAGGAGATTGGCTCTATTTCTACCAGTGGCTCTGTGGACTCATCAGAGTCGAGCCGAGTGGTGCTTTCTACAAGAGATTCTGCCAGAGAAATAATGAAGATTGTTCAAGACTATATGAGAGAAGCCTCTGCCTCTCAGGAAGCCATTAAAAGCAAAGTGGACTACTACTTCTCCAAAATTTTCACCAAGAATCAACTCGAACATCACTTCAAGCTAATGTTGGAACACATGAAGCTCCCTCCAGTAACTCAAGCTTTTAGAGAACAAGTGAGCAAGCTAAGATAACTGACTCCTGCCTTAGAGAAATTCATGGAGAACAAAGATGATTTCATCTCTGCTATGAAAAGAGGAGGAAGAATTATTATGGATTTTAGAAATCTGCTGCTGCCCTTCTTGCATGTTGATGCCAGACCAGTCATCATCCCTCCTGCTTTGCCTGCTTCTGCTTCAGCTGCTTCCACAGTCCAGCTGACTCCTGTTCAAGCCATTCGAAGCCTCACACCAATGATCACCCAAAAATCTTCAACCTACAAGCCTGACTCTGTGTCAGTGGACCAGCCTCCCTTGATCTTTTCTGGCATTCCCAAACCTTCACCTGAATCCTCACCACCCGAGCATCCTTCTGATCCTAAAGGAAAATCTCTCGTTGCAGATGAGGATTGAACCAGTGGCCAGGATTTTTGATAGGAATTCCTTTGTATTCTGTTTTTGTACTTTTTGACTACTCTAATACAGAACTCTTTTTAGTTCTCATTTGTTATTTGTCTCCTATATATATATATATATTCTTTCCCAATTTTTGATTATCACAAAGGGGGAGAATAATAAGTAGATTAATAGGGAGAATAATAGGAGAATAAGGGGGAGAACAAAATGAGAGAATAAGGGGGAGACCAAGGAGAATGAAAAATATTTTCAATGGAGAAAAATAAGGAATAAGGGGAGATACTTTACCCTTCTTTTCATTTTTCCCTCTGATACTTTATGTCTATTTAGTACCTTATGATTGTTACCTCTGATAACTTATGTCTATATCATACTATTTCTATTATCTCTGAGGCTGTTTTCTCTGAGAAAATTGAATTCAATATTATACTCTTTACTATTATATTTTCACTATGTTAAATGCCAATATCATAAATTGTGATTATAAAAAAGGGGGAGATTGTTGACCTCACCTGTTTTGATAATCTCAATCATGTATTCATTTGTGTTGAAAATCCCAATTATGTTTTCATTCTATGTGATATTTTTAAGTATCATTGATCTATACTTTAATTCTTTCAAATCTATGATCAAACCAATAATAATCTTTAAAATAGTCTTTGAAATATTTTAATCCTCATTTTTCCATGGTTATACAAGTTATAAATTGATTCTAACACAATCGGATGTGTTCTGCATAAAACAGATAAGTAATCTGTCTATAGCTACTGATAAAGAGCTACCGGTAACCAGTCTACCGATAGACTTAGTCTACCGACAGACAGCTACCGATAGACTTAACACAGAGCTACCGATGTACTTATAAATATAAGCTACTGAATTACAGATAGCTACCGATACAAACATAGAGCTACCGGTGTAAGTATAAATAGCTACCGATGGAATAAGAGTCACCGATGGACGAAGCTACCGATACAGACTCACACATACCGACGTATGGAGCTACCGATGCATAAGAGCTACCGATGCATTTACCTACTGACGCATGGAGCTACCGATAAACAAAGTCACTGATACAAGCATGTACCAACCGACGCATAGAGCCACCGATAGAGTCAATGCAACTAATGACATCGAGCTACCGATGTTCAAGCTACCGATGTTCAAGCTACCGATGCGGATTACCTACCGATCACTCGACTCACTGTTTGAATTTCTTTATTTCCTATATTTAATCTATCTAACGGTCATATCATGTACATTTTAATGATTTGTCAAATATCTGATAAAGGTTGTCGGATGTCAGGAACCCGTACCTCGTACCTGCTGAAAATAAATCTTTTTTGTCCCCTGATGGGAGATAATACGAGAAGACTACATACCAGAATGACACGAACGTGTGAAGAAAAAAACTAACAACAACAAGATGCAAACCAGAAAAGTGCGGTGCATCCAATATATCAAAAACGACACAAGCACGAGAAGAACACAGAGAAGCTCATAGACAATCAAGCATACTCGAGAAGTGTTCTGTGCATACAAGAAGAACTTCATCGACTACATTCTCACTACCTGTGAACCTGGAGCATACGACACTCTGTTTCTCAAACAGAAACGAGAAGAGGACTCAAACTCACTTGAGATCGAATCTGAAGAAGTCCAGAGCTATACTGCAATCACCAGAACCATCTCTAAACTCTACATCTCTTGTTCTGTGATTTATTACCATTCTTTTCGAGCAGTGTGTGTTATCTGCTGTATCTAACACATACACTGTCTCCTGTACTCAAACTGAAGGATTTGAAAATCCTTACCAAACACTTCCATTCTTTCTTTCCCATGAAGAACAGTGGTAGAGGTCGTGTGTGACCTGGATAGCTGGTTGCTGTTGTACTGTTTCCCATGAAGAACAGTGGTAGAGGTCTTGGACCTAGACAGTTGTAAACTGTTGAACCCCGATCCAGGGTGTGGATCATTCTTATATAAACTTTTGAGAGGACTAAGTCTCGGCTTGAGACTGAACCTCTTGGTTACATCTATTGTGCCATCTCTTTCAAAGTTTTATTCCGCTGCTAATTACTTTAAAACCAATATTGTTTTTAAAGTTACTTTGATAATTAAATTAGCAAGTGTTTATGTTAAGTGTAGATTAGTAAGTTAGTTTCAAAAGATAATCACACACTCCTGTGTTGATTAACTGGGAATTAATCAACCCCTTGAGAATCTGACAGAACCTCTACTTTGATATAAATTCACTACAGTTTAATTTATTATTTTATTTGGGGGTCTTTAAGACACTGTTTTTAAATTACAGAAATTTTAATTGGTACTCAATTCACCCCCCTCTTGAGTAAACCTATCCGACCAACAATTTATATATCTGTTTAATAGGGATCTTAGTATCATCATGTTATCAAGAAAGCAATGATGTTTGGATCCAAACACACATATGTAAACATTCCTTTTCCAGTTGCAAGAATCCATTTGGTAGCCAACATAGGCATATGATGAATATTCCACATTCACTCATACTTAGTGATATTATCACACTACCCCTTTTTCATAGCAAGCTTGATGTTTTCTCTCCTGGTTGTGGACTTTGTTGATCTATCTAGCTTATTAGCATCGCATTTGAAATTTATGGATAAGGTTTATCCCATATAAATTAAATAAAACATTAAATAAATAGAATAATGTGATGGAATAATATATACCCTTTAAAAATGAAATCACAACCACATTCACTATTCATAATGAATGTTGCTTCCCTACAACCTTATAATTCCTTAAGAAAATTAATTATATTTTCACAAGCTTAATAGGTCAAAAATATCTTACGGATATGATTGTTTTTCGAAATTAATGATTCCAAAAAATTCCCCATATAATTTGAATCATTTAAAAAAAATTGATTTTGATTCCAATGTGAATGCTTATCAGTTTTCATTCAATATGAATGTCCAACTATCTTAGATATTTTACATTATGAATGTATTTTTTAGGGGTGTGGTGAATATTGAATTTTGATCACCACCTTGAATATGTGGGTAGACAAATAATAAGAAACATGGAAATTACTATGAATCAAAAAGGAATTGGATTCATGTTCCCATTATTTAATATATGGATTAATCTTATATATATCCAGACCATGTACATTGATTATAGGTTCATGAATGATGAACAAAATGTTGAAAAATTATATGCAAATCTTTTTCATATGTAGGAATGTAAAACTTCGACCTTAGTAGCACAATGTCTGTGTTAATTTTAATGAAATAGAAAAGATAAAAGAGGTCAATTAACCATCAATCAGTCCATTTTTTAGACCTGAATAACTATATATGTACATTTTTTCCTTATTTCATTGGTAATTAAACAATAAACCTGACAAAGAAAAATAATCTACTTCTTGGACAATTATTCAATGATTTCTTCTTCATAACCATGGTATGGATAACAAATAAATATTAGTACTCAAATTCTCATTATGGGTCATAATAGACAATAATAAATGAAGAAAAATCAAGAAGGAATTGAATTTATGTAATAATAAATAATCTTTATAATGGGAATAAAAATGCATCTATATATTTTTCCCCATAACAGAAACATCATTGAATATAATAACTAAATACTAAATGATGAAAATATTTTATCATTGGATTTAATTTATCTAAGACATGACCCTTATACCACAAATAATTTTTACTTATCTTGGTAAAAAACCATATAATTACATTTGAATGAAAAACACAATTATTTTTTCACCAACTGTATTTCCTCATGAGACAGATCGATTCTTTGAGGGGTAATCTAAAACAACGCCCCCCATAACTATATGTCCAATGAATTATTAATACATGGATTCAATTTAACAACTAATACATATGTAAAAATTGTACATGGATAATAAAATTCATACCCATTATACGAGAAATATTAATATTTAACAAAAGGTGATCATAAAAAGGGAAATATACATACACCACACATAATGAATAAATTTTCAATGGGAATAATGGATTACTTGGATGAATGAATTAATATAATAATTAGAAACTAATAAAATTAAATAGTTATATACCATGACAAATGAGGTCTAAATGAGGTCTAAATGAAGTGAAAACATGTCAAAATAGTGTATAAGAAACATTAGAAATGAACAATTTTAGTGCGGGTTAAGCAAAATGTTAAGGAAACAAACAATAGGAAAATGTATAATATTTTATATAAAAAAATAAATTAACCCAGATATATATCCATGATAAATTTAGAAATTCTATTTGAATAAATGTGGAGTTTAACTGATTCTTTTACTTGAAAATGGGTAAAAAAATGGGAGGTTCCCTTTAATTGTGCATACTTATTGAGAGGTATTGAAAAACCCATATAAAACATGTATGCCCCCATAAATAAAAAATGAAATTATCTAGATAAATTATTTTAGAAGTATAAATATAATTTATTAGGATTAAATAATAATAATCAATTGGTACATTTTGGTAAATAGAGATAATGCTAAACCTGGAAGAAAAAATGGTGATTCAAGGAGAATCCCTTAACTTATGTTTGAATGTGTTGTGAAAATGGACATAATGTCATGGATAATGAAACTAGATTCAATAATAACATAATTTATAACCTCTTCCAGATGTATTTGATTCATCCTCATTTTAGTAATCACATTAAAGTCCATTTTATAAGATAAAAAATTATACTTTTTCATTTGGGAGTGTTTGTCTTTATGGTTTTCATGATTGCTTCACATGTATACATGTATGGGAGTTCATGTAATATGGGATTAGTTATCAATAATTGGAATTATATGTTAATATGTATTATTAATATTATTAAATGGACTTATTTATCATTTTTTCATTTGAGAAGATGATTTATTAGATAAAATTTTAATGATGAATGTTGGTTTTTTTTGAATTTTCAATTATCACGAACTAGTTTATTGTAATTAATTTATATTATGTATATATACTTATTCCAATGGATTATGTGGATAATAAAATTTATTATACATTATAATTTGACCATAATTATGGTTTTGTGGACATATATGGAGGTAGTAATGAAAATGTGTTATCTTTGATGGCGGTAAATTGGAAAATCACATATGATATTTTTATTTTTAAAATAAATAGGGAATGGATTTGGGGATTAATTATGGATTTTCTATTAACACAATAAAATTATATTATATATTATTTAATGTAGTTATTATTAATATTTGATAGAAGCGTTGAGGGAAGGATAAGAAAATAAATGAAAATAAATTAAAAACAAAGGAAAATGGAAGATGATTTTATATCTTGAATTTAAACTCAATGATAACATCGATAAAGAGATTGGATTTATAATTATGTTAGAGATAATGGTCTTATAAATTTTGTAGAGATTTGGTAATAGTATTCGGTATAATATGGAGAAACATCAAGGATTAATATGTGTTGGGAGAAGAGTTTGTGAGGGGTGGTATTAATAGAGGGTGTGCGAGGTGTTTTCTCATTATGTTATCCAATATTTTGTTATTATGTCCCAATACAATGAATATTTAGATAATTATTACATATTATATTAAAATAATTAATAAGATTTCGACATTATGGGCTTACATCATCCAAAAATCAACTATGACTCAATATTTCATGTACTTAGCTTATACGTTAGATTATCATCTTTCGCTATTCACAATAAAAGAAAATATTATTGAAAAAATAACCCTAACCATTTTTCAATGAATATAATTAAAATAATTAAATTTGTTTTATGAAAATAATTTAATAAATATGATAAAATTTAATTTTTTATTAAATCATCATTTACATAGAAAATAGGAATTTTAAAATTATAACTTATTCCATAAAAATTTTAAAGACTAATTAATATCTCTAAATTTATCTTATAATCATAATAAAATAAAATAATTATTTTGGAATACATTTTATGATATTAATTATTCTTTTAAATCATTATATTGCTTATAAAATTTAATATAAAAATTTATGTTTATAAAAAAATATCAACACTAAATTAATAATTTCTAAAACATATATATAATTGTACAATGATACAATTATAAAATATTATTATTTATAACACTCCTAAATTTTATTTATAATTTCTTAGGTGAAGTTACTATTCTTTTGGATGAATTAATATTCTTGTGGTTCATATTAATATTTCAGATGTCAAGTTACTATTTCACTAATATATGTTTATTATTTTGTCTTAAAAACATCATATTTCATTAATTATTCATTTTTAAATATTTTTTATGTTCTCTAGGTGATTTTATATAAATTATAATACATTAAATGAAAAAATTTCTATTTACAATATCAAATTAATTGAATTTGTTTAAGAGGGATACATATTGAAAAATCATGTGCTGTTATGATCTTCCCTCTTTCAGAAATTCCATCCTTGAAATATTTTATGAATATTTCCCTCTAAAATTAGGTTGGTGGTTTTTATTTATAAAATCCTCTCATTCCTACATTTCTTCATCAATTTTATGGTTTTTCAAAAGCTCTTTACAAGTTGTGTGAACATATTTCTCAATGAATTATCTCTTGTATTAAAAGTCTTGATAGACTCTTCGCAGTAAGATACATCATGCGTAGTTCTATTTCTTCATAGGTAAGTACTTGTATTGGGTCATTCATGTACTTTATTAAATATTATTTGTGAGACAAATCATGAACTATGGATATAAATGGAACTTTTTAGAACCAATAAGTTTCATATCCAATTAATTCTATAATTTCAAATGGTCTGATGCACCAATCACATGGTTTCCCTTTCTTTTGGAATGTTACGTTACCCTTACATGTAGATACAATCATAAAAAATGATATCCCACTTATAATTCCAAATATTTTCTCCATGTTTTTTTCAAAACTCGTTTTTCTAATTTAAACTACTTTAATATGATATTGCATTGTATTTACCCTTTTATTTTTCTCCATAATAAATATTGGACCTATAATTTTAATCTCATCGACTCCATATCCACATGTTGGAGTTCAATACTTATTTCAATATAACCCTTTATATGGATCCATTTGAATAATATAATAGAAACTATCATTTTTTAAAAATTCCACCAAAGGTAATTACAAATCCCATCTACCCTGAAAGTCATGTGATCATGATCTCAAAATGTCTTACGATGTTTGACTAGTCCCTTTAGATTGTATGATGATTTGAGGGTGATAATAATTACTCAAATAATGCTTCGTATCCAATGCCTTTTCAATTATATTATAGTCTATTGATGTATATTTAGGTTCTAGACCATACACAGTTGATATAGGGTCACCGTGAAGTCTTACCACTTCATTATTTTATATTTATTCTAGGCGTCCAAGAAGTTGATCATCTATTATAGTAAAAAAGTGTTTTATTTTTTAAGATGATCAACACTAACCCATATTACATCATTATTTATAGCTTTCCAAGGTTGTTTTATGAAAATGTATATTTTAATTTCATCCCACACCTCTGTATGAATAGGTGTATGATTCATGACTCCTATGGGATGTAGTGTTTCATCATTCACTTTTTGACAAACTAGACACCTTAACACACAGTCAACAATTTCCCACTTCATTTTATCCCACCTAAAATGTTCTTTTGGATCTCAAAACATCTTCGTACTACAATGGTGTATTAAGAAATGTATGCTATGAGAATCATATAATAGATCCATTTTTATCTCACATATTCATGGAAAACATAAAATTATTCAAAATTTCTAGATTCCATCCTTATATAAGAAGTATTCAAATCATACATCATTAATAGAATTAATTTTAGTTTTAAAATAACTTACATCTGATTAAAATCATTTTATATTCTCTAATAACATTAGTTTAGAAATAATTTGAAAAAAGAGTGATGTTTTCCATTCCTCAACAATCCCCATATCCATCATTTCTAAATCCATGAATATGAGTTCATTTTCAATACTCATTAGGGGAATAATTCCAGGATCTTTTATGCTTAACACATCTTCTACATTATTTTTTCTTCGATGGTAGTGTATTGAGAAATCATATTATTTTAGTATTTTTAGAACATTATCATTCCTTAGGTTGAATTTTTTTCTATGTCATATGTGTTTCAAACTATTTTGATCAATATATATCTAAAATATTTCACCATATATATAATATATCCATATCATCATAGAAAATATTACAACTACTAACTCAATATCATCAGTTGGATAATTTATTCATGATTCTTCAACTCCTTTATGCATATATAAAAATGTTATAATATTACATAAGGACACAACCCAATCCTTTAATTGGTGTATCAATATATATATCACAATAACAACATTTCCTGGTGGTATTGTCAAAACTAGAGAATTGGATTTTACTCTATTTATTTCCACAAAACATTCTCCACCATTTATGTCTATGTATATTTTATCCCTTAAAATGTGAGCTCGGTTAACATTTTATCCGATCAGAAAAAAATATTGAACGAAACACAAAGAGTACCCTACTAAACCAATTAATTATTATACCTCAATTATGTTCATTAGTATATGGAATTCATGTATTTCTGTTGTCTCTGTAGGATAAAATTTGATTCTATCCGTAATAACAATATGGCTAGGAAAATAATTTTCCTGAAGGTAGGATTAAGTCTTGCTAAATATACCACTAAACCATCTATTTATTATTGTCTTAAGAATAATAATAAATTTATTCTCATGGTCTTCATGGATTTTTGAATAAACACAAATATCATCCCTGAATACTACAAAAAAAATGAAGTTATTCATTGAATTCACATTTCATTATATCCATTCAAATATAGGGTTTCTTAGACATTCCAAATGGAATTACTGTGAACTCGTAATGTCCACACATTGTCTGATACGCTACATTTGGAATATCCTTCTTCTTTATATATAACTAATGATACCCCAAACAATGGTAAATCTTTGATAAATATTTATCTACATTAATGTTATCTAATAAATCTTAAATGTTAGATACTTGAAACTTTTTATTCATTACAATAACATTGATTTATCTATAGTAAATGAAAGGGATCAAGGGTACTTATTTATTCTTATGAAGTAGAAAATGGGCTCCAAATTGAGAAACACAAGGGAAAAAATACCTTATTACTAAATTGCTCTAGTTATTTCTTTAGATACAATAATACCATAGATTTGATTCTATAAGGATTCTTTGATATTTTTCATTAATTAGAGATTAGATCAATATTATGTTTAACTAATACCTATAGGGGTTCCTAGGAAATTACATTGGGAGTTCATCAATGTAATCCTATATAATTGGTATATTCTAAATTTGAAGATGTCATTACTAATACTTAAAAGATGGTATCTCTTTCTTCACAAGAATTCCATTTAGTACATTGACTGGTGGTGAATTAAAATAATAAAGAAATGCATATTTTTCTTCTCTAAAGATAAGGGATTATACTTCTTCCTCACAAATAAAAATTTCATTAATCTCATAACAAATTATCAGATAATATTTTTAAATATACCCCATTATAAGGATTATATAAAAATAACCCATAGGTATGTGATAAATTTAGTAAATAAATTCTGATTATGTGTTATAATGGGATATTCTTGACAAATTTTTGATTCAATGAGAATTCCCATAGGGGTTTTGACAGATAAATAATATAATAATTTAAAATGGGACTATTCAATTTCCTTAGAAAATTTGGTATATATACAATAGTGAGATAATACAGAATCAATTAATGAATTACCTATATTTGAATATAGGTTTACTATACCTTCCACCACATCATATGGTTGTTCTACCACAGCTATAGTAACTGCATAAGCTTGGACATCTCCCCTTGGCCTCTTTTGTGGTATATTCCTTGGATACTTGTGTCATTGATTTGGATAATTCACAATATAATTTTAATTTATGAATTGAATATCATGGATTTTTTTTCGTCCCCATGAAATACATTTTCCAATGACCCTTGTTTCCACACATATAGTAAAATCCCATTCTATTAAATCAATTACCTGGATGATGCATTTCATAATTTCTAAATTATGGGAATTGCATCATTCCCTTATTATTTATTAATTCATAATATTGACATTTTTATTGGAAGCCCACTTCTTATATGTATTTCCATTGAATTTAGATGAACTAAACAAATTCATTTTCTATTTTTATTTTTTAAAATATTATTTCATCATATAATGAGAATATTTGGGAATCCAGTTTCTTTCAAATATATTGCATAAAACCTTCAAAGAATTGATCAGTATTATCTTTTGAATAACATATGTAATCTATAGCATATATTTCGAGTCTTGTGTAGTTATAATCATACTCTGCAACAATATCTTAATCCTTTTTCTTTAAACTAACAAATTTTCAATGCATTTTTGTTATTTTTTCAAATTGGAAATATCTTTTGAAAAACTATTCTTTAAATTTTCCACATTAGACTTATATTTCTTATTCCTACTTAATATTATGTATCAATGAACACAATTGATCCGAATCTATCTTGATACAATCGAATATTACTTATACCTTTTCATTTTCATTGCATGCCAATGCCAGAAATAGTTTTCAATGGATTTGAACCTCTTATCAACTACCATTGGACTAGTATTCCCATTAAAAGATGGGGGTTTTACACATAAAATGATACAATATATGTGTGGTATGGTTTTTCATCATATCTTTATTAAGATGTACTAATTGTTTTCTTTTGGATAAATAATGGTAGAATTTCAGTTCCATACATGCATCACATAAAAATTCAAAAAATGGGTTGAGGATAGAAAATAGGGTCTATGTTAATTTTTACATCAAATTATAACTATCATGGATAGGGTAATACTTATCCCAACATTTGGAATTATAAAACTTTTCCACAATATAATAATGAAACATGAATAAAGAAGATAAGGTGATGATCCCTAACATGATTTTGTGACACCAAATGTTTGGGAGGAGATTCTAGATATATTTGGGTACCTTGGGAGGACTCTAGAAAGGGTATGTCAGTGTTAGGAGGTGATATATAGAGAATTATTGAATATAAATGAGAGAATTAGTGTTTTTATATAGGAAATGGGTGACTATTTCTTTATTATTTATCAAAATTAGGTTTCGGACTCTATATAATAAAATCACCAAAACCACAAACATTTACATGGTATTTCCAATGGTTTATGAAAAATGGGAGTGTTTTCATTATTTTTTAAGGTCATTAGATCATCTTAATAAAATAATATCCTTGATTATGTTCAAGTGAGTGATACTCCTAATGAAATGATTTTAAAACCTTAAAATATATTATTTGGTTTACATGATTCATAATGTATTTATAAAATTTTAAAAAATAAATATAGATTTAAATTATCTTAAATATAAATCATAGATTTGGTCTTGTAGATCTTTTTTGTAGTTTATTACATCACTATTGGGTTATTATCATTTCATAATTCACAAAATATATATATATGGAATTTAATTTTTACAAGAAAATCTGACTATATTAGAAACATATGAAAACCTCTCCACCGGATAACTTCAACATTATATATCTTAATATTAAATTCATTTAATCTAAATAATTTTATTAGTATGGAAGTTTTCAATAATAAAATCCACATTTATTAAGAAATTTTTTTTTTAAAATAGTTTTTGAATCCCTTATAAAAATCAACACGACTTCATAAATATATATGATCATTTTTATTTAAAAGTTATTTAATAATAATTTTATATTAAAATGTTATTTATTCTAGAAATACATTAATTCATAAAATATAAATTCCTTATTTGAATTTCAATATTACCCAATATATGATTTGTATCAACATAAAATCCATTTATAAGGTAAACCAAATAGGATAAAAATATATCAATTATTCAATAAAAACTAATGTATATAATACTATTTATATGGTCTTGATACATAACCCTTTAGTTCACTAGAAAACGTCGTTAGAGTAAGGTGTAAAATAATTAGAATTTTATGGTGTGGTTAGGTATACATGGGTTATTTCATGATCTCAATGAGATTGAAAATCTCCCATAAACTATTTCACTCATTATTATGTTTTTGGACTTCTGTTTAGGCTTGGTCATAGGAATATCCCATATATTAAATCTCCCTCATAATCTATGATAATCAATATTCATAGATAATGATCATACAGGTTAAGGTCATTAATTCCTTTTTCTCAATCAATTGGATTTTTTTAAAACCATATATTTATATTAATGATGTGATCACTATATAATGGTTATATTATCTATGGTAAAAATGATTAAAAATCAAAAAAATATGATAGGATATAATAAAACCAAATAGTTGAATTTTTTATTTATATCCATATTATATAATAATACATTTAATAAAATTTAATGGTGAATTTTATTTATAACAGTTATGTTAATTACAATTCCCCCTTAAGAAATTTTGTCCTTAAAGTTATCATCTCCCATGATAAAAAATAAGAGGGTAACTCTGTTTCTTCACCTCTTATTCTACCTACATAGAATTTGAAACATGTGGTTTCTATATAACACATTTACAGGGTGAATTTCCTTGTTTTGTAGTGAAGGTTATGGGCACAACAGAATCATGGTTGGGATGAAACCCAATTTTGATTTTTACCAGGATCAATGATTATTTCGGGATTAATACGATGATGAATTCATGTCACCACAGAATATAATCAATGATTTAGATAAAGTAAAAGGAGGCCCAAAAACGTTATAGAGGATCTTTCACCTCATGTTTATAATTAATTTAACTAATTTCATAAAGAAAATCAATACCTGTGTATTTTGTATTTTTCTTCATTGGTGATGTTGATCATCCAGATTGACCCTCTGAATTATCTCATTGTGGTTGTAAGGATCCAAACTATAATCCCTATAGAAGTGATATATGCGTGCTTTGATGGCCTCTGATCGACACCGCTCATTCTCGGGGAGCTATCGCAATGAAGAAAGTGTCTTGTGTTAATCATTCTCAATTTCTTGTTCTTCGGCCTTGAAGAACACCTCATGTTCTTGATAATAGAGAGAATTGGATTCGAGAGAGAATTTGTTTTGCTAAAAAATTATCAATTAACCAGGCATGTGGTGTGGTGTATAGAACAATATTTGTACTTTCCTATTTATATACATGGAATTTTAGTTACAATATTTAATTACATAACAACAATCAAATAAATTAAGGAACTTAGAGAGAACACATGAATTTAATATTATTACCGATTTATTATTTATAGTGCACCTAGTTGCGCAAAACGGAATTATAAATGTAATTATGTGTCACAAAATAATAGGAGCGTTATTTGAATTTGTTCCAACCTGTAAAATAATTATTCAACATCTAGTAAATAATTTTTTTACTACCCGACCAACCTTGGTCTGGTTGAAATCCACTTCCATTTATTGAACACCCAAAAAAATAAAAACATTATTCTCTTAAATAAAATTTTATTTAAAAACTAACAAATAAATATTTATTAAATGTTCATTAAAACAGATAAATAAATTTTATTTAATTTATGTGATCATCTTAACTTGAATAAAATTATACCACAGTCTTGAAAATAGTATTTATTTCATTAATTAAATTCAAATAGAATTTAACCAAGACCACCAAAAACACTTAGTGTGTGACCCTCTAGGATATCTCTCATTAGCAATATGTGAGATAACCTAAAATCCAAGGGTAATATTTTGCAACGCGTGAAGGAACCCAAGAGAAAGAATATAAAGTTTCTACAATGACATCCACAAACGAATTCTTACTGTGTAATATAATCCATTTGTCATAATATCTCATCAAGAAGGTTTCATGAATGTGTAATCAACATTTATGCGTGATACGTCATTCATTGACTACCTGAAATAAACTCGTCGTTACACCATAGACATGGAATTTCACGCGATGGTTCTATTTCAATAAATGGTCTGATATATAAACTTCCATAAATTGAAGGGATAAATACTTCCTTGACTTATCCAATAATAACATGCCACTCGTGATGCACCCAATGTAACATACATCCCGCCAATTGTCTTCGTGATGGTTTTAATCAGTAAATCAAAGTGCAAAAGTCATGACACATATTAATTATAATCATAATGTATAAGGATCATTACACACACATGTAGATTGAAATATCCGATGACACCAAAACATGCAGAATTCCTACTAGCGGGTCTATTCTCATAATCACCTATCTTGGAGATTACCAAGTGCGAACTTCATGAGAGGAAGTCTCATCTACTTACAAGTACTCACACATGATGGTATGCATGTAATGTGTACCATCATAGCATTTCATCCAATTGGAAAACTATATTTAAGAATATTGTTATAGCATTTTATGGTTCTTATCCTTACAGGGAACTAGCAAGACCTAATTAATGCAACAAATACTGTAGGAAATTAATACATCATAATCATGCAGAGAAATGAAAAATATGTAATACTACATTAAATATCCATCTAATCAAAGTAAAATTAGTTTTTTCTGAGACACCAAATCTTACAAACTCCCACTTGAACTAGAGCCAACTGCCTACGACATTCAGTCTGCTAGACCTCACATGATGAGCATGTTTCTGCTGAGTTAAGGCATTAGTAAAGGGGTCCACCATGATGTGTTTTATATAAATATTTCTTATTGAAACTTCCCCACTCTGAGAAAAATTCATCAAGATATGATACTTCTGAAGTATATGCTTCGTCCGCTGATGTGACCTTGGATCTTTTGAGAGAGACAGAACAATAGTATTATCACAGTACAATGTGATGTTATCTTTACTGCTAGGTATTACATCTAGCTATTGGATGAATCATCACATCCAAACTTCTTCTTTAGCTGCCGAAGAAGCTATGATATACTCGTACACTACTGTATAATATACGACCACACTCTGCCTTGAGCTATTCCATCTCACTGCACCTCCATTTAAAGTGAAGATGTATCATGTTTTCAACTTCATGTCATCTTCATCAGTTTGGAAACTAGTATCTTCATATTCATTGATGAATAGTTCCTCGTCTCCTCCATAAAATTGAAAAATATCCTTAGTAAGCCTCATATAATTTAGGATAGTCTTGACTACCATCCAATTGTCGGTCACCTGGGTCATCATGATATCTTCCTACTTCACTCAATGTGTAGGTGACATCCATCCTAGTAAATAGAATTTCATAAATGACTGACCCAATCGCTTATAATTATGGATCACTTTACATTTTCTTTCATTTCTCATGTGTATGTGGACACATTTTCTTGGAAATATGAATTCTATGTGACACTGGAAACAATCCCCTCTTGGATTGTTCCATACTGAATATCTTCAGTATCTTATCAATGTATGTACTTTTTCATAGGCCCAACAATCTCCTGGATCTATCACGATGTATCTTCATCCTAAGAATATATGTTGTGTCACCCAAGTCTTTCATGGAAAATCATTGATTAAACATTGCATTAAAAGACTGCAAGACTGGTATCTCATTTCTAATGAGTAATATGTCATCCACAGTTACTATTAGGAAAACAAATACACTCCCACTAAACCTTTAATAGATTCAAGGATCACATTCATTATTGATAAATCCAAATTCATTTATGGCTTCATCAAAATGAATGTTCCATGATCTGGTTTCTTGCTTTAATCCATAAATGGATTTCTACAACATGCATTCCTTATTGGTATACTTTGGAGTAACAACCCCTTCAGGTTGTGTCATGTAGACATATTCCGAAAGGATTTCATTAATGAATGATATTTTGAAATCCATTTTCCAAATCTCGTAGTCATGGTATGCTGCAATAACATGTAGAATTCTGAATGATTTCAACATTGCAATTGGTGAGAAGTTTTCATCATAGTCAATTCCTTGACATTGTTCAAAACCTTTTGCAACCAGTTGTTCCTTATAGTTACTAAATTGTCCTTCCATGTACAACTTCTTCTTGAATAGCCATTTGAACCCAACATTATTTACATCAACTGGATGATCTACCAAAATCCATTTCTACGAAATCACATAATCCACCAAGACTTTTCATCAATATCAATATTTTTTCACGTCAATTGAAAATATTCTTAGCAGAAAGTTTTAGAATTTGATCTTTCAAGAGTGGAATACCGAGAGAGTATGTTAACTGATTTTACTTTCAGATAAAGTCAGTGAATAATTAAAATTCTCAATATTTGTTAAATTTTAGGACAAAAATTAATTTTTAACTTAATGTGAGTGTAAAATTATTATAGTATTGATGCTGAGGTTATTTCCATCCCATGAATGACAAAATTGGATGTTTTTTACCAAATGAAGTCTATATTTACCAAAGTCAGTAAAAACATCCCATTTTGGAAACATTTACTTATATCAAGGGCGCATCATCGGGCCATAATGGGAGAAAAGGTTCTTGAGATTCTATTTGAATCTCATGCTTTATCAAAGGTTGTAATGGATGAATTAACAAAGTTGTGATGGAGTAAGTGTCATCCAATCATTTGGGTTATGTATTTTCATAGTCAAAACAATGGTGTGCCTACCTTCTATGTCTTCTATTCATGAATCTTGATATTTAGTACCATTGAGCAGTTATGATAGTATCACTATGTAGAATATATAGCTTCTATACAGAGTTTTCATGGATTCATCAGGTTTCCTCAAATTCATATCTAGTAGATTCTCAATTCTCCACCCGACCGAATTGTCTCCACTATAAGGGAGGTGATATCACTATAGTGGAGGAAAGTATTAAAAATACCGATCTTATATATTTATGTGGATAGTATTCCATGATGCATTGCAACATGATACTCAAATTACACTCTTATAGGAGGATTAACTCCCCCCTAATTTGTGTGAGGATGGATATACATTTTTGTTTTATGATGTTATCCATAAGGAATGATTCACCTGAGTACTTCCTCAATGATTTGTATGATATTTTTTATCTTATCTTCATTTTAATTTAATCCTTCCTATATGGAGTGAATTTCAGATCCCAACATTAGGAATGGAGAATAGATACCCCTTTTTATTTATCCATGGAATTATTTTATAAGTAGGTTGCAAATCAACATTGGGAAGTTCCATGTTCTGGCTCTTATGCAATTCTTTGTATGTGAAACCATAGTTTTTGCATATAGATCACATAAAAATCAAGGAATGGTTTCTCCATTGAATACATCTATTATCACTTATCAAAAAACATAAATTGTTATATTGTTGGTAAAATAGTTCACATAGGTGTATCAAGAAATGTTAGTTACAACATCAATCAACACAAAACTACGTGATTCTACACTACTTACACATCCTTAGAGTGTTTCACTATGTTAATTTCACTAAACCTTGGTCATATATGTCAATTTTATTTTATGAAAAATATTTGGATTGACTTCCTACTCTATAAGTTTACCTTATATTGTTTTATTAATAGAGACCTTAATAGAGCTTTTGATTAACCATGTCGAGCACGCTATAAGATAAATAAGTGTGCCTCCTAGTGGGAGGATTGTTTGGAAATAATTATGTTTATATTTTCCTCCGAACCTATAGAATAAGGACTATATTTATGTTGATTATAAACCTAAAAATATCACTACCCTTTTGGTGGGGGATATTTCATAGATTATATTTTCATTTTATTCTCCATTTGTTAATGATATTAAGACTATTTTAGATGATTTATCACTCCTGATACATAAAAAGATATTTTAAATCTCACATCCTTAGAAGTTGGGGTGGATTTTGAACCACCACATATATCAATTTTACACTCTTTGGTTGCGAGGAACCTAATGTTGGTGATTTAGATAAAAATTCCCCTATCCCTACAGGGTGGGGTTGGTTCATAGTCACTATTAATATTTCTAGGATCCTCTTCTGGTTTGTCTATAATATAAGTATACATGATGGTAAAAATTCACCCATCCATTAGGATGGGATCACTCTTAGATTGATTCAATGTAATATTCCATTACAAACATTTTAATTTGGAGAAATTAGAATCATTCACGGGTTCACTGCATAGATTCATAATGTTGGGAGTCAATTATTATTTTATGCCTTTATTTGTTCGACATTGTAAGATATTTTTATATGTGTTTCAATATTTTTTAAAGGTATATATTAGGAGCATTTTTTTCCTCTCTCTCTCTCTCTCCCACCAAGATGTCTCTATACATCCAATGTTGAGAAGTCTCATTTTATTGACCAAATCCCCAGTGTCATTCCTAGTCGCTTGATTTCTCCTATGGATATAACATTATACTATTTCATATCTAGAGGGAATAGATTTTTTGGGGAGATAGTGAAGTGAAATTATTCATACATTCCCCATAATTAGACATTTTCATTTGATGGGTCTTTTGAAATTAGTTAATTATGGTCTATTATAATAAAAATACAAACACTATGTAGGTATTTTTCATGGTCGTCCAATTATAAGTTCTAGGATATAGAAAAAGTGACTATATCTGACTAAAAATATAGTGTAGTTATGATTTAAAGGTTACCATTGTATATTTTGTAATGTAATTTTCTATCCTTTAACCACTGATAAGTCACCCAAATGTTATGGTGTAAGTATGAATTACAATCCTTTTCTATAACATTTTTTATTTTCAAATGAATCATGGGGATAGGTAAAAACAACAATGGGGGGATTTTTTAGCTAAATAAATTCATATATCTATGAGTTCATGTTCATTGGTGGATTCACATTCCTCCACCTGGTTAGGCCATAGAGATAACTTCCCTAGGTCCCATGTTGACCTTAGTGAGGTGTCGCTGGTACTTTATGGGGTATAATATAGGGTTAACCATTTTTTATCTAGAACGTACATATACATTTGTTTTGGATGATAGGGATCCTATATATATATTGGTGTCTATGGAAGGACAGGATTTCAATGTTTGTTATAGAGATTATAATGAAAAGGTTTTCTAGAAATAGATAATAGGAGTAGTGTTTTAGGATCCATCGCTACCATAACTTGTGGAGGCCTATTAATGTATTGGAGACCATATTTTTTGGATGAAGAGTTGATGAACCCTTGAGGTGTTTCAAATATGAATAATACAACCATTAGTTCCCTAGCATTGATAATACTAGGGATATTATCCTCAATATGCCTAATTATATGAATATGATGACCTACCTTTTATGGTTCTTCTCTGAAATTATCTTATCAGATGATGTTCGCCCTAATATTTTTGTGATCATATATGGATGAGGGGACATGATCCTACTATTAAGACATTTCTATTGTATTCAAGGGATATTTTACATCATAAGTGAGAATATGATCCTACCTATGTGGGGTTTTCAGAATATAAATGTTAATCTGGGATGAAGTGGGGTCGTTATCCCAGTTCGAATCATGATTCCCCATTAAAATATACTAAATGGACACTCTAATGGGAGAATAGATATCAACCTCCTTATTTTTGTCTTTTGATGTATGTTGATGCAGTACATTATCATTGGAAGTAGGAATACAATCTTGTCTTCTACAAGATGAAATTATATTCTATGTAGCTAAATTGGTTTGGATATGAAACATTCCTTGAGATAACATCCATAGTTCAATAATAAACCATAATTTTAGAGGGTGTATGATACTAGTGATATGAATTACAAATATATAAATGGATTGTGTGGATAAATTGTGAGCTTATATGAGGTAAGATTCAAACTGAGTTGGGGATCCCCTGTTGGATAGAAGAAAAATTGAGCACGTACACAGGAGTATCCACTATTCAAACAATCCATGTTGATATTATAAACATTATGTGTGATAGTGATATTTTTCTATCCTTAAATGGGTTACAATGGAATAATATGCCCGCATAACTCTTATATATTATCATGGATATAGTGAAACTTCACCATTGTGTGTGTTGGAATGTAAGGCAATACATCATTGATCTCCATGATATACTATAATATATCTTCTATTGATGTTGTGATATACTACCACACCTATCATCCTTATGCTACTAAAATATATTGATGGGATTCATGATTCAGCAAAATAATATATGCCCCTATGTGTTTTTATGAATATGTGATTAGAATTGATCTGATTGAGAATTGATATGAGCCTAGTCATTGGCCACCACTAGATTACGTCGTATGGATTATTCAATAAATGGTGTTATTTCATCCCAATTCCATTTATCCATTTATTTTCATGCCAGGTGATACCACTTTAGTACCCAAAAATGAGTGTCTTAGGTGGAATGTTATTAGCTAGTTCCCTCAA
Source organism: Viscum album (assembly GCA_963277665.1). Classification (NCBI taxonomy): domain Eukaryota; kingdom Viridiplantae; phylum Streptophyta; class Magnoliopsida; order Santalales; family Viscaceae; genus Viscum; species Viscum album. The sequence goes on along the minus strand of OY728152.1, from coordinate 1,409,001,176 downwards.
TATGCGAATGCGAGGAACTGGAGGGATGAATCTTGTGATGGAGGATGAAAGGATCACTCTTATGTAGTTCCTAAAATATAATTGATTCATTGTTCAATCCTTTTTATACTTTCTTATAGTATGGAAGGTTCTGATGGGAGAGCTCTAGGGATAAGGTTTTGAAGTTGTTCAAGGTGGGGACATGTGCCATTCGTTTCACTGAATATTCTCATAAATAATACATACATTCTTTCTTCATCAATTGGATACCTCCTTTTGTGGATACAATGGTCACAATAAAACAATGCAATTGGTATTATAGTACCATTGCTTTCTCCAAAAAAATATGAATTCTTTGGATGGGTGATATCGTTTTTCAACTAGTGGATATTATTATCACAGATACCATTTATAACATTATGATGATGAGGAAATTATCATTGGTATAGGTGGTGTTTTTCAGAGAAGTTTATTTAGTAAAAAATGTAACAAGGAACAAGTTCACCAATCATTTCATCATCTTATGTGTGAAACATTCATAATTAGCAATTTAGGTGTAACATAATTTTTAATTCTAGTTAGTTTTATGTATATTTTTCACTAACATAATTTTCATCATGAGAATGGACTATTTCCTTGGAAACGCTATAAATTTTTAATGGATTTTATGTTTGGTGTAGATGTTTTGTTTTCATATTATTTGAAAAAATAATTCTCAATGCTTGGTCAACAAATTATTTTATTATTTGAAATTTCCACATTAGGGACACTATTAATATTTTCATTGAATTTGTACTAGAATAATTCATTATTAAACTAGGAAAGCTATTTGTACCTATGCACAGGATGGCATAGATTAAGAATTTTAAATCATGTTAGTATTTACCAATTCACATCGATTTGACCATATTTTCTTATGATGGAAATTGGGGGGGTCAATGATTGTCTAAGTGTAATGAGTGTTCATGTTTGGTTTCATAATCATTCATGATTTGTTTACCATTTTTACCCCTCATAGACCCCCCCGGACACCACCAACATCTATAATGATTCATGGTACTACATTCCAATGGTATGTGGTTTCTTGGGATTCCAAACATAATGAATCTTAAGATGTTACCCAAATAAAGAGGATGGGTGGTTAGGCTCATGGAATCATTTTATTGGGAATTATTCCCTATAATGATACTCTATTATATATTTACGATATGTTAGAGAATATCATCCAAATTATTGTATGTTAGTGGTTATTATAATAAAAAGATCTGTTTTTGAATCATTCTACATGCAGAAGGGGTTATATTAATGAGAACATGTATATGTATCAATGTATCTCCTTTATTCCCATTAATGTTTATAAATGGGTGTCTACATCTATTTTGGAATCATATAACTTAGAACATTAGAGTATACATCAATCCCATTATTGGATTGGTGTTTCACAGATGCGATTGAACCTCCAAGAAGCATCCTACCTATCCTTTTAGAGCTATATTCACATATAATGTCATATTTTTATGTCCATGAAGTATAGATTATCCTCAATATGAGAGGACATATATGATGTAGGATAGGAATCAGGTCTAGATCTCAAGTCTCGAGATGGAATCTTACACATCCTTCTTAAAACACAAATTATGGACATTATAGATCATTATTCCCTCAACATTATAGTCGGATGTGTCATATAATTTGTAACCATGAAGGTTGTTTCCCAATATTTTACCAATATGACAATTCCATCAGACCGTACACCATGGTGGATACCAATGTATAAATTAATTTTCATCATGACATTACATAGGGATTATACAGTATGATTTCTTTGATTAGATGATTTTTATTAATTTTTTTAGTGAACTATGCTATAAAATCATCGTTATTACAACTATTTAAAAAATATTAAAAATAAATACAAAAATAATTCCATATGGAAATAGTAGATTAGGGTCTTTGGAAACAAGGATAGTAGTTTTCTTAATTTATTGAATAATATTTAATGTCTCATATAATGAATTTCCTTTTAGTAATATTTAGAAACAAACATTAAATAAAATATTCTTTATAACCTGGTGAAAGAAAACATAATAAATGGGGATCTCAAATACTCAATATGGGTAAACAAGGGAGATACAAAGGCGTAACTTGAAAATAATGGAATGCGAAAATGAACATAACCATTGAAAACCATAACCTATAAAACAAATATCATTATATGGAGTCATGGAATAATGTTAGGAAGTTCATAAGATATGAATCAAAGGGGAATATATGAACATGATCCATGATAGAATAACATTGGAATAAGGCATAGAATTTTAGCATACACATAAGAATATAAAGTAAATTTCTTATTAGTTAATTATCATTGCCAAATAATATAAGATCATTTCATGGGAGGCTACACCCACTGGGTGGGAGACACCAAAAATATCAGTGGTGCCATGTTCATTATCATGTAATGGGAACACTCCCCCAATAATCATGGTATTAAAGGTTCACTCTCATCACTATCATAGTAGACAACGACCCATACTGATTTGATTTCACTCCCTATTCCAGTCATGTTCATCTAATGAGCTATAAATTTTTACCAAATTCATTGAATGTAGATATATGTACAAGATATAATTGCTATAACGTAACCCTGATAACATAATGAAAATAAAACATATGTGTTATACAATACCAAAAATCATTCATCATTGTAGAACCCATGAAATAAAGTGGGTTTCATAATAGTTTGATCCTAACGTAACTGTGCTAAAATAAACATGTATCATAAGCATTTAAATTATTCTTCGAGTAATTTGTCTTGTAAATAAGAAGGGGTTTTAATAATAATTTAATAATTTTCTTACCAATGAAATATTAATTTTTATCATAATTATATATTCATATTAAACATAAACCTTTTATATAATGAATAAAATTGTTATCCATATATTATATCCCCATTAAAATATAACTAACATTAATGTCATTCATCATTGACGGATATTTATTTTGAAGGAAAAATCAATTAGAAAATTTCATAAGGAAAATATCCTTCATTTTAAAATCTACCTTTAAAACTAATCATTATTAAATATTTTGGAAACATTACCTTTGAAAATAAGATGGAAAACATATAAAGGACTATTTAAAATTCATTTAAAACATATCATCACGAAAATATATTGTAATGTTAATTTGTTTAATAAATATATACTTTCTATAATTATATTCATTGATTATAAACTTGATAAAATAATGTATGGTTAAAATAAATTAATGTTCATAATTTTGAGAAAGTATGGTCATGTCATACATGTTTAAACAAAGTGTCAATTCATATTTTTGGAAAATTCAAAACAACAATTATTTTAGAAAAATAAATTTGGAGTTTATTAGAAACATTTATGAAATATCAATCATGGATCATTTTTTTTATAATTTTATTTTTGGAATGTTAAAATAGTTTTAGAATACATTTTAAAAAAGTTTTTAAAAAGAAAATGGGTTTTCTACCGAAGGGTGAATGTAAGTTAGGTTTACTAAAATCATTTTATAAATTATATTATGTACCATACATTCATAAAGTGGTACTATTAGTTGAAAATAACATAAATAAAATTCAGATAAAAATAGTCATGTTTTTTTGAGATATTGATCATGAAATTTTATAGTTGGAAATGTAATCATAAAAATTTATGATAAATAGTGAAATTTTAATATAATATTTCAACACCTTGGTAACATTTACATGTGAGTCCCATGATGGAATAAAATAAATAATACATAATATTTCATGGGGATAAATAAATTCATGATAATACAATGTGATTTTATATACACCTTGTAAATGAATATGCTTTCATAACATAACATATGTCTCAATGATAGAAAAATATGAAAAAACTAACTTACCGCATTAGTAATATTTTGATTCATAATAAAAAAGTTTATAATAAAAATGAATAAAACTATACATATCTTCAAATTAATAGGATTCAAGATATATAATTCTGAATTGGTATTTTATACAACACACAACATAAATGATGGGTGAATTTCTGTATATGTCACAGAAATAAAAGACCGAGTAGAAACCCATTAACATAATTGGTGAATTCCTTCATACACATTCACAGATCCTATATAATAAATTTACATTTATTATAAATCAATTACAAAACAATATATATATATATAACACCATATATTATTTATTTTTGACCTTCTATGTAACATCTCTCCCCTCACCCATTTTTCAGGGAAGAGGCAAGTGTGTTTTATTAGGCCTTATGATACATCCCCACGATAATAAAGGTAGGAAACAAATACCAAGGGCCTCAAAAATAAAAATGTGAGGGTTTTCCATTTGAAGATAAAATAAATGAGTGAATCCAAACAAACCATTATATGATGCATTATTACAAGAGAATGATACACCTATTGGTATAACCAAAACAAAAATACTATAAGTGTATAATGGGGAAACCTAAACAAATAAAAACAAAGATAACAAAGGGAAAACATAGATATTCCCAAAATTATAACACATATCCCAATATGCTATTCCCATGGTATCCTAATTCATCCCTAAAAACTGGGATAAGATTCCTTTATATTTTTCTGAAAAGATCATTTCTAGAAATGCCCCAAAGTTCCCATGTAGGGGGTGAGTATTAAACTCATCAGGATTTCCCATATTGATTCCCTACTAATGATACCATGATTGGTATTATTATCAATTTTTTAATGATATATTAATATAATTTAATGAAGATAATGTAAAATTCAAAAAGCACTTTCTAAACCCAAAGTGATTCTATAGAAGGAGACCCACAAAACTATAAAAACCATATCATAAATCCATTTGGAATACCAATTCCACACATCATACAACCACATATTTAGGTCCATGTTAATGTTATATACTCAAAAGAAGTCTCTCAACATCCTTATATGTTATCATATGGTAACAATTACAATGTTCCCGAATAGGACATGCCCATTTAGAAGGGTCACATCAATTGAAATTAATGGACCCCAACCAAGTATGCCCAAATTGCATTCTAAGCCATTTCAATAAAAATGACTATTTATTGAAAAAATTATATAAAACATTCATTTATTAAAACATTTTTGCAAACCATTTTCCTTGTAAAAAATCAAAAACATAATTTCAAAATCATTCATTCAAAATTATAACTAATAGATTTTTTACCAAATCAATTTCCATCATTTCACCAAAACATCACATATATAGTTTTAGGCCAAATTATACATGAGTTTTCCACAAAATATTCATTACACTAAATAAATTTTAAATCAATAAATAAAATTATCTTCAAATGATGTTGATAGTGAATCCAATTACATCTCCAATATAGTTGAAGACAAAGAACAATAAAAAAACATCTAAAATTCATCATAAATCTTCAAAATTGAACCTTTATTTCTATTCTATTCAATCAATTCAATAATAGATCCACATGGTTGACACCACACAACATATATCAACCCCAATCTGTTACACAAATAAGTCTAGGTGAGGTAAAAATATTATATACAATGAAAATAATGAATAAATAGAACTTATCAGTGAAAATAGGTCACCAATGGAAAATGGATTTCCAATATATAATTCCTGGATCAAGAGGAATGATATTAATTTACATTACATGATGATAATTTTTATTAACTAGTTTATGGAAAATGAGTTACTTGTGAGGTAAAACATATTATATTAATAATTTTATGATCTAATTTTTAATTATTCATTATTAGGGAACCTAGTTAGGAAAACAATATGCCAATCACGAATGTGCCATTATGCAAAAAAAAACAAATGCATAGTTCGCACAGATGGTTCGACAAACTATGCACCAATCATTTCAATTCCCCTATATATATACTTCCCTGGTTTCACTTATCCATTCACATGGTTTTACTAAAGTGGAAACCAAAATGTAAACCTACCTAGTGACAACCATTTCAGTTTCATTGTTTCTTAAGTGTGTTTTATGGTCTCCACTGACCATGTTAAAACCATGAACCTCTAAAAGAGCCTCCAAATTATAAAAAACCCCTCTGAAACACTGGGTAAAAAGTCAAAAATTATATATATGTAAAATAAAAAAATGATGGATCAAGTACCAAAAATAGATGGCGAAAAATTTTCACATCCATTGGTCTTTCCATCCTATGAAATTAGAAATCACCATTTACAATAATGTGTTCAATCAATTTCTCCACCATTTCCATTTTACAATTCTACATATTTTTCCTGAATCCAACCATGTTTCCATAAAAACAACATTAGATTGATGAATTTTCCATAAAAGTATTTCTTTTCCTTTTCCATATTCTTTACCTACACATGAACTAACATTTCATTTGGATGTTTTTTGATGTGATCCCATCAAATCAAATTGTTAGGATTAGTTTGGTAATTATTTAATTGAGATACATGAAGAACGATATGAAATGAGTTGAACCTTGTTGGAAAATAAAACTATTAGTCCACCTCACCAAGGAATTAATGTATATTAAAGGGTGTTTGTATCTAAGAGATAACATTCTATAATTATTAAAATTTTGATGTATAATCCTAGGAGATTCTCATGAACAATTAATCACTCACCAAAAATCACAATGACCACTGAAGATGGTTGAAATATTATTTTGGATGACTCTAAGATGTCTCAATTCTATTTCATTTAATATGAATATTATCTATTTTTTACTGGTAAATCCTCATTTCAACAACCAATGTAAAAAAAATTCCAACCAAACTATATTATAATGACTTCTATACACATAAAATGCTTCAAAAAGAACCATATGTATCATGGAATGATTATTGTTGTTATAGGATTACTCCCCCAACCATTATGTGCTCCTCCAATGAGAAATAAAATTAATTACACAAGACCAAAGAATGCGTTCCAACATTTCTATCATCCTTTCATATTTTTTCTATAAATTTAATCATTATATTTCATAAGAATATCCAACAATTTCCATTGGTATTGTGTCAAGGACTCCAAAAAATCACATGTAAACCATAGATCTCAGTCAGATACTACTGAATCTTGTACACTGTTACTTTTTACCAATTATGGGTAAATATTTTTGAAAAGTATTCCACCATATTGGATTCATGATTCAGTATTAAATGGGATACCTTTAGGAGTTAATCCACAATCACCCATCTAGAAACTTCTATTCATAACATTCTTTGAAGACCTATTACAAAATCCATTTTTATCATATCTCATGAATATAAGAGAATATGTAAAGAATGAAACATATGAAGTTCTTATTAGTCCTCTTCCATAGCCTCTTAACATGTGAGGATCTCTTGAAAAAATATACACACGTTTATTTTCATGTACACACACCAAAATTATAATTTCAGTACATCATATATGTTTTATTTTCCTAGATACGCAACCAGAATTGAAAAGTGAAATGTATGAAAAATTTATCCTAAAAAGATAATGTTATGACAATACAATATCAAAACCATAACCCTGAATTTCAATAAATCTTCCATCACTCAATGGAATCCCAACCATTTAGTTATGACCTCATTGGAATACATTCAAAGATGGATTTTTGTGCCTATCTAACCATCAAACCGAAATTAGGATCATAAGAAACCGAATGAAAAAAGAAACACCACTTTAATTTTCACAATCCAAATGTATGTCATCTTTCAATAACATCAGTTGTCACTACTCCAATGCTTCCTTAAAATATTCACCTTACCACATAAAATTTAATGAAAACACCAAAAAATATCATTAACATAATGTGTAAATTATGTCAGTGTTAAACATTTTATTGTACTTCATCCATCTTCTCTGTTTCATAGTAAATTGAATTTGTGAGAAAATACTTTTGAATCTCTTATGTTATAGAAACACCATAATTTTCTCCCATATGTGTTAATGATGCCAATTAATAAATTCATAGACCACAATAGATAATTTTGAACCGTGTTTTTGGTCGTTATTATCATGTTATCATTACCTCTATGATCCATACAAAACAATATGATCACCCTCCATGAGAACACACCCCAACCCAGATCTAAAAGCCTCACAATTAAACACATATCCTTGACCTGATTATGGGAAATCCATAACCCTTATTGATGTATAGAGGAATTTAGGATCGTGTATAGAATTCAAAAATTCTTATTCCATTGTAATGGTACACTTTTCCGGATCAAACCTATCATTTTTTATGTTAGTAATAATAATTCACAAAAAAAGGTGTTATTAATAACTAAGTTTTTTAATGAAACTTCATTTCTCATATATAATATTTAGTAGTTTCCACGATACCACAATATCTATCTTTTCAAGATCTATAGAAACAAATTTTTTAGAGATCATATTGAAAATTAAATTTACCTTGTTTATATAAAAATAAAACATTTTAATTTTGGAGTACATAAAATCAACCCACAAGATACCAACCCATAATATAAAGTGTTTTCCATGCTCAGCTTTTGTCCCAGAATATACCAGTATGTCATCCACAAGGGTGTCCATATACCTTTGAAATTTCATTTTCATGAATTCCAAAATTATGGATGGTTCATTCATAACTCCAAAAAGAATAACAAGATAATTGAAAAGGAAATATCTACTTTTGAAATATTTCAATGGAATATCATATTTCCCTAGTCGTAGTTGGGGAGATGTTGATTATTAGTCAATTTCTGGAAACCACTATACTCTCCTAACATCATAAAAATGTACATTATTGCATTAATGTGGATACTGAATGTTTTTCATTACATGTTCATGCATATGATAATCTATACAAAGGCTAATAGCCACTTCTTCCTTTTCAAAAAAAGTGGTACTCCACATGAAAATGTACTAGAAAGAAAGAACCATTTTCATTGAAAATCATCCAACTAAAAATTCAAGTCTAATATTTATTTTTTTCTATTTTATAAGATTGATGTAATATTGAACTAGCCCCTGGTAAGAGATAAATTTAAATCCCTACTTTCCATATGTGTGAAATCATAATAAATTATCTTGAATGACATCAAGAAAGTTTTTCACTATGGTGCTAAAATCACGTATTGTTGATCTTAATAATGTATTACAATGTATAATATTCCAACTAGAATAATATGTTTCCAAAAACTTGTGAAAAACCCTTCTCCACTATCATTCACATTTGTATCACCTCTAAAGAGACGCTAAATGCCACATATAGTTTTAAATGTTACCTATCCAGAATAATAGTCGTCGTCAAATTTCAAAATTTTCAAAAAATCATTACCCAAGATTTTATCATAAATAACAATGTCATGCAATATGAAATATCAAATCACTTATACCCTATGAATTTTTATAGATAATTATTTTCACATAAAATCATTTAATTCTTTTTACCCAACATGAGTTTTATGTTTTGAAAGAGAATGCATTATCTCAACATGAAGACCAAGAGTATTAGTAACCACAGAATAAATTTATAAAGGGGATTCACCCATATCACATATATGTTTCATATGTATATAATTCAAATGAATTGGATATCTCCCCTTTGAAGGTATAATTTTACCACCCATGATCATTTTTCAGCTATATACAATTTCCTACTCAGTGAACTTTGATGTTTATTACCGACGATGAGTTAACAAGTTGAGAAGTCATGGTATTCCTAGAACTAAAATTGATTTCTCAGTTATATTTATGTGTTCTATTCTTCTAAACTCATCCCTTCAACACATATAATTCTTGAGAAGCCTGAGATATCTTCCTTGTACCTAAACTTGGAGTACAAAAACAATATCTCTGAAGTTCTCACATAATCTCTAGGAGGATTCATACATTCTCCATTGATATTATCTGAATATTAAATTTGAATTCATATTAGGATAATCCTATTTTTTTCTAAATATCTTCATTAATCCCATCATCATATTCAGATTCATACCACTACATTGTTAATTGGTGTCCTCTTCTACTTGTTCCCGTCATTAGATATCCAAATAGTTCCCATTGGAATCAACCGTATGCCTTCAACTCTTTTACATGATATTTCTTTTTCATCCACTGTAACTCTATGGACCATCATCATATAAAAAATAATACAAACTATTTAAATCTTTTAGAGAATCACTTACCTCAACCCCTATTAAATATTTTTACCTTCAAGGATGGACCAGTATAATCATCATGTGATAATTGAATTAAATAAATAAATATATGTACATATGGTGTAACTATGAGGTTTTCCTCATTTAAATTGAACGAATCCATTGTTCAAAGAATTCTAAATGTGTGAGAATAGAATGGATTGTTGAAATATTTTTCAATTTCCTTCGATGAAATGAAATGGTCTAATTTACAATGAACTAGTAAATATATCGATTATAATGATATATAAACTCACATATACATTTCCAACATCACATCTAGATCATATGGTGAGCCTCAGAAATCCATGATTTGATTCATCTTGTTTATCCACACTTATTCACTTCTAGGATCAGAATCACCCAATAATAGGGATTAATTACACTTCTAGAATATATGAAAATGATCGACATTTTTTGGTACATCCCTTATATTACCCCTTTACATGGAATGAAAATCCTAGATAATAATATGAAAAAACTATTGGTTCTCTTAGTACTTAGGTAAAACCAAATTCATAGTATACTCCTCCACTTTATTTTTATGGAACCTACATATTACCATATTCTATAAACAAAATAAATATCCATTTTGTCTCACTCTATAACAGTTTAATGATTAAGAATTTACAATTTACCACATCTCATATATCACATCAAGGATTTCCAAAATTTATCAATTTATAGATTCAAATGAATTTTGAAAATTCCATCATGAATTTTAAAAATAAAAACATTTTCATCTATTTTCAAAATAAACATTTTCACCAAATCAGTAATCAATAATAATAATTAATTATTCATTAATAATGGTAAACATTACTATAAATTCATTTCTTTCTCATGTTATTAACTAAATGAATTATGATGTGTGGAGGAATCATAAAATTCAATGAAAACACTCGTGTACCGGACATCCAAGTAACTTGATGTTTATTATAAAAATGTTTGAAATGTAGTTTCATTATCTATGTTTTATGTTCTAATTATCCAACAATATAATACTAATAAAAACATAAGACTAGATAAGAATGATTTTACAAGTCTTAGACTAAATAAACTAATTATATTTTATGATCCCACCCACACCCTTTGTATTGTGAGGAGGAGGGTTATTGGAAAAAAATCCCCCAAGGCCACATTAAAGAATTTATGTGTTGATTATGTTTGTTAAAAAATTGGATTTCCATGGTCAGTTGTTGTGTTCCATATATATTATTAAAGGAAATTTTACAAATTAATCTTTTAAAATGGAATGGAATACCAGTAAGAAGTAAAAAAGATCGTATACAAGGTGGGGTCATTTTCTAGTGTGCCAATTTTTTTTGTCCAAACATTAGAGAATGTTGAAAAGGTTTTTTGGAAAAGGGATTTCAGAACAAGTTTCAAAAATCCCTCAAAAATTTTCACCATATATGATTCAATATTATAATAGAGACATTTTAAAATTTAATTAAAGGCATGCATGTTTTGGAATGGCACAAAATGTGAGTTTTGTGACAGTTTCTTGGGTGAATGGACTAGCAAATCTGGTGGAACGTTGTGTGTCATGCACTCAGGGCATTGAATATTTCCATATATAGATGGATACCCATACATTTTTTGTATATAAAAACATAGGGAAAATCAGATATGTGGTCACACAAGTGGTGATGGTGCACAAGTGGGGAGTTATTCAAAATTTGGGTTCCAGATGGTAGTTGTAGACTAATGTGGAGTTGGGTGTAAAAGGGTGTGTGTCGTGATATTTTTGTGTATAATAAAAAAATGTTGTGAAAGATGGTTGTAGTGTGAATGTGGATTTTTTCAATGACAAAGGTAACAATTGTGTATTATCCACAACGTAGCGCGCAATTCAACATCATGTTTTGCAAAGTTGGAAGATCCCTAGAAAACATATGGATAAGTTATATTCATCAGTGTACGAAAGTGGTATAGAAAAAGATAATATGCATAGATTATAGAATGAAATAATTTGTGTTAATTAAGGAACATACAATTCTCTAAACTATGAGTGGATCTTTGGAAGAACCAGTAAGCACGCTTCTATTGAGAGAGCATTGATTTTTCATTTCGTGATTGGTTGTAAACCAAGAGGTACAATGAGTCTTCCATGATCATTGTAAACAACAACAAGTTTTTCTTCGAATTTGTTACATTGAAACATTGTTTTTATAAGCTCCTTTGATGTAGATCAGTAAGGGTGATCCGTGTAAATATTAATGTTTCTCATGATTTATTTAATTTCTTTTCATTCATTTTTGTGGGAATGATAAAGATGAGTGTTTTGTTTAATAATGAGAAAATATCTAAAGGGTCACTTTTCTGAATCTACCAAACCCTAATTTAACCACCATCGTAGGGGATTTGACCACATGGACAAAAAAGAGTTTCAGTAACCTGGCCTTATGTGACATCATGATTAAAAAACACTAGAAATAAATCCCATGGGACTCATAAATAGTTGGGGAAATTTTTACATTTAATTTTAAATACCAAAATCATAAGGTAGGTCAAAAAACCATTATATGATGAATAATTAAAAGTTAATTATAAAACTCAACGTATAACCAAATCATTATGAATTTCATTGTAAAAAGAAGAAACCTAAACTAACAAAACTAAGAGCCAACCAAGATATCAACTCGGTAACTCCCAGCATGCCCCATTATCGAACAACACATGATATTCCAGTTAAATCATAATTAATCACCATAGAACTATCATACAATTACATAACATGTCACTTGATGTATGATATCTCCAAACACACAGAATATACAATACTGGTGGATAGTATAAAAAGAAATATGATTTCCCCAATGTCTTTTCTACTCACTCCACTAGTATAGTACATGTTAAAAAATTTATATGAAATGGATTTAAAAAATTAATGTAGTATGTATAAAGGAAAAAATGGTTTCCAAAACAAAAAAAACATTTAATGAATCCAAACATACTTTTAATATAATTTCCTAAATCATGTTAGCATGAAAATTACACAACATACGCAAACACACAGGTATGCCTAGGTAACTGTTTCATAATCATGAGTAGTTTATCATAGATCTATAAAGTCTTCAAAAGGTAACCAATATAAAGATACCCAATGGTACATGACCCTTCGACATGTTCACCTTAATGAAAATGATTGGATGCCAACCATGTATGATCAAACCAATACCAATCCATTTTATAGAAATGTCATTTTATTTTAAAAAATAAAAAAAATCATTCATTAAACCATTTTTTCAGAACATGATCCGTGTAAAAAATAAAAAATTTATAATTATTAATAATATTGTATTCCAACAAATTATCATATTCCCATCATTTCAAAAAATAATTTTTTATAATGTTTTCCATAAAAACACACATTAATATTTATTAATAATTTAAGAGTTTAATGAAATTAAATATCAAGATTCATGTTCAAATCAAGATGATTATATTGTGATTCTTCCTTTCTCTTAAACAAATAAAAAAAATTAATAATAAAGGAAAAAACAACAAAAACACAACTTATAACATCTAAATACGACATTATAACATTTTCTCTTCATTCAAGATAATCATATTAGAAACATTGTTTGATGAAAACCAAATAGACATATACAAAATAAACTAGATATATGATTCAAGAATAGGGGAGAATAAGATATATAAGTAATTTGATGAAAAATGGGAACTTACCAGTGTAATTAGATCTCTAATAGACTTTATATTACCTACGGATCACCCCTAATCAAATGGAACGCTCTCCACAAACTTGAGAGGAAGATGAATTCTATATATATACTAACTTGGGTATAAATGAATGGATTAGTGAATGAAACTCCTTACATCCATATTTTCAGATCAAAATTTTAATGATTCATGAATAAAGAACACATTTAGGTAAACCATTCAATAATTATGAATTTGCCGCTACCTCCAAACACACCACAAATGGTTGGCTCACATGGCTAGGCAAAACATGTGATAAAATTTATATTCCCTTATGTAAAACCATTCTGGGTCTCTCTAATAAATCCCCATGATTTTATCTAACCATGTATCCAATGGTTTCTAAATGTAGTTCACACAATTTTAGTTGTATGATGTCCTGTATGTGTTTCACTGTTTCTACTAAACATGATCAAACGATAAACAATCATAATGCCCTATAATGTATACTAAAACACCTCTAAAATACATAAAAAACATTATAATATATATATATATATATATGTTATTGTAAATGTACCAATAATTTGGGGTTCTGCCTTTTTCATATTTATTAATAATTCTATTTTAGAATCGTTTTTTGTGCACTAACTACTTTTGTTTTTTTGTGTATTTTTATTTGTGATTTTTTTAATCTTTTGATCATATTTCCATAATATAGATAATGATACACACGATATAAATATCAATTAAATTCATTATAAAAGTATTTATATTAATTCATATATATTATAAGTAGAAAATAAAATCCATCGTTTATGTAGATTGTAGGCCACACGTGTGTATGAACGAAATTTCCACATTCTTGATGGGTTGAAAGAAAAAGATTTATGTAATTAATAAGAAATATAAAATAATTTTTCATCATATAAATGAAATATTATCATTAAAAATTTCATTATTACCTTCATTTTAATATGTGAATGAATTACATCACTTCGTGAGGTGGTAGTCAATCATATATACTAGGAAGGTTATTGTATTGACCAAAAATAGAATATAAAAATGGAATATAAGATATAAAGAATAAAATGAGATAATTTGGTTATAAATATCATATATATATACTTCATATTTTTCTGATGAAAAAACAATGAGATTATATAATGGAAAAACAAATGACATTGGTTTAAAGGTGGATGTCCATCATACATAAGAATGATGATTTCGTAACCCACTTAACAGATGATGATATAGTTGTAGGTCATTATATTACAAGAATAACATCCAAAAATATATGATATTATTGTGTTATTATATATTATATTTTATGACATAATTTAATATGTAAAAATTAGATATAAAAAAAATTATCTTAGTGAAGATAATTATATTCTCTTAGAAGAACCTCCTTTGGATATCTTATTAAGGACCATAATGTTTGTTTTTTGGGGGACCAGAATCTCTAGAACATGGATATGGATATTTAGATTTTATTTAAATCAGTTTTTGGAAATTAAAATTTCTTTAGAGGTGTCTTGAAGTGGAGGGTGGTTGTGGACTTTTATAATATTGGGAAAGGTACCCACTTGGAAATTAATTAGAAATTTCCCCCAAAAAAAACAAAATAAATTTTCCATTTTGAAGTAAAAATAATCCAAAGTACCATTTATTAGAATGTTAGATGCATAATATGTTAGTATGGCCTTAAAATTTGATTTATAATTTTATTTTCACATTTTTAACAATTATGATTTTTTGTTTAAACCCTTAATAAAGACATTATTAGCTTAATTATGGTAATTAATTTTTACAGTTTTCACAATTCATTCTAGTTAAAAATTAATTTTAACTTATTAGATAATGTAAATTATTTTAGATAAAAACATGTAATAAAATTTTTAAAAATTAAATTTAAATACAGGTAAAATTTTATTCTAAAATTAGTCACACACATGCGATGAAAATTCGTGTTTTCAAAAAGAAAAAGTTCAAAACCTTACGAAATTTTTATTTTCAAATTTAATATGTAACTGATTCCAATAACATAAATATGATTAATATCAATATATTTAACAAAACTAATGTTACATTAAAACCTATTTATAAAGTAATTTAAATTTATTAACAAATTATTCAAAATACATTTTTATTTTAAAATGAAGAATTTTTAATTATTCATCAATAAATTAACCAATTTATGAAAATATAAAAAAAAACTTCAATAATATACTTTTACATTATGATTTTAAAAAATAATTTTATTTTTCACTTATATTTTTAAAAAATATGAAAAAAGTAAATTGAAAAAAAACACATAGACATAAAAAAGCTAGTTTTGGTGAAGTGTATTTTTTAAGAATAATATGATTTTATATTAACTACATATTTAATAATAATATTATTATTATTATTAAAATTTATTAGAATATAATCTATAAATTTCATTTAAAAACATCCTCCTCAGTGACGAATTTAATTAATATAAATGGGGAAGAATTATGAATAATAAAATAGTTTTTTTAACCCCCTTTTTAATCCCAAAAATATACTTGTAATAAAATCTAAGAACAATTGGATTAGAAAAATAATCGAGTGTATTAAATAATAATAAATATTATTTAAGATAATTATAATCATAATTTGGAATTTAGATTTCTTAATTTATTGAAAAAAAGGAAATTTAAAAAAAATCATTATTTTTAACTATTATTTAAAAAATCAATATCTTCCAAAAAATCGTAAATTTTCTCCAAAAGTTCACATCTATATGAGAATTTCAAACATTAATTCCATTTTATAATATTAATTTAATAAAAATATATTATTTCTTTATAATATTTTCCCATAAAAATTAATAACAATTATTTTTGAACAAAACAAGTTATTGTTGAATATAATTACATTACTAAAAATTTAACGATTATTTACAAATATTTAATAAATAAAATTTTATTTATTTGGAAAATTATATATGATTTCATAAAGATTTAAATATTATTCCACCTTCTCATTTAATGGATATCTTATAACATCCATATTTAAAATAATATCATTTCATGGTTTGTTGATGCTCAATGATGCATTCATTGAATTTTATCGAATAAACACATAATTTCTGGTAATGCAAGACGAACATGGTGTTTTATATATTGAAATGGAAATATAGAGTTGCTTTTAATATAACACAAACTGATTGGTTCATGTAATAGAAGCTAAAAATAGTGTTTTGTGTAAAAAAATATTATAACGATCAAATTTAATTAAAAATAATAATAAAATATCACGATGTTACATTATGGCACCTTAAAATGATTTTTCCCATTAAATTTGTTACATTGGTACCAAAACATATTGTTAAATATGATTCCTTACATCATTAGGTTTCAACATTTCTTCCTCAAGCTAGTGGGTTTTCTACAAAATATTGACTAGTTAAGCTGTATTATTTCATGGAAAATTATTTATTTTATTTATAATCTCAACTTATTTTTCCTTATAAGTAATATCATTATCTAGTGGTATGACCATTATGATCAATCCATACGATTGGACTAGTCATATACTGGTTCCAGGAGTATCTGAAGTGTGTGGTGGTGGATGATTTAATATAATTTCATTTGATAATAATTTCCCAAAACCAAGGAAGTGGATATTAAATGTGATATTTATAATTATATTATTTAATATCTGATGAAATATATTCTAGGACTTAAGACCATTTTTCCTTGATGGTTTCTGATCATCTAAAATGGCCTCTTTGGATTGCCTTCGTTGTAATTGTGATGATCCAAGGGTAGAATCCCTCTTATGGTGATACATAAATTCATCAATGGTCCTTAGAAAATTCCACTCATACTCCAAGTGTGAGCATGATGAATCAAATATCTTACATTTTTCATTCTTGATCACATGTTCTTTGCAATCAAAGAGATTCTCTATTGGGTTTCTCATTATTGAGTGGGAGAGAGGAGGATGAGTTGAGTGATAATACTTTGTCTGCAAAAATTCTCTATTTTCAAAGTAGAAATTGGTTTTGAATTAATTACACAATAGACGTAGAAATCATTTTATAGAGTTGGGATTTCTGTTACATAATTTAATTGCAAAACTATAAAAACCCTATTATTTATAACACACCTAAACCTGATTTATTACAAAAAATATTCACTTGATACAACATATTTTTTCGAGATGTCTACTATATTTGGGTCTTAGGGACATCACATAATAGCTTATAACATAAAACACACAAAATCCTTGTTTGAAAACTTCCTTCACAAAACCACTACATTCCCTCGTACTTTGCATTGCATGGGATAACCTGAGGACATGCATAAAAAATGGATGAGATTTAACGCCCAGTAAGGGAATATACTTGGAATACCATGAGGAAAAAAATACAAGATAGACAATATCCATATCGATGTAGTAGAAGAGAAACATGAACATTAAAGAATGATAAAACATGATAATCATAACATATAAAAGCGACAACAGCACTTACAATGGAATTATCATGATCCAAGGATCTTTGAACATGGAGCATGGGTAAACCCTCATTGCACATGGAGCATGAGTAAAAACTCATTACACATGAATTAGAATGAGTCGACACCCATTTCACATGATGTATCATGATACTATAAATTACCAAATAAATTGGAGTAGTATCAGGGCACACCCTTCATAAACATTACATTTCATGCATAAGTGTGGAACATGGATCATATATCATGAAATCAATCCACATCATAAGTCATTACATAATTAATTAATTTTTAATAAATACATGAATTTACAATTCAATTTGTATATGTTCATAAAGGTGAACACCCTTTAAAAGACATGGGTTTGGTATTCACTATACAATGGTCATGGACTGGAAAAATGTGATGCAATCTCGGCAGCATAACCACGTGACATAAGGATTCAGGAAAATTGATTATGAGATAGAAATGGTTGTATCATCATATGTACATGAAATATATAGTAATAGGGTCATATGGATACATTTCCCATCAAACATAATGAAATTTTTATGCATAATACAAAAGAATTACTTGGTTATAAAATAGGAGAGCGAAATCCCTCTAGGAATTTCAAGATTGTAATGGGTGTATGTGGGAGTAATTAAAGATAGGGAATGTGTTCTCCAATCATCCAAAAATAAATAGGGCCGTATGGGGGAGGTGAGAAACCATACCCCAACATTTTTAATTGTAAAAAGGGAATATCAACTTAATGAATATTGGGAAAAAATGAAAATGGAATAAGTCTCTTACATGGTAGTGTGATACCAAAGGCATTGGAGAGTCTTGAGAGAGAGTCCTTGAGAGCTTGGGGAACCTTCGGAGGATTCTAGAGAGAGGAGGGTAGGTGTTAGTCGAACTATAATGGATTTGAGTAAAGAGGATGTTGTAGATTTGGTGGGTTTATATAGGAAAGGAGAGGGAATTCATTATTATTTCGGTTTGGGACACCTCTCATTGAACTAATAAAAAACACAAAACATCTCATGGTTTTTTCTTATGGTTAATTCCAAATGGTATTATAAAATAATATTTTATAAGTCCAATGGACGAACTTCTTAAACTGATAGGGTAGCTTTTGTTGAGGTGAGTCACACTCTCAAGGAAAACAATTTAAAAAAAATGTTTTATAAGTTTTTGAGGGTCCACAAAAGCTTTGTAAAAAAAATCAAACAATGAAAAAATTACATTAATTTAATGATAAAATATATATTTTCCGAACATATTATTTATAGTATTTAATTACACCTCTATTGGGTCATTATGAGGTCATTAAACACATTATATATTTAAACGGTATTTAATATTTACCCAAAAATTTAACTCTATCTCAAAATTATGAAAAATTCACTATGGGACAATTTATACATCCGGATTCCAAAAATAATATTCATTTTATCTAAATAATTTTATAAAAAGGTAATTTTTTACTTTTAAAATTAAAACCGACATTTACCAAAAATTCATGGATTCTCACAAAACTAGATTTGAAACGATAACACAAATTACAATTGCGTCCATAAAATTATATGATAATTTATATTTAATAAAAATTAATTTCAAAATAATAATAATAATATTTTATTATAATATTATTTGATTCAAAAATCCATTAATTCATTAAAATATATTATGATGTTTAATATTAACTTAAAATACAATTTGTGCTTTAAAAACTATTTACAAAGTAATAATAATAAAATGAATGTGCATTGATTATAAAAGAATAATGTACATAGTTATATGATAGGTTCTTGTTACATAACCCATTATAACACCCGTATAAGACTGAAGGGTAAGGTGTGTGATGGTGATAGACTCTTGGGGTGGCTTGGATAACATCGCTAGGGGAGTAATCTTTATTAACATCCACTTCTCCCATATCCGGTTCTACTCAAGCATAACATGTCCAATCTTGGCTTGGGATTAGTCAAGAGTGAAGTCCAATGACGCTACCTCCTTTATGAGCTCTGAAAAATAGGCTTCGTATAGGGAAAGTCTACTAGAAGAGTCCATCGCTTCCTTCATCTGAGTAAATTGGATTTGTTAATGCCATATATTTATACTAATCATGTGATCGTTGTTCAATAACTATATTAGCAACAATAAAAATTCATAACGGTATTTTAAAATGTAGAAACATAAAAGTAATGTGGATCACTATAATAATAAATTTTATTAGATCAAGAGGAATTTTCACTAATGAATGTTTGGGTCATTACAATCTTCCCCCCTCAAGAAATTTAACCTTCAAATTTTTTTTCTCCCACTCTAAAAAATTGTGGGTAACACTACTTCCTCACTTTCTCTGATTCCCTCATCACTTCTTAAAACTTTTGGTTTCTACAAAACACCTTGACGAGGGGAATTGTCTTGTTTCATAGAACTATTTCTCTACGATCTAATTTCTTCACTAGTTTCTCCTCTTAAGAATGATTATCCTATAACTGTACTACCTTTGAAGAGAGTACATGTAAAGGGTCTGGTATGTAATTCCTTAAGAGAGATACATGAAAGACATCATTTACTTTGGCCATGGAAGGTGGTAGTGCAAGTCGACAGGCCACATCCCCAACATGATCAAGAATCTCGAAGGGGCCGATGTACCTAGAACAAAACTTCCCTTTGTTTTCAAACTTCATGAAAATATTCCTTTGAGATATGCATAGAAATACAACATGTATAACTATAAACTCAAGGTATCATTGAAATTTATATGCATAATTATTCTATTGACTCTGGGCTACCTTAATATGCTACTGAATGGTTTTCACCTTCTCCACCATTTCATCGTCTATTTCTGGTCCTAGCAGCTTACGTTCACAATCTCTATCCCAACATGTTGATGTTATGCACCTCTTCCCATACAGGTATTCATAAGGTACCTTTCAGATGCTCAATTGGAATCTGTTATTGTAGGAGAATTCAACCAGTGGAATATTTGGATCCCATCCTTCTTTAATATACATTAAGCATGCTTTCAACATATAATCAAGTGTTTGGGTAGTTCGCTCAGATTGGCCCTCAGTTTGAGGATGATAGGACGTACTGATGTTTAGTTCAGTATCCAGAGCATGTTGAATACTCTTCCAAAAAATAGATTTGAATCATGTATCTCGATCAGATACATTAGAATGTGGTAGTCCATGTAGCCTTACCACATCCCTGATTTATATATGTGCTAGTTGATCCAATGAGAATTCCTCCCAAATTGAAATGAATTGTGAAGATTTTGTATGATGATCCCCAATAACGTAGATTACATTTTTTCCTTTGGATTTCATTAGATGTCTGGTGACAAAGTCCATGGTGATGTTCTCCCATTTACATACTGGTATGGGAAATGGTTACATCATCCCCTTAGACTTCTGCCTCTCGTCCTTCACTTTCTGACACACTATGCACTTTGATGTATACTCAGTGATCTCCTTCTTAATATTTTCCCACCAATAATTCTATCAGAGATATCGATACATATTTTTGTTTCCTAGGTGAATAGAGAAATTTGAACTATGTGAATCATCTAAGAGATACTTCTTCAGCTCCGGACATGATGGAACACATAGTCATTTCCAAAATCTCACAATTCCTTCTTCATTAACATTGAGCTCCGAGGATTTCCCTTTTCTGATTTCTTCCACTCCATTTTGAATTCTCACATCATCCTTTTGAGCATCATTTTACCATTCCAAGAGATACGGTTGTGCAATAATTTTTGAAAGGATTGATGTTTTTCCCTTCTTTATGATTCCCATTTCCATCTTCATAATGTCTAAGAAGATGGGATCCTTCTCAATTATCATCAATGATTGATTCGCATGGTCCTTTCTTCTTAGAGAATCTTCCACCTTTTTTCGCTTTCCCAGGGTAGTAATGGATTGAGTAGTCATAATATTTGATCAGCTCTAGCCATATTCGGTGGTGCGTGTTCAACTCTTTATGTGTGAATTTATACTTGAGGATTTTGTGGCCTGTATATATATCACATTTCTCCTCAAAGAGATTATGCCACCAAATATTTAAAACGAAGATCACTATAGCCAACTCCAAATCCTGTGTTTGATAATTCTTCTCATGAACATTCAATTTCCTTGAAGCATAGGAAATGAATTTTTCATTTATCATCAACACATAGCCCATGCACTTCATCGAAGCATCACTGAATACCTCAAAAATTTCTCCACTTGTGGTTATAGTGAGCATGAGCACAGTGATAATCCTCTTTTTTATCTCATTGAAGCTTTCTTCGTATCCATCACTCCAAGAAAACTTTACTCCCTCTTGAGTTATCATGGTAATAGGGTTGGAATATCATGATAAATTTCTCACAAATCATAGATAATATCCAGATAAACCCAAGAAGCTTAGAATATCTGTTACCGATGTCGGCCTCAGCCATCCCTCAATTGAATCTGTTTTGGAGGGATCCACAGATATCCCATTTCTTGTGATGATATGGCCCCAGAATGAGAACTCCTTTAACCATAACTAACACTCTCTCTACTTTTCATAGAGCTTATCCTTCCTTAGGGTCTCTTGTACAGTTCTTAGATGATCCTCCTGATACTCCTTGGTTTTGGATATTATCAGAATATCATCTATAATGGATACCAAAAATTTGTCGAGGTAATCCCTAAAGACAACATTCATCAAGTCCATGAAGATTTCTAGAGCATTAGTGAGTCTAAAAGGCATTAATATGAATTCATAGTTCTCGTATCTTGTACAAAAAAGAAATCTTTGGATATCTTCCTTCATCACACTTACTTAATAATATCCCCACTGAAAATCCTTTTTGGATATGTATTGTGCTCCATGAATCTAATCAAACAAGTCATGAATTTGTAGAAGAGGATACTTCTTCTTTATCATTATTTTTTTAAGCTCACAATAATTGATGAAAAGGTGTATTGACCCATCCTTCTTCTTGACAAAGAGGACTCGTGCACCCCATGGTGAAGCACTTGGGTGTATAAACCCTTTATCCAGATTCTCTTATAGTTGTTTCTTCATCTCCTCAATCTCGACATCAGCCATTCTATATGGAGTCTTTGATATTGTCAATTCCCCAAGTATAAGATCAATGGAGAATTCAAAATCTCTTCTAGAAGGAAGACCAGGAAATTACTCGGGAAGCACTTCAACAAATTCCCTCACAATTGGCATGTATTCAATGATAGTTTTCTCCTTAGACTCAATCATCTAATCCAAATATGATTAATCTTAGGGTAGTAATATCCATTTTTGAGATTATGAAGCTAAAGAGGATTCATATTATTCCATGCAATTGTATAGAATCGTGGGTCAATTCTCCACATCGATAGTGATTTACCTCTCACAGTAATTTATGTTGGATTTATATAAGGAAAGAAAATCCATGTCAAGAATTGCATAAAATTCCACCAGAGGGAGTATGATGAGGTTAACTAGGAAATTCAATCAACAGATTATGACAGGGGAGGAGTTATATTCAGGGGATGCAATTATTTCCCCATTTTCTATACTCACTAGCATCTTTACTTCCATGATTTTTTTTGGTGAAGGTATTATTCTACTAGACTTTTAGGATATAAAAAATTCGTAGAACCAAAATCAGAATGTACATTCGTTATTATTGAATGAATACCTATAATACCTTTCACCACATCATTTTTAGGGTTTTACTTAAACAGTAGGGATGGGAAAAGAACTCCCTTGCTTCCATGGAGGTTTTTGGTTGCCTCTGGAATTCCTTGGTTGAGGGAACTAATTTTTAAGACGCTATGATTCTTTTTAGTTCTAGTAATGAACAACACGTTGAGGTTCGAACATAGTGTTCCTCTCCACTATTTCATCTGTGGGTTTTTCTTGTTGGTAGTTAACATATAGGAGGCCTTCTATTCCACACGTAAATTATTTCCACCTCCGTTTCATATAATTTATAGGGTGCTTCATTCTGCATCTTTGGAAAGTGGGGTGCTAGATCTTCTTAAAACCATTTTATTGATCAGTCAGACCACCAACATTGAATTCCACCTTACGCTTATTATCCCCTTGATACCTCTGAAATTCTAAGATCTCCATTTCACCCTTGAAGGCACATCGAACAATTTCCTCATAGCTATCAAAGTCACGGATCACCATTACTTTTCGTAGGCTAGGTTCCAACCCACCAAAGAAGTGGTCAACCTTGCATTAAGGGGTAACGAAAAAGCCATAGGCATATCATGAAATCCTTTCGATGTTTTCCTTGTACACTATGACAGATTCGTCATCTTTTTTCATTATGTAAAGGATGTCCCTTTCCATCTTAATCCGGAGGGTGTGTGAAAAATATTTATAAAAAAACATCTTCTGAATATCCTTCAATTACAACGAATCGATCTCTTCCTCAGGCTTTGTATTTTTGAACAATGTCTAATATTGATTAGCTTCACCCTCCTTATGATAAGTATCTTGGGTAACCTTCTCTTTTTCAAAACATTGTATGATGGAGATGATCTTTTCAATGGAGTTGATATATTTTTTGACGATTGGGGGATCAAATGATCCATTACAAGTATGAGTCCTTTGTATCATGAAGCTCTCAATAGCGACTAGTTCTTTCTAAGGGGGGTGTTGAATGTTCCACTAGACCCATGTTTCTATTCAAATCATGAGTTACCTAAGAGATAAACATGACAATGTTCATGATTCCTGCTCCCATCAGATTAGGCATCTCATTAGCATTGTCATCACATGGATCTTCACAGTGGTTGTTAGCCCTTGTCCTCATATCACAGGCCACTGGCAGGAATAATAAAAAATTTAATTGTATCACATAAAGCGTAATCAATTGAAAAAACTGATGACTTATGAATATATTTTATTTCCTTAACTTATGAATCCATAGGCTTCAATAAACGATATTCTCGATCTACTTTCTGACATATATTCTTAGTGGAATTTTTCTAATTCGCATAATAAGGGTTCACACTATGCTTTTGAATTTACCAAATCAAATCCCCTGGGAGTTTCGTAACCAAGAGTGCATCAAGACCCATTGTTTTGCACTCGTTTCAGTTAGAGTCTACGTCAAAGTATCGTTTTCGGTTATTACCCATAGAATACATTTGGCCCAGAGCAGCCTCTACCTGCTCGTATCATGACAGGGATGCATTTTATTGATAAAAAACATACTCAATACTCACAAATACTTAGGGATTATTTTATTATACTTATAATTGTATATATGTCTTCACTTGGGTTTTTTAATCCTAATCCCAAAAATAACTAAACCTCTGCTCTGATACTAACCATAACAACCCTAATATTTATTACACACTTAAACTGGATTTATTACATAGAAAATTCACCTGATACAACATATAAGATAGAGAGGTCTAGTCTCTTTCGAAATTAGGAAATTAAATAACAGCATAAAATATAAAACACACAACATCTTTATTGAAAACAACCTTTACATGACCACTAATTTCCCTCATACTTAGTATTGCATGGGATAACCTGATGACATGCATAAGAAAAGGGGGAGCTATAAAGAATAGTAAGGGAATAAACATGGAATAACATTAGAAATAAAATACATGTTAGAAAATAGGAATATCACTGGATCACAATAGAAACATGAACATAAAGGCATCATAAAGAATGATAATCATAACATGGATATGTGGCAACAACACTTAACATGGGTTTAGCATGAGCCAAGGCTCATTGCACATGGAGCATGAGTAAACCCTCGTTGCACATGAAGAACGAGTAAAACCTCATTTCACATTAATTTGAATGATTCAACACCCATTTAACATGATTTATCATGATTCTATACTTTACCCAATGCATTGGAGCACTATCTGGGCACACCCTTCTTAAACATTTAATTTCATGCATAAGTGTCCCACATGGATCATATAACATGGAATCAATCAACATCATAAGTTATTATACAATTAATTAATGTGAAATAAATACATGAAATTACCATTCAATATCCTTATGTGCATAATGGTGAATACCCTTGACAAATACATGGGTATGGTATTTACTACACAATGATCTTGGATTGGAAAAACACGGTGCAATCTCTCCAGCATAACGACTTGACATAAAAAACCATGAAAATATTTAATAAGAGATAAATGGGTGTCTCATTATATGTAAATGAAATGGAAAGTGATGCGGTCGTATAGATATCGGTCCCAACAGATGTAATGGAATTTAGATGCATAATAAAAAATAATTACATGTATGTAAAAGTGGAGAGAGAAATCCCTCTTGAAATTTAGCCTCTGTAATAGGTGTACATGGGAGGGAGTAATGAGATATAAAGGGGACTCCCATTATCCAAAAATAAATAGGGAAGTATGGGTGTGGTTTAGAATCATACCCCAACATTTTTAATGAAGACAAAAGGGTATAACAACTTAAAGAAAAGTGGACTAAAATGAGAAAGGAAGAAATCCTTTACTTGGAAGTGTGATTCCAAAGGCTTGGGAGAGGCTTGAGAGAGGCTTCTTGGTAGCTTGTGAACCTTAGGAGGTTTATAGAAATAGGAGGGAAGGGGTTTGTCAAACTCCAAAATCATTGAGTGAAGTGGAAGTGAGATCTTGGGCGGGTTTATATAGGAAAGGAGAGGGAATTATTTATTATTTAGGTTTTGGAAACCTCACATTAAACAAATCAAAACCACAAACCAAACCCTGGAATTTGACCATGGTTTTTTCCAAAGGGGAGTGGAAATCATTATTTTATATTTCCTATGGTATAGCTTCTTAAAATAATGGGGTTCCTTATGTGCAGGTGTGTCACACTCTCAAGGAAAACAATTTAAAAATATAAAATGTTTTATATGTCTTGGAGGGTCCACAAGAGGTTAGAAAAATAAATTAAACAAATCTAAAATCACAATAAGTTAATTCTAAAAATATATTGGATGAAGATAATTTTTTTAGTATTTTATTACATCACTACTAGGTCATTATAATGTCTTAAAACACATTATATATTTAAACGGTATTTAGTTTTTACCCAAAAAATTGATTATCTTAGAAAATTATTAAAAAATAACAATTTTATAATTTTCACATCCTGATTCCAAAAATAATATTCATTTTATATAAATAATTTTATAAATATCTGAATTTTTTTTATAATAAAAACTAAAATTTACCGAAAATTCATGGGTTCTTACAAAAAAACCATTCAAACCCAAATAAAAATTACAATTGAATTCATAAAATTATATGATAATTTATCGTTAATAGAAAGTAAATTTATAATAATAATAATATTTTATTAAAATATTTTTTAAAAAAAATATATTAATTAATCCAAATAGATATCTTAGTTGAATATTAACTAAAAATACTATTTGTGATTCAAAAACTTTTAAAAAAGTAACAATAATAAAATGAATGCACATTCTTTATAAGAAAATAATGTACATAGTGAGAGTGTTGGGTCTTATTACATGACCCCTTATAACACCCGCATAAGACTGAAGGATATGGTGTGCGATCATGATAGACTCTTGGGGTGGCTCGTATAACATCGCTTGGGTGGTAATATCTATTAATATCCACTTCTCCAATCGTCGGTTCTGCTCAATCTTGATGTTTTCAAGCTCAGATTGGCCTTGGTCAAGAGAAAAGGCAAATGATGCCACCTCCTTTCTAAGCTCGAAAAAATGGATTCGTACGGTGATGTCTACTGGATGAGGTCATCGCTTCCATTGTCTAAGTAAAATGGATTTGTTAAAGCCCTATATTTATACTAATTATGTGATCACTGTTCAAAGGCTATATTTGTAACGGTCACAATTCATAATGGTTTTTTAAAATACAGAAACATCAAACTAATGATGTTCACCATAATAAGACATTTATTTAGATCAAGAGGTATTTTCATTAATGAAATTTTGGTTTGTTGCAATAATAACCATGAAATATATCTATAACTATTAATGAAATCCCATACCATGTAAAAAAATAATAGTATTATTATTATGTGATGCGCCAACTTGAGAAAAATTGATAAATAATATATACCTGATCGTAGATAATTATTTTACCACGGGACACAGTCTTGGTCCATTTTATCTCCAATTTTATTTATTTAACAACAAAAGAAATATTTTATTCTATTAAAAAATATTTTATTTAAAAAATACAAGATAAGTATTTAATATATTTTTTTTAAAAAATAGAAAAATATATATTATTCACAATCTGATGAATAAATATTTATTTTATTTATGCACTCAGTATAACATAAAAAATATTGTTACTAAATCTTGATAATAATATTTATTCCATTAATTAAATTAAAGTAGTATTTAATCGAGACCCCCAGAAACACTTAGTGTGTGACCCTCTAAGATTCATTCTCATTGGAATTAGGTAGGCTAGCCCAATGTCCATGATTGATGTCTAGAAATAGGTCAAATAACCAATGAGAAAGAAATTAAAGGTGTAATAATGAAAACCACATATGAACATACATTATGTAATATAATCTTCTTTTTCACTTAATATCATCAAAGTGGTTTCATGATGGTTTCATCATCATATATGCCTTATACATCATTCTTTGACTATTTAAAATAAACTCATTGTTACACCATGGCAATGGAATTTTTGGTGACAGTTCGATTTCAATAAAAGGGTCATGATATCAACTTCCATTAATATGGATGGGAAAAATCTCTTTTTTCACTTATCATGTAATAAAATGTTATTCATGGTGAACCCAACATACCCTACATCCCACCAACATATGTTGTGATAGTTTTCATCAAAAAATCTATGTGTGCGAGTCATGACATGAATTAATGATAATCATAATGTCTATGGACGATTACATACACTCCTGGATTGGAATATACAATGACACCAAAACATGCCAAATTCATTTTGGCGGGTCTATTTTCAACATCATCTATCTTGGAGATTTCCATGAGGGAACATCATTAGAATAAGTCTCATATTCTTACAAGTACTCAAATTTGACATTATTTATACTATATGTTCCATCATAGTGTGTTATCCAACCAAAAAACTATTTGGTTAATATTTTCATATCATTTAATGGTTCCCATCATAGTAGGAATCTACCATGACCTTATCAATTTGATAAATACTGATGGAAATTATTTCATCATGGTCATATAGAATATTGAATAGTATGTAATAATATGTTTAATTTAATATTTAATTCATCAAATCTCATGTAATCAAAGTAAATATTGTTTTTTATAGGACATAAACTCTAAAAAACTCTTACTTGGATTATATTAAACTACCTATGACTTTCATCCCACAAGACAACAAATGATAACCATGTTTCTACCGAGTCAAAGATATAGTCATGTGGTCTGCCACATTATCTTCTATTGAAATAGTGCTCACTCCAAATTCAACTTGCTAAGAAAAGTACCTCAATAGATGATACTTTCAATTTACTTTATTCATCTTCTAATGTAACCATTTCTATTTTTTGAGACCCACCACAACATTATTATCACAATTTAGTGTGATGGGATATTTCTGGTTAGGTATCCCATCATGTTCTTGGATGAAATTTTGCATCTAATACACATCATTAGATACCTCAGAAGCTTCAATATAATCTACCTATTCCATAGAATATAAGAACACAACCTCTTTGAGCTCTTCAAGCTCACAACATCTCCATTGAATGTGAATATGTATCTCAATTGTGGCCTCATTTCATCTTGATCAGTTTGGAAACTAGAATCTTTATATCCTATTATTACTAGTTCATTGTATCCTCCTTATACTAGTAAAATATCGTTAGTATCCCTTAGTTACTTAAAGATATTCTATGCTTCCATCTAATGGTGGTCACCAATATCATCTTGATATCTGCTTACAACACATCTTTTGTAGGAGTAATCAAGTGTAGTATGTAGCATAGAATTCATTACTAACAAAACAAAGGATGCTTATAAAATAATTTCCATTATATTTCTCTACTCATGGTATTGAGGACACGTTTTCATGGAAGGTTGAAAGACATGTGACAATACGAAAAATACCGACATGGATCATTCCATACTAAACCTCATCAGTATCTTGTCAATGTATGCACATTTACATGGGTGATGAAAACTATTGGATCTCTCATGATGGATCTAAATCCCCAAAATATATACTTCCTTGCCCTAAATATTCATTGAAAATCATCTATTCAATAATGAATTAATAGACTGTGTGACTAATATTTCATTTACAATAAGTAATATTTCATCAAATTATACTATAAATAAAATGACTTCCCTCCCATTAACCTGTTTATATACACAAGGCTCACATTCATTCGTTATAAAACTAGATTCCATCATGGATTCATAAAAATGAATGTTCCATGAAATTAATTAATTCATAGATACATAAATGGATTTTTTCAACTTGTATATCTTATTTTTATCCATTGGATCCACAAACACATCATTTTTTGTCATGTAGGCACCTTCCTAAATGTTTCAATTAAGGAATGCTATTTTGACATCTATTTTCCAATTATTAAATTCATAGTAATCCGTACTAGAATATATAATTATGATGGATTTCATCATTGTAACGGGAGAAAACGTTTCATCATAATCAATACCTTGATGTTATTTAATGTATTTAACAACCAGTCATTCACAATAGGTACTAACATGACCTTCCAAGTATAGTATGTTTTTGAATACCCATTTAAAACCAATAATATTTAAATTTATAGGAGGATCTACCAAAAGTAATCCAGAATTTTGGTATGTGGAACCCATTTTAAAATTCATGGATTCTTTCCACTTGGAATCTTCTGTGACACTTAATACGTCCTTGTAGGTAATACATTCATTATTATCAACTAATAATTAGTCACCATTATCAGTAACTAGAAAACCATATCGTTCATTTTATCTAACATATATTTTTCACCAATGTATGTCTTGGTTCTCTAGAATAGTTTCTTATTCTCTTGGTTTTTTTGGAATGTTATCATGTACCAACTATTGTGTTCCATGAGCTTCAACTTCATTGAAATTTATCTCACTTCCACACTCTCTTTTGGAGATTTTATCCCTTTCAAGAAATATTGTCTATCTTGTAACTATAATAGTTTTGTAGGATGGTTCTTATAAATATTATAACATTGTTTCCTTGGGGTATTCTATAAAGGTTCACTTTGTGCCTTAGGGTGAATGTTTTTCAACTGAATAGGCCCTAACAAACACTTCACTTCCCCACACATTTAAATTTTATTACATAGTTTTTCTTCCACTCCAAAATTATCATGGAATACCATATATCGATTTAGTTGGTACACGGTTTTGTATGTGTGCTGATCATTTTAACACATATCCCTAAATGGATAATGTAATACTTTCATGTCACATCATTGATCTCACCATGTCTAACAATTTTTGGTTACACCATTCGATTACATCATTCCACTAAGATGTGTAAGGAGGAGTGAGTTGGGATAACATCCCAAACTTCATAACATCCCAATCTTCATAACATCCCAAACATCCCTAAGTAATCCATGATGTCTTGATTAATATAATAACCACCACATTCCAAGAAGAGTTTATTAATCTTTATACCAAGCTAGTTCTCAACATAATTTTTATATTCCTTGGTTTTATCAAAAATATCTATCATATACCTCTTCAAGTAAATATATCCATATCTAAATAAATAATCAGTAAAAGTTAAGAAGTATGAGAATTCACCCATTTATTCAATATGAAATGATTTACAAAAATAGATATAAACTAATTCAAAATTTTATTTATCCCATTAACTATTCCCATAAAATGGGAATTTGTTTAATTTTTCTTGTAAACATGTGTGAAATATATCTAGTGGATTTGGTTAGAAAATAACTAAATATCGATCTTGATGTAATTTTTTCAAGACTTTTTAATTTACATGACATAGCCGGTGATGCCAAAATTGGGTGTGGTATGAGTCATGTGAAATAAGTTCTTATCAATTTTCATTACTTGGTTCATATAATCCAATACATAAATACCATTAATAAAATTTTCCGTATAAAAAATTAAATCATTATAAAAGATGAAAAATTTATTTCCCAATATGAAAATGAATCCATTTGTATCTAGTTTGGATACACACATAATATTTTTTTAACTAAAGTCTTGTAATAACAACCCATTCAAACCAAGATTATTTTGGTCAGCAATGTGAGGTGGTAGTCATCAATAGCTATAACTGAAAGGTTTGAGCCATTGGATGCTCAAATATCTACCTCCCTGAGGACAGTATTTATTAATCTACTAGGTTTCAATATTTGAATACATATGGGAGCACCACCAACTATCTATAATACCTGATTTGATTAATTGTATAAATTTTAGTCAATAAAAAACCAACTTGATGATTTCACTTGCATATTTAAATGAGTTTTGTATTTTTTACAGTGGCCCTTCATGCCACATGTGAAACAGAACAAAATCAAGTTCATGTGCTTCCCCATAGATCATATTCTTCTTGGAAGGGCCTAATGAATATATAGGCTTAAATCTATTTTCATTCCATTTCATATTTCTTACAATAAAGATAGATGGGTTTTCTCACTTCAAATCATTATCTACATGGTTAAGGAGGATAAGAAGATCTGGTAGACAATTCTTAATGTAGTTTATATTAAAATTCACAACAAAACTAAAAATTCTCTATGGAAATGATGCCAGAATAAGATTGGTTACTAATTAGATATAGTTTTTAAAACATAGAACCTTTATGTTTTAAATGTATCCAATGTTCATGAATATGTGAGGCCAAGCTAGGGAACCCTCCCTAATCTTACTCTTAATGAGATCCCAGGAAATCTATAATTATTTATATCTATCTCTCTCATGAGAAAGACCATATAGGTGCTCAAAAATTCAATATACATCCATATATTTTTGATAATTCACGAGTAAACGAGACATAGATTAAATTATAAAATATTCAAAGTTGAACACATTATTCATTTGTTATTTCTAGAATATAAACTATTTATAACATTCCTCTTGAGTAGGTTGATTAGGCATTTAAGATTCTAGTATGTATGTTTTTCATCCATTGAATAGAACAACCTGATGGCCTTTAAACCACTTCTATATGAATAGAGAATGAAGAACTATGATCCTCATCCAGTAGCACCTTCTTTAATTCGGGGATGGGAGGAACACAAACCCGATTCCTGAACTTTATTATCCCATCACAGTCATGGTTGAATTCAGGAACATTTCTCACCTTCTTTTGTAGCTCGACATCTTTTTTTTGTGCCTCTTTAATCTTCACATGTATAGATGGTTTAATATTCATTTGAGGAAGATAAGATTTTCCCCTTCCATTATAATTCCAAGATCCATCCTTTTTAAATCCATAAATATTGGATCTTTTCTGATCCTCATCATGGATAAACTGGCATGGTCTTGTCGACTTAATGCATCTGCCACCTTGTTTGCTTTCCCAGGGTGGTAATGGATTGAGCAGTCGTAATCCTTAATCAGATCCAACCATCTTCTTTGATGCATATTCAACTCCTTTTGTGTGAAAATATACTATAAACTTTTATGATCAGTATAAATATCACACCTTTCATCATAAATATAATGCCTCCATATCTTTAATGCAAATATTACTGTAGCTAACTCCAAATCATGTGTTGGGTAATTTTTCTCATGTATTTTCAACTGTCGTGAAGCATAAGCTATCACCATATCATTTTGCATAATAACACACCCCAATCCCTTCTTGGATGCATCACTATAGATCATAAACCTTTCTCCACTACAAGGTAGTGTGAGCACAGGTTCACTAGATAACCTTCTTTTCAACTCCTTGAAATTCTCTTCACATTCCTCCATCCAGACAAACTTAACTCCTTTTCGAGTCAACTTGGTGAGTGGATTAGATAATCGTGAAAAATATTTCATAAAACGTCGATAATATCCAGCCAAACCAAGAAAACATCGGATCTCGGTTACTGTTGTTGGTCTCGACCATCTTTCGATACCCTCTGTTTTTGCTGGATCCACAGATATCCCCTCTTTTGAGATTATGTGAGCCAAAAAATGAAACTTTTTGAAGCCAAAATTCACACTTGGTAAATTTGGCATAACGCTTCTCCTTTCTCAGGGTCTTCAATATAATTCTCAAGTGATCATCATGCTCTTCCTTTCTCATTGAATAGACAAGAATATCGTCTATAAAGACTGCCCCAAATTGATCAAGATAGTCTCTAAAGACTCTATTCATCAGATCCATGAATATAGCAGGGGCATTAGTAAGACCAAATGGCATCACTATAAATTCATAGTGTCCATACCTTGTACGCAAAGCCATCTTTGGTATATCCACCATTTTGACCCTTAATTGATGATACCCTAAACGAAGATAAATCTTGGAAAAGTATTGAGCTCCACGTAGTTGGTCAAATAAGTCATCAATGCGTGGGAGAGGATATTTTTTCTTGATAGTGATCTTGTTAGGTTCTCGATAATCAATGCAGAGTCTCATTGATCCATCTTTCTTATTAACAAATAGAACAGGTGCTCCCCAAGGTGACGTAGTAGGGAGTATGAATCCCTTATCAAGATTCTCTTGGAGTTGTTTCTTCAATTCCTGCAACTCTATTGGGGCCATTCTATAAGGTGTTTTTGAAATAGGCAAAGCACCCGGTACGAGTTCTATTGAAAACTCAACTTCACGATTCGGTGGAAGACCCGATAATTCCTCCAGAAAGACATCATCAAACTCCCGTACAATGGGCATATTCTTAATCGTGAGTTTCTCACCAACCATTAGAGATAAATAACCTTCATTTAGTGGAATCAATACCCAAAAAATGGAAGAAATTTCCACTGGAAGGTTATGTTCATCCTTGTATCGATAGAAGATCATAGATTGATCTGGAATATGAAATGTGACTTCCCTTATTTGGAAATTGATATGAGATCCACATAAACAAAGCCAATCCATGCCAGGAATCACATCAAATTCCACTATAGGAAGGATCACATGATTTGCAGGAAGTACTTTCTGACAAACTTCGATCGGAGAAGAATTATAAACTTTTGATGCGACTGTTGTGCCATTAGGTGTTGTCACAGCTAACTCAACATCTAATTGATGAGGTAATATGGTGATACCCTTAGAAAATGATTCAGAAATAAAGGAGTGGGTGGATCCAGAATCAAATAAAACATTTTCTACTATAGAGTGGATGGTAAGTGTACCTTTCACCACATCTTTATCGTACTCCAAATCGCTGATAGGAATTTCATGTTACTTTCCTTTTTCTTTAGCCTTAAGAGTTTGTTGACGTCGACCATCATCATCAACCCTTGGATTAGAGCATTTATTGGCATAATGTCCCATATCCTTGCACTTGAAACATTGAAGTGTAGTAGGTTCATTCTGTGTGTCCCTTCCTTTTTTTGCATCATTATACATCTTCTTCCCATCATCGCGGCATTCAAATGCCCGATGACCTTCCTTTCCACATTTGAAACATTTAATTGTCCCTTTAAGGCATCTCCCTCCATGTTTCTTTCCACACTTTGAGCATAAGGGAAAGATGATCTTTTTTTCAATGTGCTCTTTATATTTTCCTTTGAATTCCATTTTCCTCTTCTTATCAAACCCATATGACTGATGGGTTACTCCAATTTCCATCTCAACTTTGAGAGAACATCAAACGATTTCCTCATTGCTATTGAAGTCCCTTATGGCTAATGCCCTTCAAAGACTTGGTTTTAAGCCACTAAAGAATCGATCGATCTTACTCTCAGGTTGGATAATAATACCAGAAGAGTACCTTGAAAGTCTTGTAAAATTTGATTCATAGGTTCCAACAGATTCATCATCCTTTTGCTTCAGTTCAAAAACTCTTTCTCCATCTTTGTTCGGAGAATACGAGGGAAGTACTTATTGAAAATTAATTTCTTGAACTCGTCTCATTCCATGGACTCAATTTCATCCCTTTCCTCATATTCTTAATAATATTCCACCATTGATCAGAATCTCCTTCCAAACGATACACTTCTAGGATGACATTATCATGTTCAGAACATTGAAGAACTGAAAATATCTTTTCAGTAGTACTAATCCATTTTTCAGCAACTAATGGATCAGTAGACCCGCTGAAAGATGGTGGACGCTGACTCATGAAGGATTCAACAGAATGTTGCTCCTTCATTTTCTCGTTAGGAAGTTGTTCATGATTCATATCTTGAGAAAGTTGTGTGAGCATGGCTACAAGATTTTACATTCTAGCTCCCATAACGTTTGGTTGCTCAGGGGTAAAATCATTGCATTGCCCGTCGCATTCCACATTAACACGATTCCTTCGGGTTCCAACCATTGACTAAAACCAAGAATAATAGTGTGAGAAACACTAATTATAATAGGAAAACCACATAATAAAGAATAAAATTTCACACTTAAGGTCTTATCCGAGGTTATTCATGGCCATTTCTAAAACACTAAGATTGTGTTCTATGCTTAGACTTATCCATAGGGTTCTTACTAAGGCTTTCGAATCCTAGTTTCCAAAGGTTGACTATACCTTTCCTCTAACACAAACTGTAGAGACCCGAATCATAACGTACATGGACATTACATTAATTTTGCGAAATACTTAGTACATAAAAAAACACACACACAAGGATCGTAATAGTTCAGTGTCTTTGGAAACTCGGAATATAATCTTCTAATCGTGGTGAAAGATCTTAAACATCTCCAATAAAGATCTTCCTTTTTTTTTACCTAAAACCTTTATTTATATCCTGAGGAAAATAAATCATAAAGGGGTGAGCTCAAATGCTCAGTAAGGGTAAACAAAAGAAATATCAATCACATCATATTCATAAGAACATATCTTTTGGAAATATTAACCTGCAAAAGAGATCATAATTTCATAACATGGGATAAATCATAGTAGTGAAATGTAATCCCAATAATCATAACATAAAATCCTGAAAAGTTGTGGCATACACACATAATCATATAGAATCATTTCTTATTAGTCAAGACTCATTGCCAAGACTATCTTAGTGGACAAAGTCCATTTCTGAACCGAGTTCACTGCTCGTTTCAGTCATGTTTCACTAAACCAGTATAACCTACCGTTCCAGCCATGTCTATCTCATGAGATATAAAATATTTACCCAATGCATTGGAGGGAGATATAGGTCACACCCATCTCATAATGATACCATTCTTATGTGTGCCACAAAATTATAAACCATACATCATAGCATAACCCATGTAATAAAAATGGGATTCTTAAACAACATGACATCATAAAACAATTCATATAAGATAAATGAATTCATAAAAATCTTTCCATCACAACATAATCAAATCCATGTAATAATATGGATAGAAACAGAACCCTTTATTATCTTAGATGGAAAATAATTTTGATAAAACACTTGAACTCCATTCTTGAGGAAAATATCCTTTCCACTTCGAAAACATTTTACTTTCTTAACATATCTAACAATTATAAACTAAAAGAATTTTATTAAAAATAAACTTGAAAACTTGTAAAGGAAGCTTCTTGGAAATAATTTTTTAAAAATCCATTCATGCCGTATAAGTTAAAAAAACATTCTTCTCGTACTTTTGTCGGAAAAGTCAAAAAGTACCTCGTACAAAAAACAACAAAAGATTCCTTTCATATCTTTTACTAAAAACTCACCAAAGGGTAAAATTGAATATAAACTATTGTATAAGGATATAAATATTACATATTGAGGAAACATGGATGTGGATGATAAAATACACCCCAGTAAATTCCAAAGTATAAACAATCTTGGATAAAAATGAGATTGTGATATTTCTCTTACCTTAGGTACGTTTTGTTTCGTAAGTGTCCGAACCTCCGGTATAATGATTTAAATAATTTTATTGACTTATTACAGAATAATACTTATTTTTATGATATCATATATGGTCATATTCTTAGCTTCTTAGTAGTAATATTTCATTGCTACTTGTTATTCGGGTGTTTATAACTTTTTGTTCTTATGCGTGTTTTGTCGAATAAATTCTTATTCTTATCTTTAGGTTATAGATACCTCATTTCCAGAATGGTATTAGTGTAATATATATCATATTCATTCATTAATTTCATTTATATAATCATTATGAAATGTAGATCATGTAGAACGAGTCACATCACATCGTGGAGACGGTATTCCGTACGTACGCACAAGTGATGATATCGTTCCTATGATCATGGAATTGTATTGGAGTGTATGTATACTATTTAAAAATCAGTATCACATTATAATAGTCATATATAGTCATTATTTATGCCATTATACCCATCCAAGTAAGGTGGTTTTGGAAAATAGATTACACCACGGCGTGGATACGGTATTCCGTATGTACGCACACACGGTGATTTCTTTTTCCGTAGGATGGATAGATGGTGAAATGGGGTTGTTTCATACGTATAATAACATATCAGTACATTAGTGATACTGATGGTATTACTTAATAATGAAACAACTAAAGAAGAAGAAGTGGAAGAAGAAATAAAGATGAAAAAATCGGTAACGGAAATTACCTCTTCTTTGAAGCACCTCTTTGAGACCTCCTCTTAGGATACTAAAATTGGTCATTGAGTAAGACCAGAACCTCTAGGATGTTTCTAAGGAAGTGGAGAGGAGAAATTGGCCGGGTTTGGCCGATCATGAAGGCTCCAAGTGGTGTGAGGAAGAGGGGGAGGAGGTTCCCTTTTATAAGGGAGGAGAGGGGCTCCTTTGGGAGAACGAAAAATATTATTTTATTATAAAGTCATGTTTGGTTTTAAATAGCTTAAAATTGATTTATTTCGAAGCTAAGGTGGATATGGGTCTAATTTCTCTCATAAAATAGAATTTATACAAGTTTAAGTTCCTATTTTAACCTTATCATTTAGATTTAACATTAAGATAAATAATTTTACTTTTACCGTGTCTTCTTGTGTTCTTATACTATAAGGTTAATAAACCTACTATAAGCAGCCAAAAGAACCACAAGTTGTTTATTATTAATATATATAACCGTATATAATTCATTTGGCCGAACCTTAGATTTTTGGAATAAAATAACAATTACTAATATAATATTTGTTCTAAAAACTATTTTATGTCAATTTTGACACTATTTAGTAATTAATATTTTTGAAAATAATAACAGAATTATTAGTTCGAACAAAGTTAAATAAATCAATAATAACATGTCATATTAATCTATAAAATTAGTGGAATTCATAAAAAGTATAAAATTACATTTATTTTGGTGTTTATTATATCAATGATGTCAATATTTCATTAATAAGATAATTACTGCATCATCATTGTGTCATAAATAAAAAAAATTATTTAATGTCTAAAAATTACAAAAAAATATGATTATGTAGGAAATCTTTTTAGTTTTCTAATTAATATTTATAGTCGAATTTATCTTATGTATAACCCCATATTAAAAATTATTTACTTATTAAACTTTGATTTTAACTATTTTAACCCTTCTTTAAATAAATTAATAATAAATGTCCTAATCTAATCCAAGTGGGCCTAAATGGTCATAGTTTATTCCTAAGGTTGTTTTTGGTCGAATTAAACTTGTCCAATAGAATTAGGACATGTGTTAGGGTAATAATAATATCATTTGTACCCTTAATTACCCTATTTACTTTTAAACGTGGTAAAAAAAAGTAAAAAGTTACTATTCACCCAAAATTATTTTCATCTCATTGAACCACATTTTAGTCCTTGATATTAACAGTGTCTCTCGGATTTTCAAAATTCTACTCACAGAAGCGGTAAAATTAAGTTTTATGAAAAATTCAGTTTTTTTAACTACCACTTAGTGGTTTCACTGTTCATCAAAAATTGAACGTTTTCAGAAAAATACCAAAATTTCACCCTAGCCTAATTTCGATATTCTGAATCCAAAAATGAAGTCCATTTTGAAAAATAAAATTTATAAAATTTCAAAAAGTGGTTATTACTATTCATAACAGTTAGTTTTAATAAAATTTTAATAGCATATCATTGTGAACTCGGTATTGCGTACGATGCAAGCTATCGAGGAAGGCCGTGATTTCGTGTAAAGAAAGCCAAGCAAGTTTTGTGTAGAAAATGATTCCTTTGATGATTTATATAACATAAAAGTATCAGGTGTTACATTCTACCCCCCTTAAAATGAATTTCGCCCTCGAAATTCGTCACTTTGTAACAAACAGATGAGGATACCTCTCCCTCATCATATCCTCAATCTCCCATGTAGCTTCTTCTAATTGGTGGTTCCTCCATAAAACATTCACCAATCGAGTGGTCTTGTTTTGTTGGACTTTTTCGCTACGTTCCAGAATCTCTATCGGATGTTCTTCATAAGAAAGATCTTGCTCCAGCGGTGCAACTTCTGAGCTGAGTACATGTGAAGGATCCGGTATTTACTTTCTCAGGAGAGATACATGGAACACATCGTGAACTTGAGAGAGATTCGGTGGAAGCGCCAATCAGTAAGCTACCTTCCCAACACGATCCAGTATTTCGAAAGGACCGATATATCTAGGGCTCAAAATCCCCTTCTTTCCAAATCTCGTAACCCTCTTCCAGGGAGATATTCGTAAGAACACTTTATCACCCACTTCAAACTCTAGGTATTTTCTTCGGTTGTCGGCATAAATTTTCTGTCGACTCTGAGCTGCTCTTATGTGTTGTTGAATAGATCTGGCCTTTTCTGCCATTTCATCAACGAGATCGGGTCCTAATAGCTTTCGTTCCCCAACTTCATCCCAGCAAGTTGGAGTCCTGCATTTCATTCCATAGAGAGCTTCATAAGGAGCCATCTGAATACTGGAGTGAAAGCTATTATTATAAGAAAATTCCAACAAAGGTAGGTGTTGATCCCAACCACCTTTGAAATCCATAGAGTAATCTCTCAACATATATTCTAGAGTTTGAATTGTTCTCTCAGGCTGACCATCTGTCTGAGGATGATAAGTAGTGCTGAAACTCAACTCTATATCCAGAGTATGCTGAAGACTTCGCCAGAACTTCGAGGTAAATCTCGGATCCCGATCAGATATTATAGAAAGTGGTACTCAATGCACTATTACCACTTCCTTTACATATATCATGGCAAGCTGATCCTGAGATAAATCCTCTCTAATAGCAATGAAATGTGCAGACTTGGTAAGACGATCAACTATAACCCAGATAGCATTATTACCTTTGGATGTTTTAGGAAGTCCTGTGACAAAGTCCATAGTGATGTTTTTCCATTTCCATTCGGGTATGGGTAATGGTTGTAACATCCCCTTAGACTTCTATCTCTCAGCTTTAACTTGCTGACAAATCATGCATCGAGAGACATATTCAGCAACATCTCTTTTCATTCCATCACAACAAAAGTACTCTTTCAGGTCCCTATACATCTTCGTGCATCCAGGATGAATAGAGAATGAATAACTATGAGCCTCATCCAGAAGCTCCTTCGTTAATTCGGGGATGGGAGGAACATAAACCCCATTCCTGAACTTTATTATCCCATCACAATCAAGGTTGAATTCAGGAACATTTCTCACCTTCTTTTGAAACTCGATATCTTCTTTCTGTGCCTCTTTAATCTTCACATGTATAGATGGTTGAATATTCATTTGAGAAAGATAAGATTTTTCCCATTACATTATAATTCCAAGATCCATCCTTTGTAAATCCATAAATATTGGATCTTTTGTGATCCTCATCTTGGATAAACTGGCATGGTCTTGTCGACTGAATGCATCTTCCACCTTGTTTGCTTTCCCAGGGTGGTAATGGATTGAGCAGTCGTAATCCTTAATCATCTCCAACCATCTTCTTTGACGCATATTCAGCTCCTTTTGGGTGAAAATATACTTTAAACTTTTATGATCAGTATAAATATCACACCTTTCACCATAAATATAATGCCTCCAAAACATTTATGCAAAGATTACCGCAGCTAACTCCAAATCATGTGTTGGGTAATTTTTCTCATGGATTTTCAACTGTCGTGAGGCATAAGCTATCACCATATCATTTTTCATAAGAACACACCCCAATCCCTTCTTGGATGCATCACTATAGATCACAAACCTTTCTCCACTACAAGGCAGTGTGAGCACAGGTGCATTGGATAACCTTCTTTTCAACTCCTTGAAATTCACTTCACATTCCTCCGTCCAGAAAATCTTAACTCCTTTCCGAGTCAACATGGTGAGTGGATTAGATAGTCGTGAAAAATCTTTCACAAAACGTCGATAATATCCATCCAAACCAAGAAAACTTCGGATCTCGGTTACTGTTGTTGGTCTTGACCATCTTTCAATAACCTCTGTTTTTGCTGGATCCACATATATCCCCTCTTTTGAGATTATGTGACCCAAAAATGCAACTTTTTGAAGCCAAAATTCAGACTTGGTAAATTTGGCATAAAGCTTATCCTTTTTTAGGGTATTCAATATAATTCTCAAGTGATATTCATGCTCTTACTTTCTCTTTGAATAGACAAGAATATAGTCTATAAAGACTACAACAAATTGATCAATATACTCTCTAAAGACTCTATTCATCTGATCCTTGAAGATAGCAGGGGCATTAGTAAGACCAAATGGCATCACTATAAATTCATAGTGTCCATACCTTGTACAGAAAGTCGTCTTTGGTATATCCTCCGTTTTGACACTTAATTGATGATACCCTGAACGAAGATAAATCTTGGAAAAGTATTGAGCTCCGCGTAGTTGGTCAAATAAGTCATCAATGCGTGGGAGAGGATATTTTTTCTTGATAGTGATCTTGTTAAGTTCTCGATAATCAATGCAGAGTCTCATTGATCCTTCTTTCTTCTTAACAAATAGAACAGGTGCTCCCCAAGGTGACACACTAGGGCGTATGAATCCCTTATCAAGATTCTCTTGGAGTTGCTTCTTCAATTCCTACAACTCAATTGCGGCCATTCTATAAGGTGTCTTTGAAATAGGAAAAGCACCCGGTACGAGTTCTATTGAAAACTCACCTTCACGATTCGGTGGAAGACCTGGTAATTCCTCCAGAAAGACAACATCAATCTCCCATACAATGGGAATATTCATAATCGTGAGTTTCTCACCAACCATTTGAGATAAATAACCTTAATTTAGTGGAATCAATACCCATAAAATGGAAGAAATTTCCACTAGAAGGTTATGTTCATCCTTGTATCGATAGACGATCATAGATTGATCTGAAATATGAAATGTGACTTCACTTCTTTGGAAATTGATATGAGATCCATATAAAGAAAGACAATAAATGCCAAGAATCACATTAAATTCCACTATAGGAAGGATCAAATGATTCTTAGGAAGCACTTTCCCACAAACTTCGATCGGAGAAGAATTATAAACTATTGATGTGACTGTTGTGCCATTAGGTGTTGTCACTACTAACTCAACATCTAATTGTTGTGGTAATACGGTGATACCCTTAGAGAATAATTCAGAAATAAAACGAGTGGGTGGATCCAGAATCAAATAAAACATTTTCTACTTTAGAGTGGATGGTAAGTGTACCTTTCACCACATCGTTATCATACTCCACATCGCTGATAGAAATTGCATGTGACTTTCCTTTGTCTTTAACCTTAAGAGTTTGTTGATGTCAACCATCATTATCAACCCTTGGATTAGGGAATTTATTGGCATAATGTCCCATCTCCTTGCACTTGAAACATTGAATTGTAGTAGGTTCATTCTGTGTATCCGTTCCTTTGTTTGCATCATTAGACATCTTCTTCCCATCATCGCGGCATTCAAATGCCCGATGACCTTCCTTTCCACATTTGAAACATTTACTTTTCCCTTTAAGACAACTCCCTCCATGTGTCTTTCCACA
Organism: Viscum album; assembly: GCA_963277665.1. Taxonomy (NCBI): domain Eukaryota; kingdom Viridiplantae; phylum Streptophyta; class Magnoliopsida; order Santalales; family Viscaceae; genus Viscum; species Viscum album. The sequence goes on along the minus strand of OY728152.1, from coordinate 1,408,956,925 downwards.
CTTTGAGCATAAGGGAAATCTCATCTTCATTTCAGTGTGCTCTTTAGATTTTCCTTTGAATTCTATTTTCCTCTTCTTATCAAACCCATATGACTGATGGGTTACTCCAATTTCCATCTCAACTTTGAGAGCACATCAAACGATTTCCTCATAGCTATTGAAGTCCATTATGGCTAAGGCCCTTCGAAGACTTCATTTTAAGCCACTCAAGAATTGATCGATCTTACTCTCAGGTTGGATAATAATACCAAAATCGTACCTCGCAAGTCTTGTAAAATTTGCTTCATAGGTACCAATAGATTCATCATCCTTTTTCTTTAGTTCAAGAAACTCTTTCTCCATATTTGTTAGGAGAATACGAGGGAAGTACTTATTGAAAAATAATCTCTTGAACTCGTCCCATTCCATGGACTCAATTTCATCCCTTTGCCTCATATTCTTAATAAGATTCCACCATTGATCAGCATATCCTTCCAAGCTATACACTGCTAGGATGACTTTATCATGTTCAGAACATTGAAGAACTGAAAATATCTTTTCAGTAGTACTAATCCGTTGTTCAGCAACTAATGGATCAGTAGACCCGCTGAAAGAAGGTGGATGCTGCCTCATGAAGGATTCAACAGAATGTTGCACCATCCTTTGATCGTTTGGAAGTCCTTCATGATTCATATCTTGAGAAAGTTGTGTGATCATGGCTACATGATTTTGCATTCCAGCTCCCATAACGTTTGGTTTCTCAGGGGGACAATCATTTCATTGCCCGTCGCATTTCGCATTAACACGATTCCTTCGGGTTCCATCCATTGACTAAAACCAAGAATAATAGTGTGAGAAACACTAATTATAATAGGAAAACCACATAATCAAGATTAAAATTTCACACTTAAGATCTTATCCTAGGTTATTCATGGCCATTTCTAAAACACTAAGATTGTGTTCTATGCTTAGACTTATCCTTAGGGTTCATACTAAGGATTTCGCATCCAATTTCCAAAGGTTTACTATACCTTTCCTCTGATACCAACTGTAGAGACCCGAAGCATAACATACATGGACATTACATTACTTTTGTGGAATACTTAGTACATAAAAAAACACACACACAAGGATCGCAATAGTTTAGTGTCTTTGGAAACTCGGAATATAATCTTCTAATCGTGGTGAAAGATCTTCATAATCTCCCATAAATATCTTCCTTTTTTTACCTAAAACCATTCTTTATATCCTGGGGATAGGAAAACATAAAAGGGTGAGCTTAAATACTCAGTAAGGGTAAACAAAAGAAATATCAATCACATCATATTCATAAGAACATATCTTTTGGAAATATTAACCTGCAAAAGAGATCATAATTTCATAACATGGGATAAATCATAGTAGTGAAATGTAATCCCAATAATCATAACTTAAAAACATGAAACTTTGTGTCATACACACATAATCATAGAGAATCATTTCTTATTAGTCAAGACTCATTTCCAAGACTATCTTAGTGGACAAAGTCCATTTCTGAACCGAGTTCACTCCTCATTTCAGTCCTGTTTCACTGAACCGGTATAACCTACCGTTCCAGCCATGTCTATCGCGTGAGATATAAAATATTTACCCAATGAATTGGAGGGAGATATAGGTCCCACCCATCTCATAATGATACCATTCTTAGTGTGCCACAAAATCAAAAACCATACATCATAGCATAACCCATGTAATAAAAATGGGATTCTTAAACAACATGACATTATAAAACAATTCATATAAGATAAAGGAATTCATAAAAATATTTCCATCACAACATAATTAAATCCATGTAACAATATGGATAGAAACAGAACCCTTTATTATCTTAGATGGAAAATAATTTTGATAAAACACTTGAACTCCATTCTTGAGGAAAACATTATTTCTACTTCAAAAACATTTTCCTTTCTTAACATGTATTACAATTTAAAACTAAAAGAAGTATATTAAAAATAAACATGAAAACTTTTAAAGTAAATTTTTTGGAAATAATGTTTTAAAAATCCATTCATGCCATATAAGTTAAAAAAACATTCTTCTCGTACTTTTGTCGGAAAAGTCAAAAAGTACCACGTACGAAAAACGACAAAATATTCCTTTCATATCTTTTACTAAAAACTCACCGAAGGGTAAAATTGAATATAAACTATTGTAGAAGGATATAAATATTACATATTGAGGAAACATGGATGTGGATGATAAAATACACCCCAGTAAATGCCAAAGAATAAACAATCTTGGATAAAAATGAAATTGTGATATTTCCCTTACCTTAGGTCCGTTTTGCTTCGTAAGTGTCCAAACCTCCGGTATAATGATTTAAATAATGTTATTGACATATTCCAGAATCATACATATTTTTATGATATCATATATGGTCATATTCTTAGCTTCTTATTAGTAATATTTCATTGCTACTTGTTATTCGGGTGTTTATAACTTTTTGTTCTTATGCGTGTTTTGTCGAATAAATTATTATTCTTATCTTTAGGTTATAGATACCCCATTTCCAGAATGGTATTAGTGTAATATATATCATATTCATTCATTCAATTCATTTATATAATCATTATGAAATGAAGATCATGTAGAACGAGTCGCATCACATTGTGGAGACGGTATTCCGTACGTACACACGAGTGATGATATCGTTCCTATGATCGTGGAATTGTATTGGAGTGTATGTATACTATTTCAGAATCAGTATCACTTTATAATAGTCATATATATTCATTATTTACACCATTATACCCATCCAAGTAAGGTGGTGGTGAAAATAGATTACACCACGGCGTGGAGACGGTATTCTGTACGTACGCACGCGCGGTGATTTCTTTTTCCGTAGGATGGATAGATGGTGAAATAGGGTTGTTTCATACATATAATAACATATCAGTATATGAGTGATACTTATTTTATTACTTCATAATGAAACAACTAAATAAGAATAAGTGGACGAAGAAATAAAGATGAAAGAATCGGTAATGGAAATTACCACTTCTTTGAAGCGCCTCCTTGAGACCTCCTCTTAGGGCACTAAAATTGGTCTTTGAGGGAGACCAAAACCTCTAGGATGATTCTATGGAAGTGGAGAGGAGAAATTGGCATGGTTTTTCCGAGATTGAAGGCTCAATGTGGTGTGAGGAAGAGGGGGAGGAGGTTCCCTTTTATAAGGGAGGAGAGGGGCTCCTTTGGAAAAACTAAAAATATTATTTTATTATAAAGTCAGGTTCGGTTTTAAATATCTCCAAATTGATTTATTTCGGAGATAAGGTGGGGATGGGTCGAACTCCTCTCATCCAATAGAATTTTTTCAAGTTTAAGTTCCTATTTTAACCATATAATATATATTTAACATTAAGTTAAATAATTTTACTTTTACCGTGTCTTCTTGTGTTCTTATACTATAAGGTTAATAAACGTACTATAAGCAGCCAAACGAACCCCAAGTTGTTTATTATTAATATATATAACCTTATATAAGTCATTTGGGAGAACCTTATACTTTTAGTAATAAAATAACAATTACTAGTATAATATTTGTTTTAAAAACTATTTTATGTCCATTTTGACACTATTTAGTAATTAATTTTTGTGAAAATAATAATAGAATTATTAGTTCTAAAAAAGTTAATTAAATCAATAATAACATGTCATATTAATCTTGGAAATTAGTGCAATTCACAAAAAGTCTCAAATTACATTTATTTTGGAGTTTATAACATCAATTATGTCAATATTTCATTAATAAGATAATTACTGCATCATCTTTGGGTCATAAATAAATTAAATTATTTAATGTCTAAAAATTACAAATAAAATACCATTATGTAGGAACTACTTTTATATTTCTAATGAATATTTATAGGAGAATTTATCTTATGTATAACCCCATATTAAAAATTATTTACTTATTAAACATTGATTTTAACTATTTTAACCCTTCTTTAAATAAATTAATAATAAATGTCCTAATCTAATACAAGTGGGCCTAAATGGTCATATATTATTCTTAAGGTTGTTTTTGGACGAATTAAACTTTTCCAATAGAATTAGTACATGTGATAGGGTACTAATAATATCATTTGTACCCTTAATTACCCTATTTACTTTTAACCGTGGTAAAAAAAAGTAAAAAGTTGCTATTCACCAAAAATTATTTTCATCTCATTGAATCAAATTTTACTCCTTGATATTGACTTTGTCTCTCGGATTTTCTAAATTCCACTAACAGATGCGGTAAAATTAAGTTTTATGAAAAATTCAGTTTTTTTTAACTACCACTTAGTGGTTTCACTATTCATCAAAAATTGAAAGTTTTCAGAAAAATACCAAAATTTCACCCTAGGCTAATTTCGATATTCCGAATCCAAAAATGAAGTCCAGTTTGAAAAATAAAATTTATAAAATTTAAAAAAGTGTTTCATACTATTCATAACGGCTAGTTATAATAATATTTTAATAGCATATCGTTGTTTAGTGAAACTCTTTATTGCGTACGACGCAAGCTATCGAGGAAGGTCATGATTTCGTGTTAAGCAAGCCAAGAATGTGTTGTGTAGAAAAGATTCCTTTGATGATTTATATAACATAAAATTCTCAGGTGTTACAAATTAAGTGTCCCAACAAGGGTTTTTCAACCACATTTTTCTATTAGGTTTCTTTTATAATCATGTAACGGAAGGATTAGTCTGACATAATAATTATAAAGAGGGACATTATTTTATTACGTATAAATTGTTTTATCATTTTTTCTATTACATGACATGTTAATATTTATGTAGATGTTTAATCTATTAATTAACCATGACAGGATAAAAATTTACACTGGATTAATTTTATTTAAATTCCATATTTAGAAAATTAAATTTATTTTTATGTGATCAAGATCTTGTATCAACAAATATATTATTAATTCATTAGACATAAAATAAGTAAATGATTAAATGACCATATCATTATATTATAAATTTCTTAGTTAATGAGAAGACATTAAATCAACATATGACATAGGGAAAATATCTTATTGTGCAAGACACGGAATTATCTACAATATTAAACGTGTCCACCTATATATCTTCAAGTTGGCATAATTATTGATTTGTCATGGACCATCCCCATCTTCCTTGGGATGTTCCATTAAATACAAATATTTATTACTCACATGATGTTGAGGGGAACGAAAGGATTAGTTAAAGGGAATTACAAAATTATCCATGGACACACAATTCATACATAATAATGATAGGAGGGATGAATCTCATTCTATATTTTAATTTAATATTAAATAATTTGAAACCATGCAATAAATTTAACTAAATAAATTCCAACACATACATAGGTATTGGTCAACCGCATGAATGGTCATACATATGACGAATACAAAAAATTAAAGGACTAGAATTGATTTATTTTTCATTTATTATATAAAATAAATGATCATTCATTCATTAATTAACTAATTCCCTTTAATCTTAATTGTAATATGGAATTATTTGGATATTCCCATCTTTAATGGAATTCATGGAAAAAAATAACATAATTAATAATGAAACAATAATTACAATGACATAATTGATCATTTTAAAATACCTTAAAACCATTATGAAATCTTCAAACACACAATGGTGTCATAATCAATAAAATATGTTTTTAATGTTAAAATTTAAAATTTATTGTAATTATAAATTTTTTTGATAATTGGAGAATATATGGCATGTTCATAAATCTATAAGACATATACCTTGGTTTTTTTATTTCCATGTCACATGCTTGAGGCTTCAGTGTGTTTACTAGGCCAGACTACATGGTGTGTACCTGACAATTGAAAACCGAATTTCAGATTTCCTAGTTCTATGTTGGCCCTATCAGCACATGGTGTTCAATAGAAGCACCAAATTAAATTAATTAATCAGATCATTTAGATATATATCACTTGTGAATAAAAATTTTGATCTATCCACATGCTGGGTAACCTAGTTTTACCATCTAATGATATGGCACTTCCTGATTGCATCTCCAATGATTCATCATTTTTTCATAAAAATTTACAAAAATGATACACTGAATGAACATGATTAATATGTTGATAACTAGTAAATTTATGTTAGATTAATGAATGAATTATATGAAATAAAAAATTACTATAATTTTTCATGGATCAAAAATCATATAAATAATTATAAATATAAACATGACCCCTCCAATACCACTTTTTTCATCCAGGTATAGCAGAAACATGTTGTGTCTAATGATATATTAAAATTTTATTTAATAATCATTTCAAGACACCAAGAGAAAAGGTCTTTAACATTAAAATTTTAATAAATTTATATAATATTTGATGAAATAATTTCCTAGACATTGGAACATTCTATATATATGATTGTTGATCGATAAAAAAGGCCCTTTTTGAATTCCTTCATTCTTATTGTGAGGATCTATGAGAATAATCACTATAGCAATGAACAACATGAGATTTAATTGTGTCTGAGAAACACCACTCACTCTTTGGGTGTTAGGACGGTGATTTGAATGTCTTTCATTTTTCATTATCAGTCGCTCAATTTTCAGTCTTGATGATATTATCTCTTGGTTTTTTCATTAGGTATAGAGGAGGGTGAGTTGAGATAGAATTGTTTGGGGACAACAATTCACTATTCCAATTATTGAATATGTTTAAAATTAATTACACAATAGATGTACTCATGTATTTTTAGAGATGGGATATCAATTAAAAATTTTAATTTCAAAATAGCCATTAAATATAATTATAACCATTAATGAAATCCCATTCTACTTAATAATAATAGTATTATTATTATTTTTTGGTGAAAAATCTTGCAAAAAAGGGATAAATAATTTTTACCCACCCAGAAATAATTATATTATCACTAGACATGGTCTTTTTCCATTCAAACTCTTCTTGTATTTATTGAACATCTTAATTAATATTTTATTCATTTTAATAAATATTTTACTCACAAACTTGTAGATAAATATTTATTTAATATTCAATAAAATATATTAAGATATTTTATTCACAATCTGATGAATAAATATTCATCTAATTTATGAGATCCATATAAATTAAATAAATTTATTTCTTAATCTTGAGTATTCATATTTATTTCTTTAGTTAAATTCAAATATAATTTAATCTAGACCATAATAAACATGTAGTGGGTGACCCTCTAGGTTTTATTCTCATTTCCATTAGTAAATATTGCCTGAAGTCCAAGATTAATATCTCGCAATGGGTCAAAGAACCCAAGAGAGTGAAAATCATTTCACAATGAATTCATCCAAATACAAATGCTCACTGTGTAATATAATCCCTTTGTGACATAATAAAATCAAGCAGGTTTCATGACGGTTTCATCAATATACATGCTTGATGCATCAATCTTTGACTATCTGAAATTAACTCATCAATACACCATTGAAATGAAATTTAGGGAGACCATTCTATATCAATCGAATCGTTGGAAAATCACCATCCATAAATATGGAAGTGAAAAAAATACTTTCATGAATTATCCATTAATAACATGCCATTAGCGATGCACCCAAAGCACCCTAATTGCCTCCAACATATGGCGTGGTGCTTTTTATTAGAAAATATCAGTGTCTCAGTCATGAAATTCATTAATGATAATCATAATTTCTAAGGACCATCACACACAGTAACATATTGGTATATCTAATGACACCAACCTATGTAGAAATTTTTACTGGATGGTTTGTTATCATTATCTCCCATCATTAAGATTACCAAATTTGCACATCATGATAAGAGTAATCATCTGCATACCAGTACTTGTACTTGATGTTCTATACACTATGTGTCCAATCACAATAAATTATCCAAATTTATATATATATTAATAATATATTCATTGAATTTTAAGGGTCTCATCATAGTAGGAAGCTAATATGACCTTATCAATGTAACATATACGTTTTGGAATTTTTATAATATTGTCATGATGAAAAAAAATATGTAATAAGTAGTATAATTTAATATTGAAGACATAAAATATTAATTTAATTAATGTAAAAATAGATTATTCTAGACACAACCTCTAACAACATGTACTTCCGTAGGAGAGATAAATTCTAAACATCAGAGACAATAGAGAGGTTTTGTGGAAGAGACAAATAATTGGATACAATCCTTGTATGATAAAAAAATATCAAAGAGAGTGATATACCTAGGTATAAGATTTATTTTGTATAATAATCCTAATTCAATTAATTGTTTTTTACTCAATCAATTTAATCTTCATATCTTACACTATGAAATGAAAATGATTTTTTTTATTCGTGAACCACTAATGGATCACAAGTTCATTAATAGAATTATAATTCATTACATCTATCAGTTTTTTTCAAAAAGTATTATCATTGGTTATCCAATGTTAAAAAATATTCATAAAGTAAATAAATAAGTTTGTCTATAAAAACCCATCAAATGATAATTATAAATCATTATCTATGTTAATATCAGTGTATAACAATAGTTCAAAAATAATTCTATTAATAGAAGATGCATTGGTATATTATATACAACTAGTTCTCCAAATAGTAATATATGATACCATAGGTATATCCCTATACTAACAGTTTATAATAAACTGTAGGAATATGCATTCTATAATTACTGGATTACAATGGTTCTGATAATACCTTAGGTATAATAATTTACAAATAGTTTTAAAAAACATCTATTATTCTGTTTTACAAAGGTTTATCAACCATTGAAATAGTATTCCATGGCTGTAATATATGGAAATGGAAACCTAAAAATGTTTCTATATATCTATAAATATTATTTTGAACCCATTCATATAGATCATCTGTATCGTCAAATGTAGAATCACTCCCTCCATTCACAAACATATTCCCAAAATCACCAAATAAGAAGTACCCCCCCCCCCCACATCCAATTACCTACAGAAATCACCATACATTTTCATTAAACATCACCCACCAATATACAAACAAATATAACACTAAAAAATAAAATTTTAACACTACTAGCGATAAAACACATGTAAAACATCACATATATACACTAAAAACTAATAATCAGATATCAAATGTCATAAATATCAATAAAAATGTAATGGATCAATTAATATTTCATTACCTTCACCATCACTATTTTCATCAGCATCCTCACTGTAACACCCCGAGATTTTATAAGATATATTTCTGTGATGTCTTCTATTATACGGTACCACAAGATTAGCTTGTACTATACGCAACACCGTATTGGCTTTCAGTATACACAACCCTATTCTTGGCTTGTGTTACACACAATTTCAAGTTCATTTTGTTGGAATTATTTTACCCAACATTATGTATAGATTTTATTTAATGTATAAATGAAATAAGTTTTGATTATGTTATACAAAACACCAAATGGATCATTCACTACAAACAGACCTGACATGGCTTGCATTACACGCAATCAAGACCTTCTTCGATAACTTGTGTAGTACGCAATACCAAGTTTCACTAAACGAGATATTAATATAATATTATTATGAACTAGCTGTTATGAATAGTAATACCTAATTTTTGAAATATTATAAATTTTATCTTTCAAAATAGACATCATTTTTGGATTCGGAATATCAAATTTAGCCTAGGGTGAATTTTTGGTATTTTTCTGAAAACATTCAAATTTTGATGAATAGTGAAAACATTAGGTTACAATTTAAAAACCGCCTTTCTATTTAAATAATTATTTATTTTATTTAAATTTATTTTAGGTAAAATTTTATACATAATATAAATATATGTTCAATTTAATTCATTGGAGTCATTTTATAATAATTTTAGATATATAAAAATTTAACTGACCTTTTCACAGTCTTTTACCTACCTCCTATGAGCTTTTTGCAAACTTACATAAAACATAATTTTACCTCTTTTATGAGTGAAATTTTGAAAATCCGAGAGATACGGTTGATATCAAGGAGAAAAATGGGGTTCAATAAGATAAAAATTATTTTTGGTGAATTGTAACTTTTTACTTTTATGTACCACGGTTAAAAGTAAATAGGGTAATTAATGGTAAAAATGATATTATTATTACCCTAAAACATGTCATAATTCTATTGGATATGTATAATTCCTCCAAAAACATCCTTAGGAATATAATATTATCATTTAGGTCCACTTGGATTAGATTAGGACATTTATTATTATTTTATTTAATAGTGAGTTAAAATAGTTAAAATGGATGTTTAATAACTAAAACATTTTTACTATAGGGTTATACATAAGATAAATTAGACTATAAATATTAATTATAAAGATAAAATTATATCCTACATAATGATATTTTATTTTTAGTTTTTAGAAATTAAATAATTTATTTTATTTTTGAAACAATGGTGATACAGAAATTACATGAATAATGAAATATTAAAATAATTGACAATATAAATACCCAAATAAATGTAATTTGAGACTTTTTATGAATTACACTAATTTTATAGGTTAATATGACATGTTATTATTGATTTAATTAACTATTTGTGAACTAATCATGCTGTTATGGGTTTCACAAAAATCAATTACCAAATAGCGTCAAAATTGACCTAAAATAGTTTTTACATCAAATATTTTATTATTAATTGTTATAATATTCCTAAAAATCTAAGGATCGGAAATATGACATAGATAAAGTAATATATATTAATAATAAACTACTTGGGGTTCGTTTGTCTTGTTATTGTATGTTTATTAACCATATAGTGTAGGAAAACATGAAGACACGGTAAAAGTTAAATTATTTAACTTAGAGTTAAATCTAAAAGATAAGGTTAAAATAGTAACCTAAACTTGTACAAAACATATTGGTTGAGAGTAATTCAACCCATCCCTACATAATCGTAGAAATAAATCAATTTGGAGCTATTATTAACCGAATATGACTTTATTATAAAATATTATTTTATGTTTTTCCAAAGATGCCCCTCTACTCCCTTATAAAAAGGGCACCCCTTCCCTCTTCTCTTCACACCCTATTAAGCCTTGAAGCTTGGAAAAACCCTGCCTATTTCTCTTATCCACTTACCTAGAAACATTTTTGAGGTTCTGGTCTTCTCAAAAGACCAACTCTACTTCCTTTAGTGGAAGCTTAAAGGAGGTGCGTCGAAGAAGAGGTAATCTTTTCTTCCGATTCTCTCAAGTTTCTTTCTTCTTCTACTTATTCTTCTTTAGTTTTTTCACTATAAATTAATAACATATGTGTCAGTAATATACTGATATATTATTATAAATATTAAACAAACCTATTTCACCTTCTATCCTTCCTACAAAAAACAAAATCACCGCGCGAGCGTACGTACGAAATACCATCTCCACAAAGGGGTGTAATCTGTTTTCGACCACCACCTTACATGGATGGGTATAATGGTGGAAATAAATAACTATATATGATTATTGTAAATTTATATTGATTCTAAAATTTTATAAATACACTTCATTACAATTCCACAATCATGGGAATGATATCATCGCTCGTGTGTACGTACAGAGTACCGTCTCCATGACGCGATGAGATTCATTCTCCATTTTAACCATTCATGAATGATTATAGAGTATATATAATGAATAATAATTTAATATATGAAATAATAAGGATAATGGATTTATTTGTATATATATATATGTATTTCATCTACTTAATTCCATTCAATTCTATAAGGAAACGAAAACAGCGTTCATGCGTACGTACAGCCTACAGTCTTCATGAACAGTGTATTTCATTCCATTTGTCGATTTATCATATATATATATATATATATGCTGAATATATATTATATATAAATCATTTTTTACATTCTAGAGTTAAGTAAATCAGGATATATGTAATAATATCACGAACAAAAAGTCAAAGGACGTATGATAAATGGAAGGATTTTACCCAAAACGCTACTTTAACATGAAATTTACAAAAGAATGTGTAATATAAAGTCATAAGGGTACCAAATATCGGACATAATGTAAGGGATAACCTTTCCAATCTCATTTTTATCAGAGATTTTTTATTTATATGTATTTACTGGGGATATATTTATCATCCATGTAAATGTTTTCTAAAAATGGATTCATGTATGTTTAAAGTTTTTTTTACCCATTTTTGAATTTTTCTACATGGTATGTAAGGAAACTTTCTTTTAATTACCATACAAGGTAATTTTTTAATTTTCCAAAAAAAAGTACGAGAATAATGTTATATTTAACTTATTCAGTGTGAATGGATTTTTAATGTTTCATAACGACTTATTTCAATGAAGATTCCTCTACAAAATTTTATGAATATTTTCAACAAAACACATTTCTTTTAAAATTGCTTGGCATTTTCTGAAAAGAAAATAATTTTCAAGAAGAAAGGATATTTTCCTCAAGATTTCATTTTAAGTGTTTTATCAAAAAAAAATTCCATATATGATGACATTATTTCATATGTGTATGTTTCAAGTATAATTTCATTATTATTTTCATGGTTTCACTTCTCTTATGATGAAATTATATCCATTTGTTTTATATGGATTATCTTATGATGGGATGATGTTTATGAAACCCATTTTATTATTTGGGTTATGATGAATGTTTTAAGTTTATTTTCTGGCACAAGTAAGAATGATTTCATTATGAGATTGACGGGACCTATATATCCCTCCAATGCATTAGGTAATGATTTAAATCTCATGAGATAGACATGGCTGGAATGGTAAGTTAATCCGGTTCAGTGATACAGTACTGGAACGAAGAGTAAACTCGATTCAGAAAGGGACTTTATCCACTAAGATGGTCTTAGAAGCAATTCCTTGGTTACTATGGAAATAATATCAAGTGCTTAATGGTTTGCCACAATTACATGTTTTCTTCCATGCTATTTTATCAGGATTTATGTTCAATTATGATAAATGCCTTACGTACTTCCATGATTTATGTCTTTGCTCAAGATTTTTATGTTTAGATTTTATGTTCATGTTTTTTCATTCAAATGTTCATGGATTATTCTAGGTTGTCTATGTTTACCCTTACTGAGCATTTGAACTCACCCTTTTTATGTTTTCTTTTCCCCAGGATATAAAGAATGTTTTTAGGTAAGAAAACAAAAGGGGAAGTTCTTTATGGTAGATGTTCAAGATCTTTCACAACGATTAGAAGATTTTGTTCCGAGTTTCCAAAGACCCTAAACCATTATGATCCTTGAGTGTTGGATTTTTTTATGTATTAATTATTCCGCAAAATTAATGTAGTGTCCATGTACATCAAGATTTGGGTCTCTACAGTTGGTATCAGTGGAATGGTTTAGTCAACCTTTGGAAACTAGGATGTGAGAACTTTAGTGGTATCCCTAGAGATATTTCTAAGGTTTGTCTAGGGATGTCCCTAAGTTTAAGTATATGTATAGGTTATAGTCCTAGTATTATGGTAACGATCTTATAACTTAACCTATGATGTTAGATATTGATGGTACCCCCCCCTTGATTATGATTTTTTCCTCTCACACTATTCTTTATGGGTTTTAGAAAATGGTTGTAAACTGGAAGATTCACGATAATGGAGGATACAATGGACAATGAAATGATATTCTTCATGAGCAACCAAATGGAATTGGATCTGGAAGTCCACATATCGTTATTATGCATAATCAAAAATCTCATAATATGATCAATAATCTCAACTTTGGTAAATTTCTCGACTCATCTAATAAGAGAAAGATGGAGTTCCATGATGATCATAGAGGAAAGAAAGTTCAATTTCTCTAATGTAAATCATGTGGGAAGAGGAATCAAAGAGAATGTTTCAAAAGAACTGGATGATGCTTTGGTTATCGAATGGAAGGACACAAATCCAGTAAGTGCAAAAGAAAAGGTTCAGTTAACACCATGGAGAAGGAAAATGTTACTTCTATGACATCAACAATGATTAGATGTTTTAAATGTGGAATGTATGGGAATTATGCAAACCAATGCCCTAAGGGAAAATCTCATGAAAAGAATCAGCATGGTCATATGGGTAGTATTTATGTGGATGATGATGAGGAGACTACAAATGATATATGAGATGAAAGAAGTGTTGATTCTTGGTGAATGGTTTAAGAAGGTAGTGGAATGATTGTATGTTTATCAAAAGTTATGTTGTATCCGTAATTTAATAGTACTATGGAATAATGAACCATCTAAATATTGTTACACTATAATTTTTCTTAAAGTATTTGAAAGTTTATGTTGAATGGTTCTGGTAACCATGAAAGGTTATTTAGATATTTTTGCAATGAAGATGATATGTGCATAATGAAGGGATAATGAGAAAATGAAATTTTGATAGTATTAATGAGATCATGACTAATATAAGGACAAAGTGATATCATGGTTTGAGTATATAGAAATTTTGGGATTTTGGTATGTGGAAGGAGTTATCTTTTGACAGGATTCCTGTTTTCACTAAGGTTCAATGGTAATTCAGGTTTCAAAATAATACATGATTAAGGTATTCACATGTTTGTAATTTTACCAGCAAGATATATCGTATGATATATGGGGGATAAATGATGGTATTCACATGCTCGACAGATGACATTTATAGTAATTATTTTCTTTATACTATGATCATGGACAGAAGTATTTTGGATATGCCTAAAAATTAGAATAGATTATGTCGAAGATAGGTTAGTATTGTTTATGGGTATAACATTTATCAATATTATTGATGGAATGTTATAATAATGTAGTTTTAGAAAAAGGACAACTCATAGGATGAGTGACAACCTGTCACGTCGGACAAGGCTGTTGTAATCGAACCCACAACCGAATTGCGACGGGCCTTTATGATCTACCACTGGCCTATAGGAATCCCATGGTTAGTAGAAACTAGTTTTATTAAGCGGTATTATAGATGAATTATAAGTCCATTTTTGGAATCATATACGATTAACCTCACTATAGATGGAATTATGTATATTTGATATCTTTTTCTATCCATTTGTTTGAGACATATGGAATGACCAATTATTCTATCACATGATTTTCTAAAACCTCACCAATGAAAAATTAAACATCATTTATTTAAGAGATGAAGTGGAAATTTTTCAAGGAACGAACAACAGTGAGATTATTCTCAAATGAAGTAAGTATTTATTCTAATTCAAATTCATCAAATTTAGGGAAATGATCTTGAAAACCAAAAATGCGGTCATAATGCCCTTATATCCGATGAATCTGATGGTACCTTAGATCATCACAAATTTATGGATTTTTGATTATTTTCTTTTTCATAGACATGTTCTCTACCACTCTCCATTAGAACATGATGGTTAGATTTCTCTTCCATATCCATATTCTCACTGATGTCCTCCTATGTGTAAACCCAGTGATTAGTTAATTTGGGTAACCATTACGTTTCATAATTTAATTTTAAAGTTATGTTTTGGTATTCCTTTTTACGATGTGGGTTTCTATGAATGAAACTTTCAAGTAGTAAATGATTTACAAACCTGAAGAATTTTGAGGGTGAAAATAATTTTAAGTGGGGTAGAATGTAACACCACGAGAATTTATGAGATATATTTCTTTGATGTCTTTTATTATACACTACACCAAGATTAGCTTGTACTATACGCAACATCATATTAGCTTGTAGTATACGCAACACAATTCATGGCTCGTGTTACACACAATTTCAATTTCGTTTTGTGGAAATTATTTTACGCGACCTTAAGTATAGATTTTGTTTAATGTACAAATTTAATAAGTTTTGATTATGTTATACGATACACCAAACCGATCTTTCACTACATGAAGCCCTGACTTGGCTTTCATTACACGCAATCAATACCTTCTTTGATAGCATGTGTACTACGTAATACCAAGTTTCACTAAATGAGATATTATTATAATATTATTATGAACTAGCTGTTATAAGTAGTAATATCAACTTTTTGAAATATTATAAATTTTATCATTCAAAATGGATTTCATTTTTGGATTTTGATTATCGAAATTAGACTAGGGTGAATTTTTGGTATATTTCTAAAAACATTCAATTTTTGATGAATAGTGAAAACACTAGGTTACTATTTAAAAAACGAATTTTTATTTAAATAATTATTTATTTTATTTAGATTTACTTTATGTCAAAATTAATACATAATACCAATATAAGATCAATGTAATTCATCGGTGTCATTTTATAATAATTTTAGATTTATAAAAATTTAATTGAACTTTTCACCGTCTTTTACCTACCTTTTAGAATCTTTTTGTAAACTTACATAAAACATCATTTTACTACTTCTGTGAGTGTAATTACAAAAATTGGAGAGACACAGTTAATACAGGGTGTAAAATGTGCTTCAATAAGATAAAAATAATTTTTGGTGATTAGTATCTTTTTACTTTTATTTACCACGGTTAAAAGTAAATAGGGTAATTAAGGGTAAAAATGATATATTATTACCCTAACACATGTTATGATTATATTGGATAAGTATAATTCGACCAGAAACATCCTTAGGAATATAATATTATCATTTAGGTCAACTTCGATTAGATGAGGACATTTATTACTATTTTATTTAAAAAAGAGTTAAAATAGTTAAAATCAATGTTTAATAACTAAAGTATTTTTAATATAATGTTATACATAAGATAAATTAGAATATAAATATTCATTAGAATAATAAAAATATTTCCTACCAAATGGTATTTTATTTATAATTTATAGACATTAAATATTTTAATTTATTTATGACACAATGGTGATGCAGTAATCACCTAAATAATGAAATATTAAAATAATTGATATTATAAATACCCAAATAAATGAAATTTGAGACTTTTTACAAATTACACTAATTTTATACGTTAATATGACATGTTATTATTTATATAATTAACTTTTATTGAACTAATCATGCTGTTTTGATTTTTTCAAATATCAATTACCAAATAGTTGCAAAATTGACATAAAATAGTTTTTAAAACAAATATTATATTATTAATTGGTATAATATTCCTAAAAATATAAGGATCAGCCAAATGACTTAGATAAGGTTATATATATTAATAATAAACCACTTGGGGTTCTTTTTTCTTATTATAGTATGTTTATTAACCATATATTTTAAGAAAACAAGAAGACACTATAAAAGTTAAATTATTTAACATAGATTTAAATCTAAAATATAAGGTTAAAATAGAGACCTAAACATGTCTAAAACCAATTTTTTGAGAGAATTTCGACCAATACCCACTTTATCTTCTTAAAAAATTAATTTAAAGCTATTATAACCCGAATATGACTTTATTATAAAATAATATTTTATGTTTTTCCAAAGGTTCCCCTCTCCTCCATTATAAAAAGGGCACACCTTCCCTCTTCCCTTCACACCCTTTTGAGACTTTAAGCTCGGCCAAACCCTACCAATTTCTCTTCTATGCA
This sequence comes from Viscum album, assembly GCA_963277665.1. Classification (NCBI taxonomy): domain Eukaryota; kingdom Viridiplantae; phylum Streptophyta; class Magnoliopsida; order Santalales; family Viscaceae; genus Viscum; species Viscum album. The sequence continues at coordinate 1,408,939,429 of OY728152.1, read as the reverse complement.
TCCCTTGAAACATTCTGGAGGTTCTGGTCTTCTAAAAATACCAACTCTACTTCCATAAGAGAAATCTTAATGGAGTTACGTCGAAGAAGAGGTAGTCTTTTCTTCCAATTCTCTCATGTTTATTTCATCTTCTACTTTTTATTATTTAGTTGTTTCAATATAAATTAATAAAATCAGTATCACTAATATACTGATATATTATTATAAATATGAAACAACCCTATTTCACCTTCTATCATTCCTATGGAAAAAACGAATACACCGCACATGCGTACGTACGGAACACCGTCTCCACGCCGTGGTGTAATCAGTTTTCCCCCACCACCTTACTTGGATTGGTATAATGGTGAAAATAAATAACTATATATGATTATTGTAATGTTATAATTATTCTTAAATATTATATATACACTTCAATATAATTTCATGTTCATGGGAATGATATCATCGCTTGTGCGTAAGTACGGGCTACTGTCTCCACAACGCGATGAGATTCATTCTCCATGTTAACCATTTATGAATGATTATAAAGTATATATAATGAATTATATTTAAATATATGACATAATAATAATACTTAATTTATCTATATATATATTTGAATGTTATATACTCAATTCCATTCAATTCAATAAGGAAATGAAAACAGCGTTCATGCGTTCGTACGGCCTACCGTCTCCATGAACGGTGTATTTCATTCTATTTATCGATATATCATATATATATGTATATGCTGAATATATATTATATATAAATCATGTTTTACATTTTGTAATTAATTAAATAAGGATATATGTAATAATATCAAGAACAAAAAGTCGAAACACGTACAATAAATGAAAATATTTTACCCAAAATGCTACTTTAACATGTTATTTACAAAAGAACAGGTAATATAAATTCATAAGTGAAACATATATAATATCAAAAAAATGAATAAGATTCTGTAATAAGTCAATGACATTATTTAAAACATTATACAGGAGGTTCAGATACCGACGAAGCATATCAGACATAAGGTAAGGGATAAAATTTCCAATCTCATTTTAATCCGAGATTGTTTATTCGTAATTATTTACTTGGGTTATATTTATTATCCATGTACCTGTTTTATAAAAATGGTTTCATGTATTTTTAAAGTATGTTTTACCCATTTTTTACTTTTTCTACATGTTATGTAAGGAATCTTTCTTTTTTTTACCATACGAGGTACTTTTTGACTTTTCCGACAAAAGTACGAGAAAAATGTTATTTTTAACTAATACAGCGTGAATGAATTTTTACGGTTTCATAACAACTTATTTCAATGAAGTTTCATCTTCAAAATTTTATCAATATTTTCAACAATATTGTTTTCATTTAAAATTCCATGGAATTTTGTGAATAGAAAATGATTTTGAAGAAGAATGGATATTTTCCTCAACAATTCATTTTAAGTGTTTTATCAAAACCATTTTCTAGCTAAGATAACATTATTTCATATGTGTAAGTTTCAAGTATAATGTCTTTATTATTTACATTTTTTTACTTCTGTTATGATGAAATTATATCCATTTGTTATATATGGATTATGTTATGATGGGATGATGTTTATGAAACCCATTTTATTCATTGGGTTATGATGAATGTTTTAAGTTTATTTTTTGGCACAAGTAAGAATGATTTCATTATAAGATGGGTGGGAACTATATCTCCCTCTAATGAATTGGGTAATGATTTGTATCTCATGAGATATACATGGCTGGAATGGTAAGTTAATCTAGTTCAGTGATACATGACTGGTATGAGGAGTGAAATCGATTCAGAAATAGACTTTGTCCACTAAGATGGTCTTGGCAGCAATGCCTTGGCTACTATGGAAATCATATGAAGTGCATAATGGTTTTCCACAATTACATGTTTTCTTCCCAAGATATTTTTTTATGATTGATGTTCCATTATGATATATGCCTTATGTACTTCCATGATTTATGTCTTTGCTCAAGATTTTGATGTTTAGATTTTATGTTCATGGTTTTGCATTCAAATGTTTATGGATTGCTTTATGTTCTCTATTTTTACACTTACTGAGCATTTGAGCTCACCCTTTATATGTTTTCTTTTCCCCAGGATATAAAGAAAAGTTTTTGGTAAGAAAACCAAAGGGGAATATCCTTAGGGGAGATGTTGAAGATCTTTCACAACGATTAGAAGATTTTGTTCTGAGTTTCCAAAGACACTAAACCATTATGATCCTTAAGTGTTGCTTTTTGTTATGTATTAAGTATTCAACAAAAGTAATGTAATGTCCATGAATGTCAAGATTCGGGTATCTGCACTCACTGTAAGCCTCACCATGATCCTCACAACCATCATTAGCAATGCCATCACCATCATCATTTCTATCACCATTTCCATGGATATGGCCATTACCATGTCCATCACCATTTTCAAGAATATAATTATCATAACCACCACTATTTCCATCGCCCGATGAAAAATAAAACATAATAATCATAGAAATATATTCATCATAAGTCACAAAGGTATCTTGTGAATGTGATTCACATAAGGATTTGAATGTATTTAAAATTCAGTGTTGGACTATTGATTCTGTTCATTCTCTTATATGACCATTTTTGGACTCTTCTTCATCTATACGAGCACATGATTCCAAGGAATGATATGTTACAATCTCAGTACTACCAAAAATGGGACCTAAATTACACAAGTATCTTGTGGGGAAAATTCAGTTTATTGTTCTATAGTTTACTATTTTGTAGTGCTCAACTTCTAATACATGATGTAAATGATAGTTTTCCCACAATATTATTACTTCCTTCTAATAAAGGGCTAATAAATAACACTGTTACAAATATAAATAGACTCTTTAGTAAGAAAATAGATATTGAAATTTTAAATTAACATTGAAAAATAGAAAAACATATTTTTGGAACATTCATTTTCAAAGATTCCATATTTCTTTGTTATGATCAAGAAATAAAATTCTCGAGGAACATATCCTTCCAAATTTTTAAGCTCACTATAAAATGAAATTGATGTGAGAAAAAATCTTAGAATAATTTTTTATTAAGATATTCTATAACGATGATTTATTGGATTTATAGATAATGAAATATGATTTAATATATTTATTTATTATGTTTCTTAAGTATGATATCTGGTTTAAAATAGAAAAATTATATAATAAGTTTTTCAAATTAAGAATATGATTAAATAATTTGTTGATAAAATAAATTAAAGTGTAATTTTTGGATTCATGTATTTATATAGTATTTCAATTAATATAATAGAAATTTAATTATAAAATAATGTAAATAAAATTTATTTATGGAAAAAATCTAACAAGACTAATTATATTCTATATATGGTAAATTGGAAATGTGAAATGAATGATATCCGTGTTATTATTTTTTGGATTCTATTTTTGTGTTATTTTATTTGAATGTGGTTAAATTATTGAAAAGGAAGTTAAATTTTTCATCGATGGATATTGATGAAATTGTATAGTCAATATTTATGTTTTTTGTCAAAAATACACTTGAAAGAATTTTATTTACTAATATTTTAGTTATTAAATAAAAATTATGAGTCATATTGAGAGTATGTAAAATTCAAATATTATTTTCCATGAAGTCAATGATATCATTTTTTTATTAAATTATGTGAATAATTTTTTCAATATGGTTTAGTTAAAAGGAAATGTTGATTGGTTTCTTTTTATGTTTTTATTCTGGTTTTTAAATGTGTACTCTATTTTGTATAACTATTAATTATAGGGGAGATTAGGCTTCTAATTATTTTGTGGAATTGTAAGATATTATGAGGAATGTAGTTAAATATTTCATTACTCTTATAATTTGTCATGACCCATCACCCGGGGCCCATGCCTTGACTACTCCCAGCCTTCCATCCAAAGGCCAGGGGCTCGCGACTAGCACCAAAGGCGTGAATCCCTAAAATGTGGAAGGATTTTTTTTATAAACTGAAATCACACACAACAATGTACGAGATGGAAGTAAACACAATGTAATGTTGTATACAAAAGAAGTGATGAAATGTTAAGGGGCCGGAAATACAAGCCCAACTGTATATTCCGAATACAAAAACAAAGAGGAAAAATAGATGAAAGGTGAAGAGAAGCTCCTAGATCATCCACCACAGATCCTACCAGAAGGGTAGGTATAGATAGCCTTCATAGCACTCCACGTCCATCCATCTCCTCCATTTATTGACTCATCGTAATGTCCACCTCCGGGTACCGTCCTGTCCTGCAATTCTGATCCTCAGTCAGCACTGTCTGTCATCTGCAACCAACACAATGAGGTGTGGGAATAACCCATGCAGGGGTGAGTATGATGATACTCAGTAGGGACCCTGAGACCCTCAAGGTCTCACAAAATCCAACTAGGATAAACCAAAAGTATGAAATAAAAAGATAACCTCGCTTAGGTATATGCCCATACATATACCTAAGTTACCAATTAATCCATCTCAATCATGAGGTAAACACAAAAGTTACTGACCCAGCTCAACCAGGATTTTTCTTCACATTGTCGAAACCACGGCTACTGGAGAACTCCTCCTCTATCGAGTACAGTGGGCCTGCAGCCAACTACTAGGCGCTTCCCACTAACCGTGGACTATAGAGGAACTCCTCCTATCGAGTATTGTGGGTCCGCCGCACTCACACAGAGGCACTCCCCACAGTGGGTCTACTACCAACTACTAGGCGCTCCTCCACCGTGGGTATCCCGCCAACTACCAGGCACTCCCCACTGGGCTAGTCGAATTACTTTGAGTCGAATCTGTCCAATAGTCTTTAGGTCTCACCTAGCTACTAGGTCTCAGTACTCTGCTCACTCGTCTCCGGGAGGGTCTGCTCCACAAGCTATAGGTCGATACTTTAACTATCAAACTGTCCCATGTAGAAGTATCTCAAATATTCACCTCGTCATAGGGGTATCAACGCAACAAACGGTGAGTCAATCAGTCTCCCGATCTGTGAGATATAAGATTTTCAGTCCAGAGGTCTCAGTCGGATTCGTGTATGATCCAACCTGACCGTATCTCAACATTACCCCAAACATAAGTGGGGTATACTCAAAGGGACCGTCACGTTCCATGAATACCAGTTCCGCCGATGGTTTGTCAAACAGACTTCCATTACCGAAGATATGGCCAAAGAAAGTAAAAATTCGGTAATGGGCATGGACCGGTCCGACCCGGTCGGACTGACTCGACCCAACCCAGACTGGGTGGACCTAGTCTGGGTCGACCCAGTCAGACCTGTTGGGTCTGAGTTGGCCCATTTGGCCGGGTCAGCCTGCTTGGTTCGGCCCGGTCTGCTGCGCTTGACCCAGCGGACTGCGGGGGCGTTTCGGTCCGGAGATAGCCGCATAGGCTTCTTGGCCCGGAGGTAGGGGCTGGTTCGGCCATTTCCGTGAAGGGCGTGGCTCAGTTGCTCGGCTTGAAAGGTTGGAAGGACACCGGGAGGCTGCTCGCGGCGCGGGCTGGCCGACAGTGCGCCGAGAAGGGCGCCAGGAGGCTGCGGGGGAGGCCGCGCAGGGCGCGTGGAGGGCACCGGGGGGTAGTGCAGGGAGCAGGAATGGTGTCGGGGGGCTGCGCGGGACGCAGGTAGGGATCCTGGGGGCCGATGGGGTGCTAGGGCACCAGGCAGGGCACGGGAAGGCCGGCAGGGCACCAGACAGGCCACACGGGGCACCGAGCATGGCACAGGCAGGCCAACGGGGCGCGCGAGAAGCAGCGGCCAGGCCGGGAAGGCCGATTCGGTGTGGCTTGGGCCGATGGTGTTTGTCCGGAAGCCTCAGTGAACTCCGGGGGTGGCGTGATTCATGGATTTCGTGGGTAGCACAACCTTTGTCATTACCGCCTTCGTCGTCGTCGCCTAATATCCATGCCATTGAAACATAAAAAAATAATTGGTAGAGGGAGTTGGGCCAGATTAGTTTGGCCTGCACGCTCCGCATATAGAGGTGATAGAAAAAGATTTATCAAAGGAGTACAATGAACATCAATCATTTTCAATACTTTGCATCGATTCCATTCAACAAAGAAGAGAAAAATAAAGGGAATATTACTCAAATTAAACCACTACCTCCATTTGTCTTTCGTCATTCGTTGACGGAGTCACAGAAAATAGAAAAATAATTTCATCATTCATCTAATCCGTCGCACACATGCAATCCCGATCTACATTGGATCATGGAAGACGCTCCACGTCGGTAGGTGTTCGGTGACGATGTCAAAGAAGGTTCATTGCTGACATTTTCCATTCTTCATTCTTCATTGGGAGAATTCAAATCCTCCCATGCTCTCCACTCAAAACACCCAAAGTTTCCACAATAATGAAAAATACCCACTAAAATAATATTTGATTGTCTATTGTTTTAGAGGTTTGTACAAAATTAAAAAATAATGAAATAAATTAAATAGATCCCCCTAATTAATTCACAAGGGTTGGCACATTTAATTAAAAGTGTTGGCTCAACAATTAAAGAGGAGGATTTGTCACACTTAACTATGGGTTTTTGAGTGGCTCTCACTCATTAATTAGTGATAGTTGTGATGTTATACTCTCCTCCCACTAATAGGGAGGTTAAGTTTAGAGACCGAAATCTTGATGTACATGGAAATTACATTACTTTTGTGGAATAATTAATACATTATAAAAACAGAAACACAAGGACCGTAATAGTTTTGTGTCTTTAGAAACTTGTAATATAATCTTCTAATCGTGGGGAAAGATCTTCAACATATCCCATAAAGATCTTCCCATTTGGTTTTCTTAACTAAAACATTTCTCTATATCCTTGGGACAAGACAACATATAAAGGGTGAGCTCAAATGCTCAGTGAGGGTAAACAGAGAGAACATAAAACAATCCCCAAACATTTGAATGAAAAAAACTTGAACATAAAATCTAAGCATCAAAATCTTGAGCAAAGTCATAAATAATGTAAGTACATAAGGCATATATCATAAAGGAACATAAATCATGATAAAATAGCATGGGAATAAAAAATGTGATTGTGGAAACCATTAAGCACATGATATGATTTCCATAGTATCCAAGGCATTGCTGCCAAGACCATCATAGTGGACAAAGTCCCTTTCTGAAACGAGTTCACTCCTCGTTTTAGTCCTGTAATACTAAACCAGATTAACATACCATTCCACCCATGTATATCTCATGAGATATAAATCTTTACCAAATTCATTGGAGGGAGATATCGGTCCCACCCATATCATAAAGAAATCATTCTTTCGTGTGTCACAAAATAAACATTCATCATTCATAATAACGCAACAAATAAAATGGGATTCATAAACATCATTCCATCCTAACAAAATCCATATAAAACAAATGGATAAAATTTCATCATAAGATAAGTGAAATAATTCAAATCATAGAGACATTATACTGGAAACATACCCATAAGAAATACTGTCATCTTAAATGGAAAATGGTTTTGATAAAACAATTTAAAGTAATTATTGAGGAAAATATCCTTTCTTCATTAAAATCATTTTCTTTTCACAAAATTCCTTGCAATTTTAAAAGAAAATTATTTTTTTGAAAATATTAATAAAATCTTGTAGAGTATGATTCAAGAAAATGAGGAGTTACAAAATCATAAAAATCCATTCACGCCATATAAGTTAAAAATAACATTCTTCCCATACTTTTGTTAGAAAAGTCAAAAAGTACCTCGTATGGTAAACAAAATAAACATTCCTTCCAAATATTGTGGTAAAAGTAATTAGAGTGTAAAAATGAATTTAAAAATACATGGAAGAATACTAAACATTTTATGAAAACATTTTTAGAAAACATGGACATGGATGATAAACATAACCCCAGTACGTACTTACGAATTAACAATCTCAGATAAGAATGAGATTGGAATAATTATCCATTACCTTTGGTCTGATATGCTTCGTATATATACAAAACTCATGTATAATGATTTAATTAATGTCATTGACTTATTACAGAATCATATTCCTTGTTATGATATCATATATGTATCACTTATGATTTTATATTACCCGTTCTTTTGTAAATTCCATGCTAAAGCAGCGTTTTGGGAAAAATCATTTCATGTATCACACACCTTTCGACTTGTTGTTCATGATATTATTACTTATATCATGATTTAGTTAATTAAATAATGTAAAACATGATTTATATATATAATATATATTCCTAATATACATATATATATGATAGATCGATAAATGGAATGAAATACATTGTTCATGGAGACGGTAGGCCGTACGTACGCATGAACGCTGTTTTTGTTTCTTTATTGAATTGAATGGAATTAAGTATATTAAATAAATAAATATATACATAAATATAGTATCATTATTATGTCATATATTTCATTATTATTCATTATATATACGTTGTAATCATTCATGAATGGTTAATATGGAGAATGAATCTCATCGCGTCGTGGAGACGGTAGTCTATATGTACGCACGAGCGAGGATATCATTCTGATGATCATGGAATTGTATTGAAGTGTTTGTATACTATTTAAGAATCAATATCAATTTAAAATAATCGTATATAGTTATTCTATACACCATTATACCCATCCAATTAAGGTGGTGGTGGAAAACAGATTACACCACGGCGTGGAGATGGTATTCTGTACGTTTGCATGCGTGGTGATTTCGTTTTCCTTATGATGGATAGAAGGTGAAATAGGTTTGTTTCATATTTATAATAACATATAATTATGTAATTAATACTGATATTATTACTTTATATTGAGCCAACTAAAGAAGAATAAGTAGAATAAGAAAGAAACTTGATAAAATCGGAAGAAGAGATTACCTATTCTTCGACACACCTCCTTTAAGCTTCCTCTTAAGGAAGTAGAGTTTGTATTTTGAGAAGACCAGAACCTAAAGAATGTTTCTAGGGATGTGGAGAAGAGAAATGGGAAGGATTTTTCCGAGCTTCATGGCTCACAAGGGTGTGAAGAGAAGATGGAAGGGGTTCCCTTTTTATAAGGGACGAGAGGGGCACCTTAGGAAAACATAAAATATTATTTAATAAAAAATTAATATTTAATTTTTAATAGCTCAAAATTAATTTATTTAGAAGATAACGTGGGGATGTGACAAAATCCTCTCATAAAATAGGTTTTAGACAAGGTTAGGTTACTATTTTATCCTTATCATTTAGTTTTAACTCTATCTTAAATAATTTAACTTTTACCGTGTCTTTTTGTTATCTTACACTATAAGGTTAATAAACTTACTATAACAAGCCAAACGAAAACAAAGTGGTTCATTATTAATATATATATCCTTATATAAGTAATTTGGCAAACCATAGATTTTTTGGAATAAAATTACAATTAATACTATAATATTAGTTTTAAAAACTATTTTATGTCTATTTTGACACTATTTGGTACATGATTTTTGTGAAAATAATAATAGCATGATTAGTTCCAAAAAATGTTAATTAAATAAATACTAACATGTAATATTAACCTAAAAAATTAGTGTAATTCATAAAATGTCTCAAATTACATTTATTTGGGTATTTAAAACATCAATTATGTTAATATATCATTAATAAGGTAATTACCGCATCATCATTGTGTCAAATATAAATTAAATTATTTAATGTCTAAAAATTATAAGTAAAATTCCATTATTGAGAAAATCTTTTTATCTTACTAATTAATATTTATAGTCAAATTTATCTTGTGTATAAACCTATATTAAAAATTTGTTAGTTATTAAACTTTTATTTTTCACCATTTTAAATGTTCTTTTAATACAATAATAATAAGTGTCCTAATCTAATCCAAGTGGCCCTAAAGGGTCATATTTTATTCCTAAGGTTTTTTTGGTCGAATTAAACATATCCAATAGAATTAGTACATGTGTTAGGGTAATAATAATATCCTTTTTACCCTTAATTACCATATTTACTTTTAACCGTGGTAAATAAAAGTAAAAAGTTATTATTCATAAAAAATTATTTTCATCTCATTGAACCACATTTTAGACCTTGATATTAACCGTTTCTCTTGGATTTTTGAAATTCCACTCACAAAAGAGGTAAAATTAAGTTTTATGTGAATTTCCAAATTCTCTTAGGAGGTGGGTAAAAGACGGTGAAAAGTTCAATAAATTTTTTATATATCCAAAATTATTATAAAATGACTCCAATGAATTTCATTGAACTTATATACGTATTATGTATCAATTTTGACCAAAAATAAATTTAAATAAAATAAATAATTATTTAAATAAAAATTCGTTTTTTAAATAGTAACCCAGTGTTTCCATTATTCATAAAAAATCGAAATTTTTCAGAAAAATACCAAAAATTCACCCTTTGGTAATTTCGATATTCCGAATCCAAAAATGAAGTCCATTTTGAATGATAAAATTTATAAAATTCCAAAAAGTGGGTATTACTATTCATAACAGCTAGTTTATATAATATTTTAATAGTATATCATTGTTTAGTGAAACTCGATATTGCGTACAACACACGCTACCGTGGAAGGTCGAGATTTCTTGTATTGTAAGCCAAGTCAGGGATGCATGAAGTGAAAGCTCCCTTTGGTGTTGCATATATCATAATCAAAACATATTTCATTTATACATAAAACAAAATCTATACCTAATGTCGTGTAGAATAATTCCCATAAAACGAACATGAAATTGTGTATAACACAAGCCAAGAATAGTGTTTCGTATACTACTAGCTAATATGGTGTTGCGTATAGCACAAGCTAATTTTGGTGTAGCATAAAACACAAGACATCAATGTAATTAAAAATTTTATTTCTCATAAAATCTTGGGCTGTTACATTCTACCCCCCTTAAAATGAATTTCGACCTCAAAATTCATCATGGTGATAAATGGTTTACTACTCAATAGTTTCATTAATAGAAAACCACATCGTAAAAAGGAATTAAAAAACTTATCTTGAAAAACTAAAGTATGAATCTTAATGGTTACCCAAAATTACTAATCACTAGGTTTCCATAGAGGAGAACATAGGTGAAAATATGGATGTGGATAAAAAATCTAACCATCAAGTTCTGATGGAGAGTGGTAGAGAACATGGCTATGAAAAATCCAAAAATCACAAATCCATAAATTTGTGATGATCTAAGGTACAATCTGATTCATTAGTTATAAGGGCACTAGGACAACATTTTTGGTTTTCAAGATGATTTCCCTAAAGTTTAAGAATTTGAATTAGAAGAAATACTTACTTTATTTGAGTAAAATCTAACCGTTTTTTGTGCCTTGAACAATTTCCACTACATATCTTAAAGAAATGAAGTTGAATTTTTCATTCGTGATGTGTTAGTAGATCATGTGATAGAATGATAGGTTATTCCATATGTCTGACACAAAATGTTATAAAAAGTTATCAAATATAGATAAGTCCATCTATGGTGAGTTTAATCATATATGATTCCAAAAATTGACTTATAAATCATCTATAATATTGCTTAATAAAACTAGTATCGATTAACCAATGACTTCCAGTAGGCCAGTGGTAGGAAATAAAGGCTTGTCGAACTTCAGTTGTGGGTTCGATTCCCATAGCCTTGTCTGACACGATGGGTTGTCGCCCATCCTACAGGTTGTCCCATTTTCTAAAACTACATTATAATAACATTACTGCAACAAATAGAAAAATTTAAAACCTTAAACAATACTATCTTATGTATAACATAATTTATTCCAATATTTTGGCTTATCCAAAATACTTCTTTCCAAGCTCATAGTATAAAGAAAATATTTACTAAAAATGTAATCTTTCAAGCATGTGAATACCATCATTTATCATACGATATATCTTGTTGGTCATTCCAAACATGTGAATACCTTAATCATGTATTACCATAGAACCTTAGTGAAAACATGAGTGATGTCAAAAGTTAACTCTTTCCACATACCAAAATCCCAAAATTTCAATATAGTCAAACCATGATATCACTTTTCCCTTACATCAATCATGACCTCATGAATACCATCAAACATATTATTATCTCCTTATCCCTTCATTATGTTCATATCATCTTCTTTCCAAAAATATCACAATCACTTTCCATGGTTAGCCGTACCATAAAATTATTGAAATCCACAATATACCAATACATAAATATTCCAATATTCCACGATACTACATACAAAATTATTTTTGAATCCCATTATATAAACACTTAATCAATCCACCACATCATTGTCATATTCAACATCGCCAATAGTCATCGCATGTGACTTCTGTTTGTCCTTTTCCTTAAGTGGTTTCTCATGATTATCATCCTTAACCCTTGCATTAGGGAATTGATTAGAATAATGCCCCATTTACTTGCACTTGAAGAATTGATGTGTTGGTTGTGCATTCTCTACAGTCTTTTCTTTGTTCACATCATTAGCTACCCTTTTTCCATTAATTCGACACTCAGCTGCTCGATGACATTATTTTACAAACGTAAAACATTTTATAGTCCCTTTAAAACAATATCCACCATGCTTCTTTCCACACGTTGAGCATATAGAAACATTTATCATCTTTTCACCATTATTCTGAGATTTCTCCTTGAACTCCATCTTTCATTTCTTGTCCAAACCATGAGATGGATATGTAACACTGACTTCCATTTCTACATTGATAGAACAATGCACAATTTCTTCATAGCTACTGAAGTCTCTTATAGCTAATTCCCTTCAAAGACTCGGTTTTAAGCCACTAAAGAATTGATCAACTTTACTTTTCAGGTTGGATGATAACGCCTGATGCATACCTTGCAGGCCTTGTAAAATTCACTTCGTATATACGAACAGATTTATCACCCTTTTTCTTTTGCTCAAGGAAATCCTTTTCCATATTTGTTTGAAGAATACGAGGGAAGTACTTATTGAAAAATATGTTCTTGAACTCGTCCCATTCCATAGACTCAATTTCTTTTCTTTGCCTCCTGTTCTTGTTAAGATTCCACCATTGATCAGAATCACCTTCCAAACGATATACTGCTAAGATGACTTTATCATGATCAAAACATTATAGAACTAAAAATATCTTTTTAGTGGTACTAATCCATTTTTTAGCCACTAATGGATCAAAAGACCCGCTGAATGAAGGTGGATGCTGCCTCATGAAGGATTCAACAAAATGTTGCTCCTTTCTCTGCTCATTTTGAAGTCCAGAAAGATTCAAAGCTTTTGTGAGTATAGAAATAAGATTGTTCACTCCATCTCCCATAACATCATTTTGTTCAGGAGGAAAATCATTGCATCGTCCATTACAATGATCAACACGGTTCCTTCGGGTTCCAGCCATCGTCTAAAACCCAAAAAGAATAGTGTGAGGAAAACATCATGATAAGTAAAACAACATAATAAATGGGGAGTACCTTCCATATCTAACATCCTATGTTTAATTCTAATATCATTACCATAATTCTAGGACTATAACCTATACTTATACTTATCCTTAGGGGAATCCCTAGACATACCATAGAAATATCTATAGAGATCCCACTAAAGTTATTGCATCCTAGTTTCCAAAGGATGACTAAACCTTTCCTCTGATACCAACTGTAGAGATCCAAAGGTTGACGTACATGGACAATACATTACTTTTTCGTAATACTAAATACATAACAAAAACAGACACAGAAGGACCGTAATAGTTTAGTGTCTTTTGAAACGTGGAATATAATCTTCTAATAGTGGGGAAAGATCGTCAACATCTCCCCTAAAGATCTTCCCCTTTGGTTTTCTTACCTAAAACTTTTCTTTATATCCAGGGGAAAAGAAAACATATAAAGGGTGAGCTCAAATTCTCAGTCAGGGTAAACATAGAGAACATAAAACAATCCATAAACATTTGAATGAAAAAAAATTGAACATAAAATCTAAACATCAAAATCATGAGCAAAGGCATAAATCATGGAAGTACGTAAGGAATATATCATAAAAGAACATCAATCATGATAAAATAGCATGGGAATAAAACATTTGATTGTGGAAACCATTAAGCACATGATATTATTTCCATAGTAGCCAAGTCATTGCTATCAAGGCCATCTTAGTGGACAAAGTCCCTTTCTGAATTGAGTTCACTCCTCGTTTTAGTCCTGTAATACTGAATCGGATTAACTTACCATTCCATCCATGTCTATCTCATGAGATATAAATTTTTACCCAATGCATTGGAGGGAGATATAGATCCCACTCATCTCATAATGAAATCATTCATTCGTGTTCCACAAAATAAACATACATCATTCATAATAACCCAACGAATAAAATGGATTTCATAAATATCATTCCATCAAAATATAATCCATATAAAACAAATAGATATCATTTCATGATAAGAGAAGTGAAATCATGAAAATCATAGAGACATTATACTTGAAACATACCCATATGAAATAATGTCATCTTAAATGGAATATGGTTTTTATAAAACATTTGAAAAGAATTATTGAGGAAAATATCCTTTCTTTATTAAAATCATTTTCTTTTCAAAAATGCCATGCAATTTTAAAAGAAAATTATTTTGTTGAAAATAGTCATAAAATATTGTAGAGTAATCTTTATTATATTTAGGTTTTATGAAACCGTAAAAATCCGTTCATTCCGTATAAGTTAAAAATAACATTCTTCTCATACTTTTGTCGGAAAATTCAAAAAGTACCTCGTATGGTAAACAAAAGAAAGATTCCTTCCAAACATTTTGGTAAAAGTCATAAAAGGGAAAAAATTACATTAAACATACATGGAAGAATAATAACAATTTTATGAAAACATTATTAAAAATCATGTACATGGATGGTAAACAGAACCCCAGTAAGTACTTACGAATAAACAATCTCAGATAAGAATGAGATTGGAATAATTATCCCTTACCATAGGTCTGATATGCTTCGTACGTATCCGAACCTCCTGTATAATGATTTAAATAATGTCATTGACTTATTAGAAAATCATATTCATTGTTATGATATCATACATTGTTCACTTATGACTTTATATTATCCGTTCTTTTGTAAATTCCATACTAAAGCAGCGTTTTGGGTAAAATCATTTCATTTATCATACGCGTTTCGACTTGTTGTTCTTGATATTATTACTTATATCCTGATTTAATTAATTACAGAATGTAAAAAATTATATATATATATAATATATATTCATCATATACATATATATATGATATATCGATAAATGGAATGAAATACACCGTTCGTGGAGACAGTAGGCCGTACATACGCATAAACGTTGTTTTCGTTCCATTATTGAATTGAATGGAATTAAGTAGATTAAATATATATATATATATACATAAATATAGTATCATTATTATGTCAAATATTTCATTATTATTCAATATATATACTTTATAATCATTCATGAATGGTTAATATGGAGAATGAATCTTATCGCGTCGTGGAGACGGTAGTCCGTACGTACGCACGAGCGATGATATCATTCCCATGATCGTGGAATTGTATTGAAGTGTATGTATACTATTTAATAATAAATATAAACTTAAAATAATCTTATATATAGTTATTCTCTACACCATTATACCCATCCAATTAAGGTGGTGGTGGAAAACAGATTACACCACGGCGTGGAGACGGTATTCTGTACGTACACACGTGCGGTGATTTCCTTTTCCGTAGGATGGATAGAAGGTGAAATAGGGTTGTTTCATATTTATAATAACATATAATTATATAATTAATACTGATGTTATTACATTATAATGAGTCAAATAATTAAGAAGAAGTAGAAGAAGAAATAAACTTGAGAAAATCGGAAGAACAGATTACCACTTCTTCGGCGCACCTCCTTTAAGCTTCTTCTTAAGGAAGTAGAGTTGGTCTTTTGAGAAGACCAGAACCTCCAAAATGTTTCTAGGGAAGTGGAGAAGAGAAATTTTCAGGGGATTTCTGAGCTTAAAGGCTCAAAAGGGTGTTAAGAGAAGAGGGAAGGGGTGCCCTTTTTATATTGGAGGAGAGGGGCACCTTAGAAAAACGTAAAATATTATTTTATAAAAAAGTCATATTCGCTTTTTAATAGCTCCAAAATGATATATTTCGAAGAAAAGGTGGTTATCGGTCGAAATAATATCATCCAATGGGTTTCAGAAAATTATAGATTACTATTTTTTCCTTATCATTTAGATTTAACTCTATATTAAATAATTTAACTTTTACCGCGTCTTTTTTGTTTTCTTACACTATATGGTTAATAAACATACTATAACAAACCAAAAAAACCGCAAGTGGTTCATTATTAATATATATATATATCCTTATCTAAGTCATTTGAATGACCCTTACATTTTTAGGAATAAAATAAAAATTAATAATATAATATTTGTTTTAAAAACTATTTTATGTCAATTTTGACACTATTTGGTACTTCATTTTTGTGAAAATCATAACAGTATTATTAGTTCAATAAAAGTTAATTAAATCAATACCAAAATGTCATATTAACATATAAAAGTATTCTAATTCATAAAAAGTCTAAAATTACATTTATTTGGGTATTTATAACATCAATTATGATAATATTTCATTATGAAGGTAATTACTGCATCATCATTGTGTCATAAATAAATTAAATTATTTAATGTCTAAAAATTATAAAAAAATACCATTAAGTAGGAAATCGTTTTATCCTTCTAATTAATATTTATAGTCAAATATAGCTTATGTATAACCCTATATTAAAAATGATGTAGTTATTAAACGTTGATTTTCATTATTTTATCAATTCATCAAATAAAATAATAATAAGTGTCCTAATCTAATCCAAGTGGACCTAAATGGTCATATTTTATTCATAAGGTTGCTTTTGGCCGAATTAAACTTATCCAATAGAATTATGACATGTGTTAGGGTTATCATAATATCCCTTTTACCCTTAATTACCCTATTTACTTTTAACCGTGGTAAATAAAAGTAAAAAGTTACTATTCACCAAAAATTATATTCATCTCATTGAAAAAAATTGAGCCCTTGATATTAACCACCGCTATTGGAATTCCAGAATTCCCCTTACAAAAGCGGTAAAATTATGTTTTATGTGAATTTCCAAATTCTCCTAGTAGGTGGGTAAAAGATGGTGAAAAGTTCAATAAAATTTTTATATATCGAAAATTATTATAAAATAAATCCAATGAATTTAATTGAACTTATAGAGGTATTATGTATCAATTTTTACCCAAAATAAATTTAAATAAAATAAATAATTATTTAAATAAAAATTTCATTTTTAAATAGTAACCCAGTGTTTTCACTATTCATCAAAAATTGAATGTTTTCAGAAAAATACCAAAAATTCACCCTAAGATAATTTCAATATTCCGAATCCAAAAATGATTTCCATTTTGAAATATAAAATTTATAAATTTCCAAAAAGTGGGTATTACTATTCATAATGGTTAGTTTATATAATATTTTAATAGTATATCTTTGTTTAGTGAAACTCAGTATTGCATACAACACACGCTATCGTGGAAGGTCGCGATTGCATGTAGTGTAATCCATGTAAGGGCTGTGTGTAGTGAAAGCTCCCTTTGGTGTTGCGTATGTCATAATAAAATCATATTTCATTTATACATTAAACAAAATCTATACCTAATGTCGTGTAGAATAATTCCCATAAAACGAAATTGAAATTGTGTGTAACACAAGCCAAGAATAGTGCTGCTTATACTGCAAGCTAATATGGTGTTGCGTATAGCAGAAGCTAATTTTGGTGTAGCGTACAACACAAGACATCAAGGTAAATAAAAATAATATTTCTCATAAAATCACATGCTGTTATATTAAGCCCCGGGTGGTCCCCACGCTGTAACCTCTCCCAGGAGGTTTTACTCGAGTGGGACCCACCACCATAACCTCTCATGGGTGGTTATGGTGTGGTGGTCCCACATCCAACTCCCATGAGGACGTTTTTAACAACTAGTCACCCACATGGAAACTTAAAAAAATAAATTGATGGAGACTTTATTTTGTTATTTTTCATTAAAAAAGAAAATCTATCTTTTACTGTCAACTCACAGCCATTGAAGTGAAAGTCTCCTTAAGAGAATATGGATGTTCCAAGTTCAACCGTTCCCTCAAATTTAAATTTCGAGCACTGCTTCAAACATTATAAAAAACTCACTCGTTCGTTTACTGAACGTACCCGAACCAATCATCAAAAATTTATTCCAGGCACACTGGGCCTCAGAATCAAGCACTGTAAATTTTCACAGACTTCTAAAAATACCATGTATTAAAAATAACATTCCACGGGATTTTTGGTGTCACGACCCATCCTTGGGGCCCGTGCCGTGACTACCCCAAGCCTGCCTTTCATAGGCCAGGGGCTGTCGACTAGCACCAAGGAGTAATTCCTGGTAAAAAGGAAAGGCATTGCCTTTGTAAAGTAAAAAAACACCACAGAGCAAGCAAGTAGTAGAAGTAAACACTAAGTAAAAACTGATACAAAAGTAAAAACGAAAAAGTAAGTGGGCTAGAATACAAACCCAAACTGAAAGTAAAGTACAACTGGAAAGGAAAAACAATAACTGAAAGAAAAGTCATTGCCTCGAGCTGTCCACTGGATGTCCCACCTGAAGGGTGGGTATATATAGCCTCCACAGCTCCTCGGGTCCAACCGTCTGCTCCGAGTATGTCCCGCCCAGTGGTCCGCCTCCAGGTACCATCCTGCTCCGCAAGCCACAACCACGATCAGCGCTGTCCGTCGTCTACAACCAACACAACGTAGTGCGGGAATAGCCCATGCAGGGGTGAGTATAAGCTACTCATTAGGGACCCTGAGACTCCCGTTGGTCTCTCAGAATACACAAAGGATAATCTGCAAAAGAAAGATACAATCCCTAAGTAACAACCGACACTACTTAGGTATATTCCCATACATATACCTAAGTCATCAATTCCCAGTACAACTCCAACATCCGAGACCAAATAAAACCCAGTCCATACAGGAAACAAAATGTAATCAACACAGGATAGCACAAAAAAAATCCACATAGGAAAGAAAAACAACTTTCAGCTCACACAGGTATACTTCTTCGTATGACGATAGAGATGATCAGATATAGCCACTAATTCATCTAAGCCGTCGGACCCACAAAGGATCGATAGGTACTAACCCCCGCAATGAACCTCAAAGGATCTGACCCACACATGATCGATAGGTAACTAACCCCCGCAATGACCCACAAAGGATTGTTAGGTAACTAACCCCCGCAATGACCCACAAAGGATCGATAGGTAACTAACCCCCGCAATGACCCACAATGATCTGTAGGCGCTGGCCCACACAGGACCACTGAGCGCTGACCCACATAGGATCTGACCCACACACGATCAGTAGCACTAATCCATGTAGGATCGCTGAGTGCTGTTGTCGTCACCGTCGAATCCACATAGGATTTCTGCATAGTCTTCATCATCGTCGGCGTCGCAGCCAGCTCTGGGGTTCCCGTACACAGCAAGATTGTTCGGGAGGATCCGCTCCATGAGCCGAGAGGCTCATAAATCAACTGAAAAATAGACCGGAGTTGATGTATCAAAAAGTTCCATATCATCAACAGAAACTCAACGTCATAGACGGCGCGTCAATCGGACGCCCGGTCTGAGAGTATTTGGCTTTTTCGTCCCAGGGGCCCGGTTGGTTTTTAAGTCAAAACAAACCCATCTGTACTCCAACTACGTCCAATCCTCGAGCGGGGTAAGTCAAAAGGTATGTCTCACTTAGAGGAATCCAAAAAAGTCAATGGCACGTTAATCAGACGTCTGATGCTCAAGTTATAAGCATTTCCGCTCCGAGGGCCCGGTTTGTTTCGTGTACGAACCAACCCGGCCAAACTCAAAGTACTCTGAAACCTTGAGTGTAGTATACCGAAACGACCGTCTCTATTCATGGATCGTATCGCCGCTGACGGTGTGTCCATCAGAAGTCTGGAGATCAAGTTATGGGCAATAGACCGAAAGAGGTTCAGTATTAGCGGGTTCGGGCCCGGTCCGACCCGCCCCGATACCCTCTGGGAAGGCCCAAACTGGGTCGACCCGAACCGGGTCCAGGTCTGGCCCGCTTGGGCACGGCCCAGCCCGACTGGTGCGGCCCGGTCCGGCCCGGCCTGGGCGCGGCCCGGCCCGGCGCGCTGGCGCAGGCCCAGCGGCCGCGCAATGGGGAACTGCACCCCTGGACAAAACTGCGGCCCTACGAGGGTGCCACCCTTTGCCAACAGACGTGGTCGGTTGCTGTGTCCCGCCTCCTCTGGTCCCGCGCCGTCGCGGGACCGCCTTCATGCCGCCGCGTCTTCAGCCGCGTCGGCTCTTCCCGGCGGCGCGCCGGGTGGCACCGTCTCCTAGCGGTCGGACGTTGCCGGCCACCACCTCCTTCCGCCGGCACCGCCGTGCTGGCGAGGTGCACCGGTGGGTTGCTCCGCGGACCACCAGATGATCTCCGGTGGTCGGATTTGCCTTTTATCTTCTCCAACGGCCCTCTAGGGAATGGTTCTTCACTGCGAATACCTCACAATGCCCGCGCGGCCTGCTTCATCATTGCACGCCGATCCGCACACCAAGAACAAAGGGACGGTGGGTCCGGACTTGTTCATTGGTCCGCACCCACCACGTTAGCAGTTTTAAAAGTCTTCCGACAAATATTTAAACATACTTCGTGGGTATAAATCACAAATATCTAATTGAATCAAACCCCTACCTGAAGCGTCGTCGAGCGAGGGTTCCTCGTAGAAAATCACGTCGCGGAAGAAGGCGTCGCGGAAGGGGAATCGTTGCGTTGCGGAAGAAGCGTCGTGGAAGAAGTAATGTCACGTCATGTTGTCGATCTCCGAGGATCCGACGTTCTTCACGTTCTTCGCATTCTTCGCATTCTTCAAGTTCTTCGTCGAGGAGGAAGAACATCAAGAGCCTGAGAATTCTCCCTAGCCTCTCAACACCACCCCTAATAAAAATAAGAGTTGTCTTATTTTTATTTCACAAGCCTTGCATTTTAAAATTCAAAAACAAAATAAACAATTAAACGAATTAATTGCAATGCTTAAACTACCACATTAATGAGGCGTTTTTTAACCAGAATAAATGCATGAGTTGACTTCATTAAAAAGGGGGGTGCGAGTGCGTTACTAAGAGGGAAAGAAATGGTGGGGCTCATGCGAGCCCCACCTCACATATATCCTACCATGTGGGTAGGATATTGTGAGTCACATCTTATCCGCTTAACTTAGGTTAAGCCGCTTTAAGTAAAATAAAATAAATTGTCGCACCACTTTTATTTTATTCCTTAACTTAACCCCAGGAAATAAAAAACCACACCCAAACAAACGCAACTCCGTAAAAGGTTTTTCTAAGAAACTACCAGCGTTGTGATTCCATTGGTGCCCCCGGATTTCTATTCCGAACATCGGTTCAAAAGTTAGAAAAACTCGCTCGTTCGTTCACTGAACGTACCTGAGCTAAACTTCGGAAAATGATTCCGGGCACACTAGGCCTCGGAATCAGGTACCGTCCGAAACTGCGTTCTCATAAAATTCCAAATAAAATTATGAAAAATATTTCCTTGAATTTTAATGGTATTTACATCACTCCCACCTCAGGGCTTTATGTCCCCGTAAAGATGCATCATAAACTACGGAAAAAAATTCGGGTACTGAGCACGCATCTGAGCCTCCCGCTCCTAAGTGCTCTCCTAGAGGTTCCCGTGCTGCCACCTGATGCGCAGTAGAGGAATAAACCATCCACATATGTCCCACTCATGTCAGTCCTCAATCTCCACTGGGACCTCCGCAAAAGTCACCCCACCATCTATGTCCTGATCCCCATGGTCAATGATATGTGTCAGGTCATGCACATACCTCTCTCGGCTGAGATACGTGGAAGACATCGTGCACCCGGTGAAATTGAGGTGGTAGAGCTAGGCGATAAGCCACCTTGCTAATCTTGCTGAGGACCTGGAATGGTCAGATTAAGCGTGGAGACAAATTTCCACCTCATCCAAATCTCCGTAATCCATGTCGAGGTGAGACCCACAAGAAGACGTGGTCGCCATCCTCGAACTCTAGTGGCCTCCGCCTTCTGTCAGCATAAGACTTCTGCTGGCTCTGAGCTGTCCTCATCTACTCCTGGATGACCTAGAGCTTCTCTTTCATGGCCTGGACCATCTCCGGTCCCACAAGTGCTGACTCCCTAGGGTCTTTCCAGCACAGAGGAGATCTGGAAGGTTGGCCATACAACGCCTCGTATTGTGCCATCCTGATGGTGGAGTGGTAGCTATTGTTGTACACGAACTCCACCAAGGGTGGGTGGTCCTCCCTGCTGTGACCAAAGTCGAGGACACATGCATGAAGCATGTCCTCGAGAGTCTGAATGGTCCTCTCTGTCTGACCATCTGTCTGAGGGTGAAAGGCGGTGCTCAAACATAGCTATGTCCCGAACGCCTCCTACAACCCCTTCCAAAGCCGGGAAATAAAGCGAGCATCTCGATCCGAGACGATAGATGATGGCACACCATGAAGCCATACAATATCCTAAATGTAGAGGCATCCCAAGCTCTCCACTGAGCCCTACTCTCTGATGGGTAAGAAGTGAGCCAGCTTGGTGAGTCGGTCGACAATCACCCAAATGGAGTCGTGACCTCTGGAAGTGCGTGGAAGTCCAGTCACGAAGTCCATAGATATGTCTTCCCACATCCACTCTGGGACCTCCAAGGGCTGTACCAAGCCTGTTGGTACCTGGTGCTCTACCTTCACCTGCTGGCAGGTGAGGCATCGAGAAACGAACTCTTCCACAACCCTCTTCATACTCGGCCACCAGTGCTGTCGTCTAAGATCCATGTAAATCTTCACCACTCCAGGATGTACCTCCAAAGGGGAAGTGTGATACTCTCTCAGCACCTCCTCCCATAAATCAAATGGTACCAAGGTACGTCCTCTGAAAAGGAAATTGTGCTCTCCTCCTACAGAGAAACCATCAGGTGCCTATCCTGAGGATATCTGCGCACGTTGCATCTCAAAGTCAGCGTCCCCACGCTGTGCCTCTACGACCCACTGCAGTAGTGGAGGAGTGACTATGATTGACTAAAGGAAGGCTTCTCCATCTCTATCCACGAAGGATATCTGAAAAGAGGATATCTCCTTTGTCGCCTCCCCAAGTAGCTAAATGCCCATCCTCCTGCTGAGAGCATCGGCTACTGCGTTCCCCTTCCCAGGAGTATAGACTATCTCAAAGTCATAGTCCTGGAGGAACTCGAGCCATCGACACTGTCTCAGGTTCAGGTCCTCCTGAGAGAAGATGTGCCTGAGGCTCTGATGGTCAGAATAGACTGTAAAGTGCTCACCCATCAGATAGTGTCACCATGTCTTTAGAGAGAAGACCACTACTGCTAACTCCAGGTCATGGTTAGCGTAGTTCTGCTAATGCGACCTCAACTAACGTGATCCATAGGCGATCACTGCCCGATCCTGCATCAGGACACATCCGAGTCCGATCCCTAATGCATCACAGTAGACTACGTACCCTACTCTCTCCTCTGGAAACCTCAAGATAGTTGCGATGGTCAATCTCTGTCTGAGCTCCTGGAAGCTCTACTGACATCTATCTAACCACACAAAGGGTTTCCCCTTCTTCATCAAAGCTGATAGTGGTTCCGCAACTCTGGAGAAGACTGGCACAAATCTCCGTTAGTATCCAGCTAGATCCAAGAAACTCCACACCTCAGTCACGCTCATGGGTGGCTCCTAAGCTAGCACTGCCTCGATCTTCAATGGATCCACCGCAACTCCCGCCTCAGAGATTATGTGTCCCAAGAAGTGGACCTCACGTATCCAGAGCTGACACTTAGAGAGCATTCCATAAAGCTGGTGCTCTCGAAGTGTGTCAAGTACAACCTGCAAGTGGTAGGCGTGCTCCTCCTCAGTCGTCAAGTATATCAAAATGTCATCGAAGAAGACCACGACAAATAAATCAAGTTATGGCTGAAAGATCCTGTTCATGAGGCCCATGAACACTGCTAAAGCATTGGTTATGCCGAAGGGCATAACTAAGAACTCATAGTGGCCATACCGACATCTGAAGACCGTCTTCTACATGTCCTCGTCCCGATCTCTGAGCTAGTGATAGCCTAACTTGAGGTCTATCTTTGAAAACCATCGTGCTCCCTTGAGATGACCGAAGAGGTAATCAATCCTTGGTAGCGGATACTTGTTCCTCACTGTCACCTGGTTCAGCGACGATAGTCGACACAAAGTCGCAAGCTCTCGTCTGCCTTCTTGGCGAACAATATCGGGGAAGCCGGGGGTGAAACACTGGGTCGGATGAATCCCTTGCCCTGCAAGTCCTCCAACTGTACCCGTAGCTCTCGAAGCTCGGTGGGAGACATCCGATATTCTGGGGTGGATATTGGGGTTGTCCCGGGTATAGGTCAATATAAAATTCTACCTCTCTATGAGGAGGTAGTCCTGGAATGTCATCGAGGAAAATGTCTGCATACTGATCCACCACTGTAGGAAAACTAGGACTCCGCACGTCAACCACTCCTAGGATGAGGCTTGAAAACTGATGAGTGATGAGATTTCCTCTCCACTTCGGGAGTCCATCCTATGCTGCAAAGGCTCCCTTCTCGCCGGTGAAGGTGAACCTGCTCCCGTCGGTGCGTACACACTGCACCTTGCGCGAAATACAGTCAATCTGAGCATGGAATATATATAACCAATCCATGCCCAAGATGACGTCGTAAAGCCTCGACGCTACGACAAGAAGATCCCAACCGAAGCTCTCACCTCCTAGAGTAAGCTCAAACTACCAGCACCAGTGTGTAATCATCGAGTCTGCCCCCGTATGAGTCTCTAGCCGTAAGGATCGAGCCAACGGCTCTATCGGAATCTCCGAGCTCCAAAAAAGGGTAGTGTCTATGAAAGAATGACTCGCTCATGTGACTGTAATAACTACAGCAAGGGTGGAATAGACACAGATAGTACCTCGAATCATATCGGGTAGGCCGTGGTTGTAGGCCTCCGCTGCCTGGAGTTGTGGCTGTCTCAGCCCGCCAGCTCCTTGTGGTCGGGGTGGGCCTCCTGTTGGTGGTGGTGGTAGAGCCTCAAAGCATCGCCCACCACATGTTGCTCAGCCAGATCCTCTGCCTCATCCGCCTGCTCCATGCAGACCGCCACGGTCGACCCTCTGCCTCTGCCTGGGTGGCCCCTCAACCGTCTGCTGCTCCTCGGCACGGCGGGTTGGGCAGTCACGAGCCATGTGGTCCTGCCCGCCGCATGCGTAGCACTGTCTGCCTCTCGAATGACTGGCTTCGCGCTGTGTGCCCCACACTGCTGAGCCACTATCCTAAGGTCGTTTTCTTGAGGGTCTGGTCTGCCTGGACCCATGAGTCATCTGTCGACTACCTGCTATAGATGACTCTACTACGTGCCGCCCTGCGGTACGTCTCGATGCTGATGCAGGATCTACAAGGAAGCTCTCGATCCGAAGAGCTCTCTCTAGTACTCCTTCCTGATTCGGAATGCTGAGGGAGATCAGCGATGCCCTGAT
This sequence comes from Viscum album, assembly GCA_963277665.1. Lineage (NCBI taxonomy): Eukaryota > Viridiplantae > Streptophyta > Magnoliopsida > Santalales > Viscaceae > Viscum > Viscum album. The sequence continues at coordinate 1,408,913,797 of OY728152.1, read as the reverse complement.
CTCATGCCTCAATCCTTGCTCAAAGGTTCGGGCCCAGAAGAATGGGTCCCGTACCATGTCTGTCGAGTTGCGTGAGAGATCGGTAAATCTTTCCAAGTACTGGGCGGCCGTCAAGTTGCCCTGCCGCAGCTGTAGAAGCTCCTGGATGCGCACCGCATGGAGGGTGGATAGGACGAACTCTGAGCGGAAGAGGCTCTCAAAGTCCGTCCAGAGGAGAGATGCCTCATCGTGCACCGGGAGAATAAATCTCCCCCATCTGCCTGCTGCCGCGTGCAGGAGGCTCGCTGCGAGGATCACCATGATGTCTGCTAGTGTCCTCACTAACCTGAAAACCCGTACAACTGCCTCCAGCCAATCCTCGGATGCCTGAGGGTCCATCTCCCCATGGAACCTGGGCGGCCGCTGGCACTGAAACTCGTGCAGTGCACTAAGGCGACGTGCATCATCAATGGCTGGGGATGGTAGCATCGGTGACTCGGCGGGTAGAGATACAACTGGTGTCTCTGCTATCAAAGGGCCCTATACTGAGGCCTCATCGCTCGGTGGGATGTCGTCACACACAACTCTCGGAACCCTAGCTGGATTCCATTATGGGGCCATCCTGAAAAGAAACAGGTGTTCCACAGTCAAACAGTATATCTAGTGAGTTGACATAAAGTAATCACAAAGAAAACTTGAAACACACATGCACTCAAAGTTTTTGTGCATTAAGTCGGAAATCAGAAGTCAGGGTCCTGGTGTACGGATACGTCGGCCGCCGCACCAACACTGGACTCCCTGGACTGATAACCACACTCAATACACTTAACACTATTTCATCACATAGAAAAAGATCAGAGTCTTGCGTTCCGCGGTAGAACCGAACCCCTCTGATACCAATTTGTCATGACCCATCCTCGGGGACCGTGCCGTGACTACCCCAAGCCCGCCTTCCATAGGCCAGGGGCTGGTGACTAGCACCAAGGCGTAATTACCTGTAAAAAGGGAAGGCATTGCCTTTGTAAAGTAAACAAACACCACAGAGCAAGCAAGCATTAGCAGTAAACAGTAAGTAAAAACTGATGCAAAAGTAAGTGCAGAAAAGTAAGTGGGCCGGAATACTAACCCAAAATGAAAGTAAAGTACAACTGGAAAGGGAAAACAACAACTGAAAGAAAAGCCACTGCCTCGAGCCATCCACTAGAAGTCCCACCTGAAGGGTGGGTATAGATAGCCTCCACAGCTCCTCGGGTCCAACCGTCCGCTCCGAGTACGTCCCGCCCAGTGGTCCGCCTCCAGGTACCGTCCTGCTCCGCAAGACTCAACCACGATCAGCGTTGTCCGTCATCTACAACCAACACAACGTAGTGCGGGCATATACCGTGCAGGGGTGACTATAAGCTACTCAATAGGGAACCCGAGACCCCCGTGGGTCTCTCAGAATGCAAAAAAGATAATCCACAAAGGAAAGATACAATCACGAAGTACCAACCGACACTACCTAGGTATATGCCCATACTTATACCTAAGTCATCAATTCCCAGTACAACTCCATTATCAGAGCCCAAATACAACCCAGTCCACATAAAAATCAAAACGTAATCCACACAGGATAGAAAAACACAATCCACATAGGAAAGAAAAAAAGTTTCAGCTCACACATGTATACTTCTTCTAATGACGATAGAGATGATCAGATATAGCCACTGATTCATCTAAGTCGTCGGACCCAAAAAAGATCATTAGGTACTAACTCTCGCAATGAACCACAATGTATCTGACCCACACAAGATCGATAGGTAACTAATCCCCGCAATGACCCACAAAGGATCGATAGGTAACTGACCCCCGCAATGACCCACAACAGATCGATAGGTAACTAACCCCCGCAATAACCCACACAAAATCAGACCCACACAGGATCTGTAGGTGTTGGCCCACACAGGACCGTTGAGCACTGACCCACACAGGATCTAACCCACACATGATCGGTAGCACTTATCCACGTAGGATCGCTGAGTGTTGTAGTCGTCGCCGTCGAATCCACGGAGGATTTTGGCACAGTCGTCATCGTCGTCACCGTCGCAGCCAGCTCTAGGGTTCCCGCACACATCAAGCTCATTCGGGAGGGTCTGCTCCACGAGCTTAGAGGATTATACATCAACTAACACATAGTCCGGAGTTGATGTATCCAAAAGTTCCGTATCCTCAACAGGAACTCAACGTCACAGATGATGCATCAATCGGACGCTCGGTCTGAGAGTTATTGGCTTTTTCGTCTCAGGGGCCAGGTTGGTTTTTAAGTCAAAACCAACCCGGCCGTACTCCAACTACATCCAAACCTCGAGTGGGGTAAGCCAAAAGGTCCGTCTTACATAGAGGAATCCAACAAAGTCGACACCACGTCAATCGGACGTCTGGAGCTCATGTTATAAGTGTTTCCGCTCCGAGGGCCCGGTTGGTTTCGTGTACGAACCAACCCGGCCGAACTCAAAGTACTCCGAAACCTTGAGTGTAGTATACCGAAATTACCGTCTCGATCCAAGGATCGCATTTCCGCTGATGGTGCGTCGATCGGAGGTCCTCAGCTCATGTTATGGGCAACAGACCGAAAGAGGTTCGGTATTAGGGGATTCGGGCCCGGTCCGACCCGACCCGATACCCTATGAGTCGGCCCGAACTGGGCGGACCCGAACTGGTTCCGGGTCTGGCACGCTTGGATGTGGCCCAACCCAGCTGGTGCGGCCCGGCCCAGCCTAGCGGTCCAGCCTGGTGGCTCGGCCCGGCATGCTGGCGTGCTGGCGCTGGCCAAGCGGCCGCGCAAGGGGGGACCACCCACCTGGATGAAACTACGGCCCCACGAGGGGGCTGCCCTTTGCCAACAGATGCGGCCGTTTGCCGCATCCCGCGCGGTTGTGGAACCGATGTACTGCCGCCGCGACCATCATCTCCTGGCAGCCGGCCGCCACCTCCTACCGCAGGCGCCGCCGGGCCGGCGAGGCGCGTCGGCGGGTTGCTCCGCGGACCACCGAACAAGTTCAGGTGGTCGGATTTTCCTGCCATATTCACCAATGACCCTCCTGGGACTGGATCTTCACTACGAAGACCTCACAACGCTCGTGCGGCTAGTTTCATTATTTCTCGCTGATCCGCACACCAAGAACGAAGGGACGGTGGGTTCAGACTTGTTCGTTTGTCCGCACCCACCACGTTAGCGGTTTTAAAAGTCTTGTGAAAAATATTTAAACATACTCTGTGGGTATAAATCACAAATATTTAATTGAATCAAACCCCTACCTCAAGTGTAATCGAGCGTGGGTTCGTCGCGGAAGAGCACATCGGGGAAGAAGGCGTCACGGAAGGGGAATCGTCGCGTCACAGAAGGAGCGTCACAGAAGAAGCGTCGTGGAAGAAGGAATTTCATGTCGCACCGTCGATCTCCGAGGATCCGGCGTTCTTCACGTTCTTCGCATTTTTCGTCAAGGAGGAAGAACTTCAAGAGCCTGAGAATTCTCCCTAGCCTCTCAACACCACCCCTAATAAAAATAAGAGTTGTATTATTTTTATTTCACAAGACTTGCGTTTTAAAATTCAAAAAAGAAAGAAACAGTTAAGAGAATTAATTGAAACACTTAAACTTCCACATTAATGAGGCGTTTCTTAACCAGAATAAACGCATGAGTTGACTTCATTAAAAGGGGGGTGTGTGGGTGCGTTACTTAGAGGGAAAGAAACGGTGGGGCTCGTGCAGGCCCCACCTCACAAATATCCTACAAGTGGGTAGGATATTTTGGTTCCCATCTTATCCACTTAACATAGGTTAAGCCGCTTTATGTAAAATAAAATAAATTGTCGCACCACTTTTATTTTATTCCTTAACTTAACCCCAAGAAATTAAAAACCACACCCGAGCAAACGCAACTCCGGAAAAGGTGTTTCTAAGTAATTACCGGTGCTGCGATTCTGTTGGTGCCCTCAGAATTTGATTCTGAGCACCGGTTCAAAATTTTGAAAAACCCTCTCCTTCGTTCACTGAACGTACCCGAGCAAAACTTCTGAAAATTATTCTGGGCACACCGGGCCTCAGAATCAGGTTCTGTCAGAAACTACGTTCTTTTAAAATACCCAAAAAAAATTAAAAAAAAATTCCTTGAATTTTACGGGTCTTTACATCTGGGTCATTACATTCTCCCCACCTCAGGGCTTTACATCCCCATAAGCTACAACTCGACCTAAGGGAACAAATGGTGGTACTGAGCATGCATCTGAGCCTCCCACTCACATGTGCTCTCCGGGAGGTTCCCATGCTTCCAGCGAATGCGCACCAGATGTCTCGACCATCCACATAGGACCCGCTCCTATCGATCCTCAATTTCTACTAGAACCTCTGTGAAAGTGACCCAATCATCAATGTATAGCTCTCCATGGTCGATGATGTGAGTAGGGCCGTACATGTATTTCCTCAGCTGTGATACGTGGAAGACGTTGTGCACCCGGTGCAACTATCGTGGAAGTGATAAGTAGTAATCCACCTTGAAAACTCTACTAAGGACCTGAAATGGTCCGATAAATCTCTGATATAACGTTCCACCTCGTCCAAATCTCTGTATTCCTCATTTAGGTGATACCCATAGAAAGACTTGGTCACCATCCTCAAACTATAGAGGCATTCGTCTCCTGTTAGTATACGACTTCTGCCTCCTCTGTGCTGTCTTCATCCTCTCCAGGATGATTTGCACCTTCTTTGTGGCAGCCCGTACCATCTCTGGTCCCACTAGTGCTAACTCCCCTGAGTCTTTCTTGCATAAGGTTGATATGCACGGTCACTCGTACAACACCTCAAAAGGTTCCATACCTATGTTAGAGTGATTTTTGTTGTTGTAGGAAAACTCCACTAAAGGTAAGTGATCATCCCAGCTGCGACCGAAGTCGAGGACACAAGCACATAACATGTCCTCGAGGGTCTGAATGGTCCATGCAATCTGACCATATGTATGAGGATGGAAGGAAGTCCTCAAGTGAAGCTATGTCCTGAAATCCTCTTTCAAACCCTTCCATAGTCGGGAAGTAAATTTTGTGACATGATCGGTGACTATAGAAGAAGTTACTCAGTGTGGCCACAAAGTCTCATACACATAGAGGCGTCCCAATCTCTCTATTGAGCCCTGATTTCTGATCGGTAGGAAGTGGGCCAACTTGGTGAGTCGGTCAATGATCACCCAATTCATGTCATGTCCCATGGATGTACGTGGAAGGCCTGTCACGAAGTCCATATATATCCCATCCCACTTCTACTCTAAGACCTCTAAAGGCTATACAAAGCCTGCTGGTACTTGGTGCCTCTCCTTCATTTGCTGACAAGTGAGGCATTGAGAGACAAACTCCAATACCACCTTCTTCATACATGGCCACAAGGGCTGTCGTCTAATTTCCTGATACATATTCACCACTACTCGATGTACTGCTAAAGGTGTGGAACTCCCTCAACACTTCCTCTTGAATTGAAACTAGAACCAAGGTACATCCTCTCAAGAGGATGACATTCTCCCCACCTTCAAAAAATCCATCAGGTGTCTACCCTATAAATATATAAGCATGTCACGTCTCACAGATAGCGTCTCCACATTGCGTCTCCCTGTCATGCTGAAGAAGTGGGGGAGTGACTATAAGAGACTATAGAATGGATGCCCCATCTATATCCATAAAGGATATCTGTAAAGCAGCTAGATGCTATGTCGCCTCCCCTACTTGCTATATCCCAGTTCTCCTGCTAAGTGCATATGTAACAACGTTCCCCTTCATAGGAGTATAGACTATCTCGAAATCATAGTCCTGGAGGAACTCAAGCCAACATCGATGTATCAGGTTCAGGTCCTTCTGAGATAAGATATACCTGAGACACTTGTTATCAGATTACATAGTAAAACGCTCACCCATCAGATAGTATCGCCACATCTTCAAGTCAAAGACCACTGCTGGTTACTCTAGGTCATGGGTAGAATAGTTCTTCTCATAATATCTCAGGTGATGAGAACCATAAGTTATCACTACTCTCTCCAGCATCAGGACACACCCAAGTCCTTTCCTTGATGTGTCTTATTAGACTAAATACCCTACAACTTCCTCTGGAAGCCTCAATATGGGGGCCCTATTTAGCCTCTATCTCTACTCCTTAAAGCTCTGATGTCATCTCTCTGACCACACGAAGGGTAACTCATTCTTCATCAAGGAAGAGAGTGGTGCTAAAACTCTAGAGAAGTCTGGTATGAACCTACGGTAGTAACCATCAAAATGCAAGAAACTTTCTACCTCCATCACTCTCCTGGGTGGCTCCCAAGCTAGTACTGGCTCAATATTCACTGGATCCAGTGCAACTCCAGCCTCCAAGATGACATGACTGAGAAAGTGAACCTCTTGGATCCATAACAAGCACTTTGAGAAATTACCATAAAGCTGTTGCTCTCAGAGTGTGTCATGTACTACCCGCAAATGGTAGGCATGATCCTCCTCACTAGTCGAGTAGATTAGAATGTCGTCGATGAAGACTATGACAAAGAGATCGAGGTATGGTTGGAAGATCCTGTTCATGAGTCCCATGAACACTACTGGAGCGTTGGTTACGCCAAAAGGCATAACCAAGAACTTGTAGTGGCCATACCGACATCTGAAGGCCATCTTCTACACATCCTCATCTCAAACTCTGAGTTGGTGATAGCTTGGTCTAAGGTCTATCGTTGAGAACTACCATGCTCCCTTCTGCTGATCAAAGAGGTCATCAATCATTGAGAGTGGGTACTTGTTATTCAAGGTCACCTAGTTCTTGTGATAGTAGTCGACACAAATCCTCAAGCCCCCATCCTCTTTCTTAGCAAACAGAATCGGGACTGCCAAGGGAGAATCACTTGGCCGAATGAATTTGTTCCCCTACAAGTCCTCAAGCTGTACCCGCAGTTCAGGTAGCTCAGCGAGAGCCATATGATATGTTTGAATATATATCAGTGTCTTCCCAGGGTATAGGTCAATGTAAAAGTACACCTATCTATGAGGTGGCAGTCCGGGAAAATCATTAGGGAAAACATCTGCGTATTGGTCCACCATTACAGGATAGTTTGGACTCTCCATATCAACTATTTTTAGGGTAAAGCAGGCCAACTGATGAATGATCTGCAAAACCATCCTCTATATAAGTCCATCCTAAGCTGCAAAGGCTCCCTTCTCACTTGTGAAGGTGAACCTTGTCCCATTCGTGCGGAGACACTACACTTTTCATTTAATACAGTCAATTTTGGAATGGACTATAGATAACCAGTCCATACCCACGATGACATCGTATGGCCTCAATGCTGCTACGAGGAGATCCTAGCCTAAGCTCTCACCTCCTAGAGTAAGCTCACAATGATGGCACTAGTGTGTAATCTTTTATTCTACTCCCGTAGGAGTCTCCAGCCATAAGGATCGGGCCAATGTCTCCGTCGGAATATCCGAGCTCCAAACGAAGGCAGTGTCAATGAAAGAGTGATTGTAACCAATGTCTATAAGAAATGCATCCAAGGTAGAGTAGACACATATCATACCTTGAAACATCTCTAGAGCACTGTGATCATAAGCCTCAGCTACCTAGAACTGAGCTCTCCCCTGTCAACCTGATCCCTACAGTCGTGGTGGACCTCCTAACAGTGGTGATGGTAAAACCTTGAATCGTCACCCACCGCCTGCTGCAAGACCAACTCCTCTTCCACATCTGCCTTCTCTATGTGGACCATCTCGATCGAATCTCTGTCTCTTCCTGGGCAGTCCTTCGACCATCTTCTAATCATCCAAACAGTGAGTTGGATAGTCACGATCCATGTTACCATGCTCACTGCATGAGTAACCCTGCCCACCCTTGGCATATATGGCTCTATCTCCACTCTGGGTGCCCCGTAAAACTGATTATAAGTCGTGCGATCATCCAAATGTAGGTTTGGATATCTTAGACCACTGAAATAGCTGTGTACTGCCAGCTGTAGAAGACTCATCTACATGTCGACTAGTGGTGGGTCTCACTGCTAGAAACTACTCAGCATGGAAGCTCTCCACTAAGAGGGCTCTCTCCATCACCCTTCCTGTGTTAGGATGCTGAGGGAGATCCTTGAAGACCATATCTCCAACTTGATAACCTGCTCAATGTTTCAGGCCCAATAGAATCGGTCCCGCACCATATCTGTGGATTAGCACGAGAGGTTGGTTAACCTCGCTGAGTATTGTGCTACCATGATGCAACCCTCTTGTAGATGTATTAGCTCATATATCCGCCCACACGAAGGGTGCCTGGGACAAGCTCTTCCAAAAACAGGATCTAGATGTTTTCTATAGTAGTCTCATCTCGTCATGAACCTAAAGCATCAGGATCCACCATTTGACTTCTTCTTTATGAAGGAGACTCACGACAAAGATCACCATAAGGTCTGATGGTGTCCCTACCAGTCCGAAGACTCTCACCACATCCTCCAGCCAATCCTTAGCCGCATGTGGGTCTATCTCTCACCTGAACCTGGGTGGCCTCTAGCATTGGGAATCGTGCAACACACTCAAGCGGTATGCATCATCAACTACTGGGGCTGGTGGCATCGGGGGCCCAATGGAGAGTGGTACCGCTGGTGCCTCCGCTGGTAAAGGGCCTTGCACTAAGGCCTCATCGCTCGGTGAGATATCTGCGTGAACAACTCATGGCGTTCTAACTGGTTTTCCACAAGGAGGCATCCTGAAAGAAACAGATGTGAAGCGATCAAGGATTATACCTGGTGAGATGACATGATTGATCTAACGTAGAGAAAAACATTTGAAAATCACACATGCAATCAGTTTTTTTGTGCACTGAGTTGGAAGTCATTAGTCAGGGTCCTGGTGTATGGATATGTCGGTCGCTGAAGCAACACTAGACTCCCTAAACTAAGAAACACACAAAGTACCCTTAACACTATTGCTTTACAGAAATGAAATATTATAGTCCTATGTTCCGTGGTAGAACCGACACCTATGATAGAAAATTGTCACGACCCGTTGCCCAGGGCCCATGCCGTGACTTCCCTAAGCCCACCTTCTATAAACCAGGGACTGGAGACTAGCACCAAATGTGTGAATCCCTAAAACTAGGAAGCCATTGCCTTTATAAATGGAAATCACACACAATAGAGTATGATTTGGATGTAAAAACAATGTAAAGATTTATACAAATGAAGTGCTGAAAAGTAAAGGGGATGGAAATACAAGCCCAACTGTAATGTACAAATACAACAAAAAGGGGAAAAATAGCTGAAAGGTGAAGAGCAGTTCCTGGATCATCCACCATGGATCCTACCTGAAGGGTAGGTATAGATAGCCACCATACCACTCCACGTCCTTTTGTATCCTCCGTGTACCGACTCGTCATAAGGTCCACCTCCGGGTACCGTCCAATCTTGCTATTCTGATCCTTAGTCTTCACTGTCCATCGTCTGCAACCAACACAACGAGGTGAAGGTATAGCCCGTGCAGGGGTGAGTATAATGATACATTCTAGGGACCCCGAGACCCTCAACATCTCAAAAAACCCAACAAGGATAAAACACATTTATTAAATCAATAGATAAACTCACTTAGGTATATTTCCATACATATACCTACGTTTCCAAGTAATCTATCTCAATTATGAGGTGAACACAAAAGTTTCTGACTTAGATCAACTAGGATTTTTATTCACATTATCGAAACCATGACTTCTGAAGAACTCATCCTCTGTCGAGTACAGTGGGCCTGCCATCAACTACCATGAACTTCCCCCTATCCTTGGACTGCTGAGGTACTCCTCCTGTCAAGAACCGTGGGTCTACTGGGCTCACACAAAGGCACTACCCACTGGGGGTATGCAGCCAACTATAGGGAGCTTCCCATAATAGCCTATAGAGGAACTCCTCCGGTCTAGTACCGTGGTCTACCACCAACTACCAGGCGCTCCTCTGCCATGGGTCTGCCGTTAACTATCAGGCGCTCCCCACTGGGCTAGTCGAATCACATTGAGTCCAATCGGTCAAGCAGTCGTCACATCTCAGCCAGTTACTAGGTCTCTGTACTCTGCTCTCTCATCTCTGGGAAGGTCTGCTCCATGAGCTATAAGTCAATAATCCAATTGTCACGATGTCCCATGTAGAAGTATCTCAAAGGTCCAACTCGTCATAGCAGTCTCAATGCAACAGACCGAACGTCAACCAGATGCCCGGTCTGTGAGTTATAAGCTTTTTTGTCACGGGGGCCTAGTTGGATTCATGTATGATCCAAAATGACCGTATCTTAAAATTACCTAGAACTCTAGTGGGGTATACTCAAAGGGACCATCACGTTCCAAGAATACTAGTGCTGCCAATGATTTGTCAAACATACGTCTGCTGCCAAAGATATGGCCAATAAATGTAAAGGGTCGGTAATGGGTCTTGGTCGAGTCCGACCTGGTCAGAATAACTCGGCCAAACCCAGACTGGGATGACCCAGTCAGGGTCAACCCGGTCAGCCCGCTGGTTTCAGCCCAGTCTGATGGGACTGGCCCAGTGGACTGTGGGTGCGGTTCGACCCGGAGGTCACTGCGTAGGCGGCTTGGCCTAGAGGTCGGGGCTGGTTCGGAAAGCGCTGCGAGGGGCGTGTCCTGGAGGCTCGGCCTAGGAGGTCGGCAGGTCATGGGAAGGGAACTGGGATGCCGTGTGCGGCGTGTACAGTTGGAAGGGCACCAAGTGGGGCTTCTGGAAGCCGTGTGGGGCATGGGAAGGGGGCCGAGGGGTGGAGTGGGGCACGGGTAGGGCAACGGGAAGGGCGAGGGCAGGCAGGAGGGGCGCCGGGCTGGCCGCGCTTGGTGCCAGGCTGGGCGCAGGTAGGGCACAGGCAGGATGACGGGGCACGCGGGAAGCCGCGGACAGGCCGGTTCAGCGCGGCTCAGGACGACACAAGCTGGCGGTGTTCGGCCAGAAGCATCGGTGCACGGAGGGGGTGGTGTGATTCACATATGACGTGGGTAGCGCATCCATTGTCATTATCTCCTTCATTTTCGTTGCCTCGTTTCCATGCCAAAGCAACAACACAAAATATCGATGGAGGGATTTGGGCCATGTTAGTTTGGCCCGTACCCTCTGCATTTTGAGGTGATCAAAAAAGGTTCCTCAAAGGAGTACGATGAACATCAATCATTTGAAATAAATCACATCAATTCCTTTCAACGAAGATGAGAAAAAGAAAAGGAATTTTACTCAAAGTAAACCCCCTACCATCATTTGCCGTTCATCGTTCTTTGACAGAGCCTCAAAAGGTAGATGAAGAATTTTGTCGTTCATCGAGTCCGCCACATGCTTCCAATCCAAAGCTGCGTCAGCTCATGGAAGATGCTCCTAGTTGTTAGGAGTCTGAGGATGAAGTCGAAGAAGGATCGTATTTAGCGTTGTTGTTCTTCGTTTTTCATTGGAAGAATTCAAATCTTCCCAAGCTCTCCTCCCAAAACACCCAAGGAATCCACCGTAATGAACAATGCCCACTAAAATAATATTGTATTGTCTTTTATTTTAGATGATTCCACATAATTTAAAAAGAATGAATTCAATTAAATGGATCCCCCTAATTAATTGTCAAGGGTTTTCACATTTAATTAAAAGCGTTGTCTCAGGAAATAACGAGGAGGATTTGGCACACTTAACTAGAGGAGTTAGAGAGCATCTCCATCCTTAATGAGGGAGAATTGAGAGGTTATACTCTCCTCCCATTAATAGAGGGTTAAGACCCACGTGGTCACCACGCTGTAACCTCTCACGAGAGGTTATGTTCGGGTGGGTTCCACCACCATAACCTTTAATGGAAGGTTATGGCATGGTGGTCCCACCTCTAACTCTGATGAGGAGGTTTTTAACTACCAGTCACCCACATGGCATCTTTTAAAAAATAAAGTGGCGCACACATTATTTAATTATTTTCAATGAAATCCTGAAATTCAAATTTTACTCTTGACTCACTGCCATCAATTTAAATGTATCCTTAAGAGAATACTGGCACTGTGAGTTCAGTGGTTCCCTCAGATTTCAATTTAGACCATCGGTCCAAAAGTTATAAAAACATGCTTGTACGTTTACTAAACGTACCCGAACAAAACTTTTGAAATTGATTCCGGGCACACCGTGTATCGGAATCAAGGTTCGTAAATTTTTGTGGACTAATAAAAATCGAATTTATTAAAAAAACTTCCATGTGATTTCTGGGTCATTATATAATTAAATACTCTGGTGTATTATTTTTAATATGATAATTGAATGGATTTTTTTCAGGTTGTTTTAGAAATCATTAGATAATAATTCCAATAGGAATTGTATAACATGATTTGAAATAGATTATTAGTGGTAACACATGATATATTATTTTACACTTCACCTATAATATTATATAGAGTTATGTATTCTATAGAATAAAATTAATCGTGTGATTTAATAGACAGCCTATATTGAATAAAAAGTTTCACAATGTTTTATTTTAAATAACTAATGTCATAAAAACATGATTATATAAAATTTAAGAGTAATTCCATGTGAATTAAATGGGTAAATTATTGGAATAGTGTTTAGAGGATACAAATGTACTAGCATTTGAATTAGTAACTCTATATCAAATTGATGTGTTGGATTTTTTTTGTTTGAATAGTGTTTATTGTGTGGTCATTGTTCATTAATGATATATAATGAGGTGTTTAGATCATCATGTGGCATATTGAAATGTAAAAGGTTTTTTACATATCAATGTACTTTCTTGGTTGGGATTAACAACAAGTGTGAAATAAAATATTATACAAATGTATAAACTAAAATATTAACTTATATAAATACAAAAAATAATTTAAAATTATATCCACTAAATATTCGTACCCATATTTCCTCCAAAAAAATTTCCATTAATTCAATTTTAAGGTGACTCTTTCAGAGTGGAATGATAGGAATGATGTCAAATTATTTGAAAAACATCACAATAGATCTCTTACATTCTATCTATATTTCTTGAATCATTTGATTACCCTCGTTATAGTCAACCATTAGATTTGTGGTGCCATTAACCACCTAATTCTTTCATGTATTCCCAAACTTCTTAGTGGATGATCTATTTATGAAGGATAAAATATAATATTATATCAAAATAACTTATAAATAAAATCTAGTGTCATATTTTTTTGTGATTCATTGAATATATCCAACCTAGTCCATTTAATGGTACCATTGGTACACAGGACTCTAATGAATCATAAACCAATACAATATGAGTGGGATATAATGTATGCTCATGAGGCTCAGAATTTGTCGATGTATAAGTGAAATGGGCATGAACAAATGTGCTAATATATGAAGATGTTAATGGAAAAATATATCATTAACAGATATGTAAAATTATAATAATGATGTGTAGTATGATCCATAATTATGTAACGAAAAGAAAAAATATGAGGATTAGAATAAAATAGTGGTGGAAACATAGTCCACCAAAATATCGTGGGTGCCTTAAATGATAATGTGGGAAAAGAAGGTGTGATGGATTGCATGTTCAATGCCATGACATGATATGATAAGGTATGACAAGTGTTGTGCATGGCTATATTACCACCTACTTTCATTATCATTCTAAGAACCAATACCTGCATCTTCATCAAAGAACAATTTTCTCCTAGGTGGTGGATCCTGATTAAAAGTTAAAAATAATAATAATCACGTGAAATTTTATTTTATTTATTAATTTATATTTAAAATATAACAATAATATCATAGAGTAGTATAGATACTCTCATATATATATTATGTGACAATAATTCTCTTCCATCTTCTTCCTTAACATATATTCAATATTCATCATTTCGTACATTTAAAAAGAATAAAATTTATTTTAAATTTATCACTAATGTGTATGAGAACAAGAAGGAAGATGCGGAATAACATAATTAAGGAATACAAATTAGAAAACCTGATATAGGATATGTTTTGATATAAAAAATATTATTATATTTTTCATGAATAATATCTATACTTTAATGATAATACATATAATAATGAAGGCCTTTTGGTCATTAGAGGAATAAAATGGTTCAATTTTTTCTCAATTTGATCCGATTTTATTTCGGTTAGGCCATTTATTCCATTTTGATCAACTGATTATCGATTTTTTCTATTTTTTTGGTTTTTTACTATTGTTTCATATTTTGGGTAAGGAAATATTTCATTTTTTTAGGATGTTCATTTTAATTTTATTGATTTTCATTCTAATATGTTTAATATATTTCAATTAAATTTATCTTGATTATGGTTCTAATTGAAGTGTTTCTCCATCGTTTGGTTTGGCATGTTCAAATACAGTTCAATACAATATAAGAAAATGAAACTAAAAGAAAACATTATCCATTATATATTAAATACTCACTCAAGGGTCAGGTTAGATAATTTTTTTTAATATATAAAAACCAAATTTGAATAGTATAACCAGAATAAACTAAGAAGAGCTAAACAAAATTACCTAAGAAAAAATTTTGATGGTTATATATATTTCCCACCATAAAATCAAGATGAAAATAAACACTATCAATGTAACTATTAGATTCATAAAAAAAACATATTGGTACTAATGGGAGTAGTGATGGAGTCAATTTCATCATAACCATCATAAAAAATGTATTTTTATTACATAAATAATGACAGAATATTTAGTTCATAGATGATATTTATCCTAATAAACGTTTTCCCCCTTGATGCCAAAATTTCTATTACATAAGTAGAGATATTTTGATTCATGATAATAACATTAAATCCAAAATAATCAATTAATTTTTTATACATCTTCATAAAATCAAAGCACTTTAATTTCATCATATCGACTCAAACATTGGATTAATAATCCAATATTAATATTTTCTATGACAAAAAATAGTAGTATACATTTTCAAATCGAGATCTAATAACAATTTCACTAGCATAATAGTCTCTTGTGGGAATTACCATATCACCTTATTTTTATTCTCAAATTTTCATTTATAATTTATGGATATCAATTATTTACACATTTATCACAATTTATTTTCATTCCCAAAACACATAATTAAGATTAAATGATAATGGTAAAAAAAATTTAGAGACAGATTCAACAAGAAATCTCAATATTTGAAATATAAATGAATATTACCATTACCTAAATATTAATATTATTAATTTATAATAATAATAATTCTAAATTAAATTTCAATTGGGAATAATGCTCATTTCAATTAATTTTATATCTCCTTATCAAGGATAAATAACAATGATTAATATTTTTATTTTTTTTATATTACCATGGGAATATATAGAAATTGTTTAACAGGTATGTATAAAAACATGATATTAGATAACAAGTAAATATAATTATTACCAATGTTATGTAGTCATAAAAAATTAACAGTTATGAAAAAAATTAGATGTGAAATCTCCCACTCTTCAAGGATAAAGGTAGTAAATGTATATGATCTGGGAATTACCCCTATATTGGAATGTGATAGAAAAATGCTTAAAACATTATCATACTTCTCTTCTTCATTTCTCATTAGAAAATTTTATGTCATAGTAAAATCATAAATAGACATTGAATAGAAATCCTTACATTCCCAAACCATGGAAAAATTAATGATAGAACCTCAAAGATGATTCCTATTTTGAGAATGAGGTAGTAAGGCATTCATTATTTTTCAGCTGTATACATCCAATGAAATGTTTCTAACCCTTTATGAATTATTTCATTTTTATTATAGAGAGTTAGACAAAAAATTCATGTGAGAGCTGTTGGAAGAATCTTTTTATCTAACTCACAAAAACATTAATGGTGCCTCTTACATAATTTTTTTTCTAGAATTTCATAGACCTCATCTTAGTGAAAAGATCTCTATAAAAATGCACAACTGAATAACTACCACTCATAAATTATTGGATAATAAATAAATGAATTTCTTCTAATGAACTCTGGAGGAAGGATGTGATAATAACATGCCTTAAAATATTTCATCTTAGAATATCATTAATTTACCCTTTTTAATATTTTTCTTGAATATTCAGTGGTTACATTAACAACCACTAGTATTTATAGAAATTAATTTTTAAATATCATGTTGTAGTTATCATGTATTCTTAAACACTAATTTTGATCATTCTTTGGACTGGTTTCATTTGGGGTTGTTTCATTTGAAAGCATGGTTAATTTAAAAAATTCATTGAAAGGGAGTGATCAATTCATGATTTTCCTAAAATGTGCACTATGCTAGTGAATACTACAAAACCAAAGGGACTACGTATTTTTGATTAGTTAGTGCAAAATTTTTAAATAATGTATCCCCACGTTATAGTAACATGCACTAAAAATAAATGGGAGTGTATATTTAGGAGAAGGGTTATCCAAAAAATGAATCATTTCACAAATATATATTTATACATCTATCTAAAATTCCTAGAATGGTTTTAAAATTCCCAAAATCAACATTTTAGACCACAATGGACCAGTATAACCCCAAAATAGTTTATACTTTTTTTGATATCTACCAGGTGTATTTTTTTGTCCCCTCATATGCCTCCTAGATGAAGGTCAATGTATAGACAATGGTGTTTGATATACTCTTAGTTACGTTCCTATTCTAGTTGTCTATCTTGCACCCCCACCTCTTTCATCTTTATCGTTTATTAGATATCATTGTTGATAGAAGGATATAATTCTCTCTATTGTAGATCTTGGATCTAGGTGTGACTCATGAACTCAATTGTCATCATTCTACATTTATTAATCCCAATTATTATTAGAGTTTTGAGATTCCATGATCCCTTGGTAGGTGGTTCCTCTTTTATTTTCCAATTTATTTAAACTTGAATAGCATGAATTGTTTAATTTTTTTTCAATTGAATGTGTTACATTTAATTCAAATGACATTTAGTTGGATAAAATTCCCATTATAATAAAATGGTGGATTTGGTTTTGGAAATTAGATTTTGGAATGAAATTGAAAAAAACCGCATATTCCATTGAATTAGTTGTATTTTTTAAATTTATGGTATTTGGTGGAACCTAAGTTGTTCAATTTAATTTTTTTAAATTGATATATTTTTTCTAAAATAAAATAGATGAATTTAATTGAGTGGTTGTAATTGTGAAATTTACTTGGATAAATTTTTTTATATTGATATTTGTGAAAAAGTTATTAAAATTTTTATGATAGAAACCATTGGGGTTTATCTTTGAAAAAAACTGATTTTATTAAAAGCATGTTTTCGTGTTTTGAATGGAAATTTGGAATATCAGAAATGGATAATTAGATAAATTATATTCTGATAAGCCATTATGTAAATTTTCCATCATTGATTATTTATTAGAGCATAAGATAACCATTTGTAGTTAGTTATTTATTTGGATTCCACTCTATGATTTATAATATCCCAAACATAAACTCTACATGTCTCATCACTAACGGGATTTCTATGAAATTTACTTTGGCTATACCAAAGTGAAGTGTGTATACACATATTCCCATATCACATTGAGTGTATAGAGTCACATAGATAAGAACTATTTTACCATTTTTCATATGTCCATGTCATTTGATTTTTTGTATTAGAAACGAATATATGATGTAATTGTGATCTTTTTACATTCTTTATGATTTATATAAACTGTTTTATATGCTATGTTTAATAAATCCATTTTTTGAAATTATTTTGATAAATTTAAATTTAATATATGATTTGATTATATATTCCGTTGAAATTAGAAACATATTTATTTAAATTAGAATGATTTATTTTATTAGATAAATGTTGTATTTTATACTAGATTCCTTGGTGAGAACCTAATGGTATTATATATGATAATATACCTGGGTCTTAGGGTGATTTTATACTGTCTTATATTAGGATTCAATAAGGGAAATCCACTACATGGACATGGTTCTTCTTATTGATCATTGGTCTCATGGAGTTGCTTCCTTTAGGTCATGGGTAATCTATCTTATTTTTCGTGTACTTTACTATAGTACATTGGGGTTTTTATTCCAATTGAACTTCTTGCATAGTTCTACCTATTTATTTTTTTATGTATAATGTCTTCATTATATGTTTCTGCAAAATATTAGCAGAAAAATATTTTTTGAATTTCAGATTGTATGATGCCAAGTGCTCGTCTCCAGCCCATTGGGATCGAGGACACCCTTCAGGTCATGTAAGTGCAAGCTCAACTGTCAGGTTTCTATGGATCTTACGATGGTTCAACACAAAGTGGAATCAAATCTGTATGTTTTCCATCATTACATGACGCCGGTATGTAGTTTTTTCTTCTTTTCAAGATATAAGAGATAGTTTTGATTGAGGGTTTGATCATATCTCAGCAAATATAACCTTATGTCAATTGGGTTGGTTTTGAAAAATATTATTTTTCTATTAGTTTTAATCTTTTTAGAAATTTTATTTGGCTTTTTGAAATCCAAATTTGGTGTCCATCTATTCGGATTAAGATCTCCTTGTTACTTAATATGTGTTTTAATCAGATTTCTTATCTATTGTCTGTTGATGTTGTGTAGAATCATGAATCCAAGAAAGTTTGTGAATCAGATGTAGAGGAATGTATTTTTTGGACATCAATGATAAAATACTGTTCTGGACCTGAATCTGGTAAAGTGGATCATGCATATTATCCAAGATCTAGTATAAGAGTCCCCACCATCTCTTGTTCGGGCTTAATGTATAAAACATCGAATAGATAATATTAGTATTAGTTCTCATTATTTAATAATATATAATCCAACAATGTTCAATGGCTCAAATTATCCTCGTGAAGATAATGAATGGTTGATATGATGAAGTGTTTTTTGGATTCTTGGAGACACCTGAGGAAATCATTGTTAAGTGCGCCAGCTTTTTATGGAAGGAACAAGAAGGAGATGGTGTGACCCTATAGTGACAGAGAATATTCATAGTGGATTTGATTTGAAAAAATTAAGGGTTTATTTACCGACTTGTTATATATAGAGTAGATTATGTTGGCCATGTATATGGATTTTTTCAAACATGAACATGTAGATAGGACCATGATTGAATATGAAAAATATTTTTTCAAGATCGTGCAGATCACTCCTTAGAGAATATAAAATGAGATGATGAAGTCTCTAAGGTTCTAGCTGGGACATAGATATGATATTCAATTTCAGGTTTTCATTTTTATAATTAGTTATTATGTTGATGTGCCAGATAAAGAACTCATGGTCAAAATTGAACATGATGGGATGTTAGGGTTGTTTGGATAATATTTCCCACATTGTTGGGGTGTGGACACCATCAATGGAAATATGAATTATGATTAATCAAATGTGGGTTCTGGATTTTAGCATTATTATAAAAATCCTAAATATCCTATTAAGGGTCCTTTTGTTTCTTACTATGGTGGAAATACATGACATTAAAAGATTTTGTGCTCTATGACACCTAAGGTATGTTTCTCTTACAGATACTCATGTAATTTTCAGAAGAGATGACATGTTTATTTCACTCCTGATATTTTTATTGGATCATAATCACATACTAAAAAAGGGTGAAATCAAATTCTTCATTGAAAAATTTGTTGTATCCACAAGCATCATTAAAAAACCTTTTACAAGTAGTGGAAGACTCTCCCCAATATGCGAATACGAGTCCAACGACCATGATAGGTAACATTTATATAGATTTTTAATTAGCGACTACATTATTTTATATAGGTACATCTCTGTCATTTATTTTAATCCATATTATAATTAAACTAATTCTTCATTATAATCTTTCATCACAAGTGAAAGACATTACGACACATCTTGGAATAAAGAGAGAGCAGGTTATTCAAAGTCCCACTTATTTTTCTCTCTCTATCGAATATTCATATTTATTTGGGTTTTTGGTTTTCAACATGAAACCTATTAATTTATCATTCAGAATGGATTGTATCATTTATAATAGAACCCAAATTGATTGTTATAATTTATTGATCTCCTTCAATACATCTGATTGGGAATACCCTATCTTCCTTGGATAATTAAATTGAGGGATGACCAGAGTTGGAACTTATTATCTGGAGATGAGGAGACAGATATTTGTGATTTCAATTGATTTGGAAAAGGACTTATTTATAATTGATCGACCTCAAGTTTTTTTTGATTTTCCCAAGCGGTTCCCTTCTGACATCTCTGGTCTTGCACTGGTGATGGATTTCGAGATTTCTATCGATTTAGTTCATGGTTGTCAAACAGTGTCTATTACCACTTACTATATAGAACTATCAAAAATAAAAGAGATTAAGAATCTATTTGATGTTATTTTAGAGAAATTATTTATATTCCTAAATATTCCACCATGCGAATAATAAAGACGATGTATCCCTCCACCTTTGTGTTTATTATCGAAAACAAAATCTAGTTTCTAGTAAATAAAAAATAATCTTTTCTTTAGATTGATCATATTTGTAAATAATTAAACAGGGATAGTTGGGTTTTTAATGTTTATCTTTTATCTGGTTATTATTGGTTTAGGATAACACAATCTAATGTTCAGAAATTAGCCTTTTAGATAAGTTACCCCCTTATTAGATTATTATTTGGCGATTTGGTTCTACTAATTATATTGATGTCTTTATAGATTTAATGAATATTATTTAACCTGACTATCGCAATACCATCGTTGTATTATCTATGGATGAACTCCTCATTTACACTATGTTCATAGGTGGATCATTTGTGTCATCTGAGATCAGTTCTGGATTTTTTGAGAAATCATCTAGATTATTCCATGATTTAAAAGTGTGATTTTGAGATACGGTAAGTGATGTTATTGGGACACTTTGTGTCTGAATATGGTATATCAATTGATCTTGAGAATTTGAAGGATCTTATGTCATGGGATAAAACATAAAATATCTTCAGGATTCAGAGCATAATGAGATTATTTGGTTATTATGTATAGTTTATAAAGGAATTATGAAAATTGGATACTCTGATGATGAATCTATCTTGGAAAGGAGTAATGTTATATTGTGATAAAAATGATAGATTTATTTTGCTGAGATGAAAATTATTTTGAATACTTATTCTGTGTTGACTCTCCCAGAGGTTGGACATGGATGTGTGGTCTTCTATAAGGCATAATGTATTGGTTTGGGTTGTGTTATTTTTTTATATGATAATGTCATTTTTTGTGGCTCTCTACAGCTTAGGCCACACAAGAAGAATTATTTGTCCCATGAGAATGTACTCATATTTGTGATTCACACACTTAAGAGGTTAAATCATTACCTTTATGGAGAATGGTTGATTATGTTTTCATACATAAATATCATGAGTCATATCTTCTCTAAAAAATATTTTAATCTCTTCTAGAGTCATTCAGTGGATTACATGAAACCATTTGACTTTGAAAATGACTATACATCATGTAAAGGGAATGTATTTGAAAATTCCTTGAGAAGGATTGTTCTGACCTAGGTATTTGAAGAATCTTTAAAATTTATAAACATGATGGATCTTTCTTCATAGTATCATATAGGAGTTCAGGAATCAAGGGTTGAGGTTTCCTCTTCTAGTGTTCAATTTTCATCATCTATTCTCATGATTATTCTTCAGGAACAGAATCTTTACAATGAGTTATGTAAAATTAGAGGCTCTATTTAAGGTGGGGAGACCATGTTTTAGTGCTATTTCCCCAATGAGGTCATTCTATGCTATTGAAATAATGTTTTGTTCCCTTAGCGGCAATTAAAAATGTGATGTGAAATTTCTATATATCCTAGTGGGTAGTGGACCCAGAACTATGAAGATGTTATATGATATATGACAGTCGTTCTGGTTTCCATTTATGAAATGGTGATTTTTGAGTTTTTTTCTCATTATTAAACATTCCAATAGTCCATAGACAAGCACCAAAAACCTTCATGTTTTCTTCATACACATCTACTGCAAACATGGAGGTGGGATGAGATATCAATGGATATTGTGGTTAGGATTCCACATACCCATAAAATGAATAATGTTATATGGGTTGTGATCAATAGCCTGACATAGTCGGCTCACTTTATACCCATTCGTGATAAAATAATGGTTGTGGAGTTGGGAAATACCTATGTGAAATATATTATTTATTTTCATAGAGTTTCATATACTCTATTCTATGATAGGGCTCCGAGGTTCTCATCACATTTTTGGATATGCATTCACATGGCACTAGGATATCAAGTCCATTTGAGCACAACATTACATCTGTAGTTGGATATCCAGAAATAAAGAGTTATAAAAATTATCATGAATTTGATTTTCACATGTATTTTCACCTATGGTGGTGTTTGGGATGATCATTTGGATTTTATTGATAATTTTTATACCAGTAGTTACCAATAATTGACTAGGATGGATCCCTTAAATTTATAATATGTTCAGACCTATAGATCATAAAAAATTTTGGATAGAGATTGGTGAAAGTTCCTTAGAATGTCGACAATTGCATCAAGATATAAAAGAGAATATGAAATTGATTCATCAGCTATTTTTTAATGAACTGGGAAGGTATTTTTGTAGACCATTGGAATTCTATGTTTGCGACAAGTTGTTACTATAAGTTTCTCCTCGGTTGGGCCATCATTCACAATGGAGGAAATGGAAACATCATCCATATTTTGTGGGACCATTCAAGGAATTTGAGTTAGTGGGTAAGGTTTATTATCATTTATCACTTTCATAGTAGCTGATGTCAACACATAATGTGTTATTTATCTCTAAAATTTGAAATTACATACCTAATACACCTCGTTTTCTGAGATGGTGTGATCTTGAGGTTGAACCTTATTTATCCATAATAGAATGGATTGTCAAGATATTTGATTTTGAAACCATGGTACTTCATGAGATGAAGATACATTTTGTTTGAGTGTTTTAGATGATCATTTATGATTCTAATGAAACGTGAGAGAGGGATGAACTGTTGATTGAGAATTAGAATCATCTTTTCTGGGTGAAAGCTTATGAGTAGGCAATCTGATGATAGAATGATTATATTCCGGGGAAGTTGTAACATATTATTACTATCTTAATCTATTCAGAAACCCATCTTTTGACCATGATTTTGGTTTGGTTTTTTGAGGGTTGTGTCCGGAGAAAAAAATATTAATTTTGAAAATTCTGGGGATGCTAATGATTTTCAAATATTTTTCCAAAACTATCTTCCCAACAAGATCAAACTGTGAAAGCCATGGTAGTGGGATTTTTCACAGTTGGGGAACAATTTCACAAATTTTGTACCTAATTAGTATTATCCATGCACCTAGAAATAAATGATGTATGTCTAGGGTATCCAATTTGGTCTATCTGTGAGGTCGTTCTTAGCTAACCTTATGTACATGTTTTGGATAATCCAAAAATTGTTTAAAAATTCATAAAACCCTATTTTTATACCCCTAAAAACCTTTAATACCTGAAATTAATTTTTACATCCAGGAGAGCTCCAAAGAGACATTTTCCCCTCAAAATCCACCCTCAAGTGGATCAAAGCTTGATGAATGGTGTTCGATGTTATACGGTTTGTTTTCTCTCACAGTTAACTGTACCGTGCCATCTCCTCCTTCTACCTTAGGGGTTCTTAGATAATTTTTTATTGGAGGATATAATACCCTCTATTTTATATCATCCCTATAGTTGTGATTATTTAATTACGTTGTTGTCAATCTATGATGGAGAATCAATTTGAGGGATAGAGTTTTGGGATTTATTAGTCCCTATGTGCGTGGTTTTTTTTATGTACCAAATTAATGAACCCTAAACTATTTGAATTGATAAAATTTATATCAATTGAATGTGTGGTATTTTATTCCATGAAAATGAATTGGTTAAAAAACTAATTCAATTTTATAGGGGGATTTGGTTATTGAAATTGGATTTTCACATAAAATTAGGGACCCCTAATTACATTTAATTGGGGTGTGTTTGTAATGTTTATGGAATTTTGTGGAATTTAAAAAGTAGAATTTTAAAATATTAAATTTGATAAAAATTATTAAAATTAAAATATTAAATTAAATTTGGGATTTTTTATTTTCAAAATGATTTGGTGAAATTGATTTCAAATTAGTATCTCTAAAAAATGGATTAAAATGGTTCTGATTGAAAGCAATGTGTTTTAAATTTGGGATATGCATGTTCTGATTAAAAATCCGTATGGTTTTTAAATGTAAAAAATTCATATTTGAAATGGAGAATGGGATTAATTATAATCCAATAATCATTAATGTACATTTCATATTATTAATTTTTAATTTGAGAACATTAAATTCTAAGCTATTTAGTGAGTGATTTGGGGAACACTATACGATTTAAAATGTCAAAAAACATAAATGAAGTAGTCACCTCACTAATGGGATGGTGATGTAGTCATCGTTGGCCATACCATAGGACCTTTGTAAACACATATTACAATGTAACATTATGTGTGTGGTGAAACTTATCCTTGAACTGTCATAGCTTTATGTATATGAACATGTTTATTTCTTCTTTTTTTGAAATGCATATATTACATTATTTGAAACACTTTAATATGAATTATAATTTATATATTGGTTTTTATATAATATTTTCAATTAATGGATTTTTTTAAAGAATTTATTCTATTGAAAATGTCAATAATGATTTTTTTAAATATTATTTTGAAATATCGAAACATTTATTTAATTTTGACATATTTATTTGGTAGATTAAATTTAAAATAACTTATAGAATATGTGGTGAAAACCTAATAGCCATTTATCGAAATCCTTATATATGTTGACATGTGTTTTTAGATTATCTTTTTTAAGGTTTGAGTATGGGAAAAAACAAAACATTGAGGTGGTTCTTTCAATTGATCCTCGGTCTTGTAGAGTTTCATCTATTGGGACTTGCTTTATCTATACTAATTTTCTAGTACATTTCTATATTAATTTGGGATGTTTATACCTTTTTGGATTCTGGTACATTTCTCTCTATTGATTTTATTTTATATTCACGCTATCATTTTAATATGCTTCCAATATTTTGGTCAAATTGTTTTTTCCCACATTCATTTTGTTTAATGAAAGGTCATAGTAATCGACTCATGGGGATCTAGAATGTAATCCCACCTATAAATTTGTTGTCTAAGTTATCATGTTACTGGGGTTACCAGGTAGGTTTTTGACAGTGTTTTGTCTACCCATGTCATCACATAAGAACAACACATAACAATATAATTATTTTCACTAATGCACATAATATCTGATTCTTCTCTAGTAACAAATCCAAAATGTCATTAGAAGATCATAAATAATATTTTTTTTCTTTACCATGACATTTATATGGAATTCAAGAATCATTTTATAGATAAATTTTCAATATGAATTAGGAAAAATGAATGAAAAAAATATATTAATTAATAAGACAACATAAAGAAGATAATTTTCTTCTTCTAATAGTAATTGGTTTTAGTGAAAACATTATTCCTCTTTATAGATTTCATATGACCTATTTTGAATTAAAAAATGACATATTTTAATTCATTTATATTATAATTTATATACCTAAAATGTGTTTGATTTTTGGTATATATTGTATTTTAAAACCATCAATTTTTATTCCCATATAGATGATCCATTGGTAAGAATAATCTATATATCATCATAATGAAACTAAAATCATATTTATGTCTTCTAGATTGTGTATTTTTTATAAAAAATAAGACATCAATGTTTTTCCTTCGTGCTCCTGTAGAAAATCATTGTATTAGTAGGAAAATAATTTATTTTCCACAGAAGAGCATCACACATATGAATTATTTCTTTCAAAGAAGCATCATATGTGTTCACGCCCACGTTATGAATATGCATAAATATTTTTATTAATGGTTTCACGTATACAACTATATCATTTCTCGGATCCAAATTTCCATATATCAGTATACTAAAGAAAGTGAATTGATTTATCATACACATCCTTAGAGGATGGTTATAAATCTATCTGAAAAATGACCATGTGCTCTATAATGTAAGAATCATTGAAAACATATTATTGAACTCACTTTATATAACAAACCTATCATTAGGCACATCATATGAAAAATAATGATATTGAGCATCTAAATTTTCCTGAAAATTCTTATAATGGATGAACCAACCCATTTTAATCCTTAATTATTATACTATCATACCATAAAATATTTGTTCATATTTCATGAGACATTAAAATATTCTAGTGTCCGGAAATTAATGGAATGTTTTACATTATTTTCTTATGAAACCCAAGATGGTGTCCTCTCGTGAACATTGCTTCCCAAAATATATGGAACATTTTATAATACCAGTTTTTTCATCAGTTTCCTCCTTGAATATGTGACAATGTATTTAGAAATTATGAAATTATTTATAAAAAAAACCATGTTCATTAACTAAATTTCATGCCATATAATGGTTTCTAATAATAATTATATCATCTATAGGTAATTCATTCAAGCACGTACGAATATAATTAATTGATGTATTATAAATACCAAAGATTATTTTCGTTTAAAATAGTATAATTAAAAACAATAGATATTTCATTTAACAACATTCCTTATATACAAGATTCATGATAGGGTAATTAAAAATTTTATCCATATCATCATCACATTTTTAATTGCATGAATTATGTGCACTTGTGTCAAATTTGTATAGGGTTTGAACCTTTTATTTGTCATGATGAATACTAATCTAAAACTAACCATCAAATAATTTCTTCATTATAGTCTTCTCATTCAGATTATAAACATTTTTATATTTCATTTTCTCCCTATTGTGATAACGAACATAGATATTTGTTTAAATTCATATTTTCATATATGGTAGAAATATTATTCATGAAATTAAATTTTTCTTCCATAACAATTATGCCATGGGAAATATATATGTATAATATTTAAAGAATGGCTAAATGAAAAATATAAAAAACTCTACATCTTATTTTGAATTTTACATTACATCCAATAACATTCTCAAACCAATATCTATCAATTAAGTAGAAAATATTATATTTTTGGAGAGAAAAGAATGTAAATATGATATAATTTAAATCGTAAATTTTTTTACGGAATGAATAATTATTCAATTTATTTGAAACCATAACTAACAACAAGTCTAAGTGAGAAAAATAATATAAAATAAAAAGACAAATAAAATATATAACCAAATAATATATATATATATATAAGTGAAATTAAATTCCATTATATAATTGACAAATAGAAAAACATAATATAGAAAAAAATATATTTATAATTTCTGTTTTTATTTTTTTTATTATTACATAACATTTTGAAAAAATACATTTATTATTCTATAAATTCATTTTTAAAAGAATTTTATTTCGATTCTTAAATATTTGAAAGAAACAAAAATTATAAATTTAGCATTTATAAATCCATAATTAGTGGTTTATTATTTTGAGGAATGTTAATGTGAATCCTTTATTTCTTTTAGATAAATTGAAAAATGTGATTCTATATATGATATAGTAGTGATTATTCATGGTATTTATATAATAAATGCACCTTCATTGGATGTGATATGATATTAATGATAGTCTTGATGGTAATATAATTTGGATTCTTAATCCTATATACATATTTTAGTTTTCAATGGGATGTTTTATAATTAAACTAAATGGGTAGATCCCATGTTGTGAATGTGTGGTTTGATGTTGTGGAATATGTAATTTTTCCATGGCAGATGGTGTGCACGTGGTAGACACTGGTACAAGTGATAGATCCAATTTTGAAGAGGAATTTTGTGGAAATAATGTTTTTATGGTACTAAAATTAATCTTATCAGGGCTATTAGATTAATAGAGTGATTCTAGGTGTAGTTTCATGTTACTCTTATAGTGTGGAACTAGATTCTCTAACAATTTATATAGGAGTGTGAAATTATTCAGTTCTTATCTAATTATAGTGGTAATCACACTCATGGAATGTGTTTCCCCATATTTAACATGAATTTGGTAGTATATTAGTGTAAACCAAAAATGAATAAATTATATTGTGGTTTCATTTACTTGTACATTAGGCATCAATATTTTATTTAATAGTGAGCATTATTTTTATTTAAAATGACTGATATTTTTAACTATGAAGACAACATGTATAGAGGAACCAAATCCTATTGTATGAGTTATTAATTTCATTAATGTGATGAATTAAAAAATAGATGTGTCTTGTGTGATTTAATGTTCATTACAGGTGATAATCCTTGTGAGTTATTTAAAGTATACTTGTCTTGGATCAATATGAGTGTCATATGTGCAATGATAGAATCATTTGAGTTTCAATACATTGAATATTTTTAGGAGAACCAGATGTTGGATGGAACATAATTGTTTCATTGAGGTTATAAACCTCATAAATAATTTAATTTTTGTAGTTTCTCAAGGATTATTTTCCCAGTACTTATTAATGGGTAAAGTATTGATGTGTATAGATGAAACACAATAAGGAGAGGAAAACCAGGTGTCAAATCGGAGGATTTTTTTCTCATGTTGATATAAGGATATTCATTATGTTTTTCTGTGATTCTACCATGGATATTATACTGATTATTAGGTTTAGAAATCAATGTTCCTATTGTAAAATATTTCAATTCCTTTAAGTGTTAGGGAATAATCATTGAGTTATTAACTTATGAGTCAGTGTAATACAATTAATGCTTTCATTAAGATATGTTGTAGGAGGCCTAAAAAGTTATTTAATTTATAACAGTATCTGTTCAGGTAAGAAATAATTTGGAAAAATGGTGTTGAATATTACAGTTTTGGTGATAATGTGATCTGGAACATTGTAGAATAGTTAGTGTGTGTGAGTGTAATTCTTGGGTAGTTGACACCTTTCCAATTTTGTATTGAATGTAAATGAGGTATGATATAAACTATTAACAATTTTAATTTCATGTATTTTGATATATTGAGATTGAAATTTTATCTAGTATATCATCAGACCCATTGAAATGGGTTTCAATAGGAAAATCCAATGGAATAAAGTGTTATGCCTTTAAATTATCCCTTGTGCATAGATTCTTATTCCTAAGAATTCTACGAGATATGGATATAGATAATCTCTTTATGACACCATAATATAGTATATTCAACCAATTTCCATGTGGAATTCATCTACCTAGGGTAGATTATGTCTACATATGATATTCTTATGCCATCACAGGTGGTTTTGTGGAATGTGTGCCCCATGTTAGTTTTTTTACTTGGGCTATAAAATAAATCGAATTAAATTTATTATGGTTTTATTTAGATTGATATAGATTTTTCCTAAGATAGATAAATTGGTACTTTATAAATCATTTCCTCACGTGTAGTAATTTTTTCTGTGTTCTATGGTCACTCAGTGACAAATTAAATATTAATATTAATTTAAAATATATTCATTTGATGTTATAATTAACAATAAATTCGACCAAATTATCTAATTCCCACCATTTCAGACAATCATCTCAAATGAGGTTTTCTAGAAAATCATACATCAATATTTAAAATTCATTTTAAGAGTTTAATGAAATTCACATTCAAGATTGATATTTTAATGAATAGGATTTTTGAGTGAATCTTACTACCTCTGCAAAATATGAGAAAATTAATTGTGACAGAAAAAACTACAAAAACACATCTTAGAACATCTGAATTTGACTTTATAACATATTCCCTTAATTAAATATAATAATATCAATTTTTTGAAGAAAAACAAATACATCCTTACAATATAAACTAGATCTATGATTCAAGAAGTGGGAAGAATAAGATATATAATTAAATTGATGAATAATGGAAATTAACCATTGAAATGAGATCTCTAATAGGCATTATATAACCTAAATATCACCCCTAAATAAAATAGAATGATCTCTAGTAACTATGCATTTTCCTCTACCTCTAATCACACCACAAATTGTTGGATCACATGGTAAGACAAACCACGTGACAGAAATTATATTCCATTATTTCCAACCATTCATGGTCTCTCAATGAAATCCACATTATTTTATCAAACCATTTCTCTAGTCATGTTCAAATGTAGTTCACGTAGTTTTAGTTTCACAATATCATGTATTTGTTTCATAGTTTCTACTAACTATGATCAAACCATACATAATCATAAAACCCTATATTGTATATGAAAACCCCTCTAAAATTCCGAAATAATACATTATATATACTATATATATATATATATATATATATATTAATGTCCATGTACCAAAAACTGGTGGTGCTACTTTTTTTCAAATTTTTTTCATAATTATGTTTTAAAATCGTGTTTTGTGATCTATGTATATTTTTTTTGTGTGAATTTTTATTTTTGATTTCATTTTTCATATTTTTATCCTTTTTCCATAATATAGATAATTATATACATGCTATAATTACCATATACATCTACTATACAAGTATTTATATTAATTAATATATGTTAGAAGTCGAAAATGAAATGCATCATTTATGGAGTTGGTAGGCCACATGTGTGCATGAACTCAACTTCGACTATCATTATTAGTTGAAAGAAACAAATTTATCATACATTATAAGAAATATAAAATAATTATTATTTTTATAAATGAAATATTATTGTTAAAAAAGTCATTATTACCTTTATTGTAATGTTTGAATGAATCACATCACTTCGTAAGGTGGTAGTCTGTCATATATTCTAGTAAGGTTATCGTATTCCCCCAAAATAGAATATAAAAATTCTATTGAAGATATAATGAATCAAATGTGATAATTTGGTTATAAATATCCAATATATATACATTATATTTTTCATCATACAAAACCATTATATTAGGTAATGGAAAAACAAATGACATCGGTACACAAGGTGGTAGTCCGACGTATAGAGGAATGATGATTTTGTAACCCACTTGAGAGATGTTGATATAGTTTTAGGTAATTATATTCACAAAATAAACTCCTAAAATATATGAAACAATGGTGTTATTATATATTATTTTTTTGATATAATTTTATGTGAAAAAATTAGAATGAGAAAGAATGGTCTTGGTGAAGAAAAATAACTTTTATAAGAAGAACCCCCTTTGGATCTCTTATTAAGAACCATAATGTTGGTTTTTTGGGGGCTCTAGAATCTATAGAACATGGATATGGATTTTTGGAAGTGATTTTCATCAGTTTTTGGAAATTCAATTTTTTTAAGAGGTGTATTGAAGTAGAGGGTGGTTGTGAATTTTTATAATATTGGGAAAGGAACCAACATGGAAATTAATTGGAAATTTCCCCAAAAAATCAATAAATAAAATTTTCATTCTAAAAAATAATCCCAATGGAAAAATATTCAATCTTAAGATCCATAATATTGAAATATGGCCATAAATTTGAATTTATAATTTTATTGGATAATTTTTAATAAGTTTAACCCATACGTAAACCCATTATTTTATTTATTATGGTAATTAATTTTTACTATTTTCAAAATTCATTCATGTTAAAATTAAATATTAATATATTAGATAATATAAATTATTATTGTTAGAAACTACTAATATAATCTATAAAAATTTAATTTAAATTGGTGTAAATTTTTATTCTAAAATTAGTTACACATGCCCGATGAAAATACAGGTTTTCAAAAAGAAAAAGTACAAAAGATTAAAAAAAGTTTATATACAATTTAATTATGAAACAGATTCCAATGACATAAATTTTATGAATATAATTATATTTAACGAAACTAATTTTATATTAAAACCAATTTATAAATTAAATTAAATTTATTAACAAATTATTTCAAATGCATTTTTCTTTTGAAATTCAGTATTTTTAATTATTCATGATAAAATTAATCATTTTGGAAAACTATGAAAAATTGAGACTAATATAATTTTTACATGATAATTTTTTTAAAAAAATTAATTTTTCAAATAATTTTTTTAAAAAAATATCAAAATGTTAAATTGAAAACCAAACACATAGACATAAAAAATTTAGTTTTTGAGAAGTGTATTTTTAAGCATTATATGATTTTATATAAACTCCAAATATAATAATAATAATAACAAAGGATATTAAAATTTAATAGAATATAATCTTTAAATTTCATTTAAAAATATCCTCCTTAGTTATAAATTTAATTAATATAAATTGAGATGCATTATGCACATTAAACTAGTTCTCTAAAACCCCCTTTTTTTTAAAAATATACTTGTACAATAATACAAGATAATTTTGATTAGAAACATAATTTAGATGATTAAAAAGTACTAAATAATACTTATGTTAATTTTAATCATAATTGGGAATATATATATCATAATTTATTGAAAATAAATGAAATTTTAAAAAAATTATGTATTTTTCACTATTATTTGAAAAATCAATATTTTTCAAAAAGTCAAAATTTTTTACAAAAGGAAACATCTATAAGATCATTTAAAAAATTAATTCCATTTTATAAGATAAATTCAATAAAAGTTATATTATTGATTTATAATATTATATCATAAAAAGTAATAAAAATAAATTGGGAACAAAATAAGTTTTTTTTGAATATAATTACTTTACAAAAAATTTATGGATTATTTACAAAGATTTTTTAAATCAATTTTTATTAATTTGGATAACTCTATATATATTTCATAATGAATTAAATATTATTCATCCTTCCTATTTAATAGTTATGTTATAGCAGCCATATTTAGAATAATTACATTTAAATTTTTGTTGATGCTCAATGGTGAATTCCATAAATTCTATCGAATAAACATGTAATTGAATGTAATGGAAGACATAATAGGTGTTTAATATAACGAAATGAAAAATTAACATTTCTTGTAATTAAATTAAAAGTCTGTTTTTCAGTAAACACAAGCTAAAAATTTTGTTTTGTGTAATGAAAAATATCATAATAATAAAATTTCATTAAAAATAATAACAAAATTTCATGTTGTCACATTCTGACACCCTTAAAATGAATATTCCCCATTAAATTAGTCACATTTGTAACAAAACATATGGTTAATTATGCATCCTTACATCCGTAGGTTCCCACATTACATCCTCATGTTGGTGGGTTTTACACAATATACTAACCAGTTAAGTTGTAGTATTTCATTGAATATTATCTATTTGATCTATAATCTCAACAAGTTGATCATTATAAATTATATCATTCTTCAGTGGTATGACCATTGTGATCAATGCATACAATTGGATTTGTCATGTGTTGGTTCATGGAGTATCAGGAGAGTGTGGTGGTGAAGGATATAATAAAATTCCATTTGATAATCATTTCCCAAAACCAAGAGTGAGGATCTTACATGTCAAATTTAGAATTATTTTATTCAATATCTAATGAATTATATACCTAGTCTTAAGAAAATTATTCCTTGACGATTTTTGATCATATAAAAATGTCTCTTTGGATTTCCTTCATTGTAATTGTGAGGATCAATGGGTAAAATACCTGTAGTGGTGATCCATACATGCTTCAATTGTCCCTGAGAAATGCTACTCATTCTCCCGGTGCTAGCTCAGTGAATCAAATGTTGTATATTTTTTATTCTTGATCAAAAGTTCTTTTCTATTTAAGAAATTTTATCTTGGGATTCACACTTTTTAGGGGAGAGAGGAGGATGATTTTAGTCATAATTTTTTGTTCACAAAAATTTCCTATTCCCAATCTAAGAATTGGTTTTGAATAAATTATACAATAGACATAGCCATCTTTTTATAGAGATGAGATTTTATTTGAAATGATTAACTTAATAGAAACCATAAAATTTCATTATAACCATTAATCCAATCACAAAACCTATAAAAATAATAATAATATTATTATTTATTAGTGCCCAAACTTGGGAAAAAGGTATAAATAATATTTACCAACTCCTAAAAAATTATTTGATCACTGGACACCGCCTTTGTCCGTTTTAACTCTTATTTTATTTGTTGAACAAAAAAATAAATAATTTATCCTATTAAATAAATATTTTATTTCAATATTACTAGATTAATATTTAATAAATATTCAATAAAATAGATAAATATATTTTATTCACAATGTTGTGACTAAATATGTATTTTATTTATGCAATCAATATAACATAAATAATATTATTCATCAATCTTGAGAATAATATTTTTTCCATTAAATAAATTAAAATAAACATTAATTGAGACCTCCAAAAAAATTAGTGTGTAACCCTCTTCAATTCTTTCTCATTTTCATTAGGTGGGATAGCCCAAAGTCTAAGATTTATGTCTAGAAACAGGTCATAGAACCTAAGATAAATAACATAAAGGTGCAATTATTACAACAAAATATGAACACTCACTATGTAATATAATCTATTTTATCACATAATATCATTAAGAAGGTTTCATGATGGTGCCATCAACATATATTCCCGATACATCATTCTTTGAATATCCAAAATATTCTCATCGTTACACCATTACCATGGAATATAGGGTGAAAGTTCTATTTCAATCAAATGGTCATGATTTAATTTTCTATAAATATGGATGGGAAAAACCTCCTTTTGAATTATCCATTAACAAAATGTCATTTGTGACGCTCCCAACATACCCTACTTCTCGCCAACATACGGTGTGATAGTTATTGTCAAAAAAATCATTATGTGTGAATCATGACATGAATTAATGATCATCATAATGTCCATGGACCATTATAGACACTCATCCATAGGAATTTATAATGACACAAAAGCATGCATAATTCTTATTGCCAGGTCTATTGTCAAAATCGTCTATCATAGAGATTTCCAAGAGAGAACATCATTATAATAAGTCCCATCTTTTAACAAGTACACGCACCTTACATCTTATATACCATATATTCCATCATATTATTTTATCCATCCAAATAAATATTTGAAGTATATTTTCATATCATTTGAATGATCTCATCATAGTAGAAAATCACACTGATGTTATCAATGCAACAAATACTCCCAGAAGTTATTGCATTATGGTCATATAGAATAGTGAACAATATGTAATAATATGTTTACTGTAATATTTAATTCATCAAATATCATGTAATAAATGTAATACCAGTTGGTTCTAGGAAATCATCTCTAAAAAACTCTTTCTTAGACTAGATCCAATTACTTATGACTTTCATCATACTAGAAAACACATGATAAACAATTTTCTACCGAGTCAAGGATATAGTCAAGTGGTCTGCTACATCGTCTTCTATGGAAATAGTGCCCACTCCAACTTCACCTCGCTGAGAATAATTTCTCAAGAAATGATTCTTACAATGTATGTTCTATATATGTCAACGTGATATAGTCTATTTTCTGAGAGCCACCAAATCATTATTATTATAATTGAGTGTGATGGGATCTTTCCTATTATGTATCCCATCATGCTATTGGATGAAATTGTTTATCCAACTTACATTATATTCTACCTCATAAACTACAATATACTCAACCTCTTCCATAGAATCTACCACCACAACCTTCTTTGATCACTTCTAGCTCACAATGTCTCCATTCAATGTGGATATGTATCTCATTTGTGACTTCATGTCATATTTATTAGTTTAGAAACTAGCATCTGTATATCCAATGATTACCAGTTCCTCATCACCTTCATATACGAGTAACATATCCATATTATCCATTAGATACTTAAGGATATTCTTGGCTTCCATCCAATGGTTGTCACCTATATCATCTGGATGTATTCTTACAACACTTAATGCGTAGGAGAAATAAAGTGTAGTGTATTTCATATAATTCATTACTGACCTATCAAATGAAGCTTATGAAATACATTCCATTATATTTCTCTATAAATGGGATTGAGGAAACATTTTTATGGAAACATGAATGAAATGTGACACTAGAAACAATAATGACCTGGATTTTTCTATACTGGATCTCATCAGTAGATTTTCAATGTATACACATTAACTTAGACTAAGAATCCTCTGGGATCTTTCATGATAGATCTTTATTACATGAATATATGATTTCATTCCCTGATCATTCATTGAAAATAATCTATTCAACAATGAATTAATAGACTACAAGACTAATATTTCATTTCCAATAAGTAATATTTCATCAAAATATACTATAAAGAAAATGAAATCCCTTCCACTAAACTGTTTGTAGAAACAATACACACATTCATCGTTTATAAAACAAGATTCCATCTTGGATTCATCAAAATGAATGTTCCATGACCATGATTCATTGTTCAATCCATAAATTATTTTCTAAACTTATATATCATACTATCATCCATTGGATCCACAAAAAATTCAGATTTTGTCATGTTGGAATCTTCATGAATGTTCCCATTAAGGAAGGATGTTTTGAAATCCATATTCTAATTCTTATAGTCAGTGTAATCTATAATGGAATGAATAATTTTGATGGATTTCATTATTGTAACTGGTGAAAATGTTTCATCATAATCAATAACATGATGATGTTAAATATCTTTTGCAACCAGTCATGTATTATAGGTACAAACTTGTAATTTAAGGTCCAGATTGTTTTTGAATAACCATTTAAGACCAATAGGATCAACATCCACAAGAGGATCTACCAAAATCAAGAGGTGGTTCTGGTATATGGAATCCATTTCAAAATTCATGGATTCTTTCTACTTGGAAACTTATGTTACACATACTACTTCCTTGTAGGAAATATGATCATTATTATCAACTTATAATGTGTCACCATACTCAGTAACAAGAAAACCATATCATTCGTGTTCTATATCCTCTCTTGTTCTCTAATGTAGTTTTAGTGTCTCCGTAATAGTTTCTTCTTCCATATGGTTTTGTGGAATTTTATCTTGTACCAACACTTGTGTTCCATGAGCCTCGACTTCATTGAAATTTATCTCACTCCCACTGTTAATTTTGGAGATGTTCTCCCTCTTAATAAATATAGTCTCTTTGGAAAATATACAGGTTTTTAGGAGGGTTAGGTAATATAATATTGTTTATTAGCGGTATACTATAAAGGATCACTTTGTACCTTAGGGTGAATGTTTGTTAACGGAATTGTCCCTAAAACATTCATTGCTTCCCCACACATGTAAATTCGATAACATGGTTTTTATTTCACCACATAATTCCCATGGAACACCATATATTGATTTAGTTGGTACTTGGTTTTGTATATGTGATAATATTTAATACACATATCCTTAATGTTATAATGAAATACTTCCATGGATCATCATTTATCTCACCATGTCCAACAATGTGTGGTTACATCGTTCGATTACACCATTCCACAAAGGCATGTAAGGATGAGTGAGTTGGAATAATGTCCCAAACTCTCATAAGTAATCAATGAAGTCTTGATTTATATTTTCTCCCTTTGGTCTAAGTAGAGTTATTTAATATTCCTTCCAAGATTGTTGTCAAAATCATTCTTTTATTCCATATATTTATCAAAATAATCCAAATTATACACCATTAAGTAAATATATACATATCTAATAAAATGATCAGTAAATGTTATGAAATACGAGTACCCACCCATTTCTTTAATATGAATTGTTTGACACAAATAGCTATAAAATAATTCACGATTCTAGTTTTCCCATTAACCATTCCAACTAAATAAGGCTTTAGTTAATTTTTTCATGTAAACATGTGTGAAATAAATCAAGCGGTTTTGGTTGGAAAATAATTAAATATCCATCTAGTTGAAATTTTTGAAAGAGTTTTTTTACATGTCCTAGTCGGTGATACCAAAATATGGTGTGGTATGTGTCATGTGAAATTAGTTCTTTATAGATTATTATTACTTGGTTCATGTAATCCGGCACATAAATACTGTTAGGTAAATTTTATTTATAATAAAAAATGATTTCTTTATAAAAGAAGGTAAATTTATTTCCAAAAATGAAAATAAATCCATTTTTATCTAGTTTGGATACAAGAATAATCATTTTTTAACTAATGGTTCTTAATAAAAACCCTTTAAATCCAATATAATTTTGGTCAACAATGTGAGGTTGTAGTCCTAGGTAGTTATAGCAGCATGTTTATCTCTATTGGAAGCTCGTAGATCTACCTCACCAAGTTCAATATTAATTAATCTACTTGGTTTCTATATTTCAATACATTTGTGGGCACCACAATCTATCTCTAATACCATATTTTCAGAAATGTATAAATTCCTCTCAACAAAAAATGCTCCTAAAGATTCCACTTTATTCATTAAATGGGTGAAGTATTTATTCTAGTGTCCCTTTATGCATCATGTGAAATAGACAAAATCAAATTCCCTTGCTTCCCCTTTAATTTTATTCTTCTTGGAAGGGCCTGTATAATATTTGGGCAAAAATCACTTTTCCTTTCCTTTTAGATTTCTCACTAGAAGGATAGAACATTTTTCACACTTTATATAATTATCAATATGGTGAAGGAGGATAAGATGATCTGGAAGATAATTCCCAATGTAGTTTATATTTAAATTAACATCAAATCTAAATAATCTCTGAGGTTGTGATGCCAAAATGAGATTTGTGGCTAGTTCTATAGAGATTTTAAAACCTAAAACCTTTACGTTATAAATGTAACCAATGATCCTAATTACATGAGGCCTATCTAGGGAACCCTTCCCAATTTTACTCTGAAAGATATCCTTGGAAATCTCGAACCGTTCCTATCTATCTCTCCCATGGGAATGACCACATAGGATCTCAAAGATTCTATACACATCCATGTTTATGTGAGAATTCATGAGTTTACTAGACATAGATTAATGAATAAAATATGGAATGTTGACCACATCATTATTATGTTTTTGTAGACTATTAACTCTTTATAACATTACATTTGAGTAGGTGGATTAGTCATTGAGGATTGTAGTATTTATGATTTTCATTTATGGAATAGAACAAACAGATGCCATTTAAACGACTTCTAGAAGTTACTTTCCATAAGGAAATGGTGTTTATCCAACATTGATAATAGGGATAGTTATATTTTCATTATATTCATAAATTTAATGAGAATAATATTAGAAATTTTCATTTATATAGATTTTGTGAGAAATAATTAGTTGATTTTATTAAATCTCCCACTACTTTATCATGTCTAACAATGTCTCCCTATTGAACAAGAAATATATAGTTTCTAAGACATTATTAGTGGAAATGATCCATATTCCCCTTAAAATAAACCCAACAGGGGATGGTCAAGAAATTTTGAATGTATTTATGTAGGAAATACTTTTCCAATTGCGGGTTTGCATCTCCTTGATCCATTGAGTGGACTCCTTATTCAAGAAAACCTCACTTGGAATTTCATAACACATGAATCCAAATTACACAAAATATATAAATGATTTTTCAACATGATTTAAAATGGTTAAGGCATCAAAAAAATTCATAACAACTCCCCTTATAAAAGAATGTGTCCCAACGAGGGCTGGTCATACACATTTTTCTATTAGGTTTTGTTCATAATCATGTAATGAAAGGAATTTTATCACTTAATAATTATAATGAGAGATTTTATTTTATTATGTATAATTTTTTTCTTATTTTATCCTTTACATGGAATGTTAATAATTAAGTAGATTTTTAATTTAATAACTAACTATGATTGGATAAAACATTTACACTTGATTAATTTTATTTAAATTCCATATTTGGAAAATTTATTTATTTATTTATGTGCTCAGAATCTGATATCTAAAAATATAATATTAATTAAATAGAGATAAAATAAATTAATATCTAAATGACCATATCATGAGCTTATCAAATGGTTTTTAAGGGTAAGTCATTAAATCAACCTCTGATTTATGGTTAATAACTCTTTGTGTGAAACATGGAATTAGCTACAACATCCCACGTGTCCACCTATGTATCTTCAAGTTGGCATCATTATGGATATATCTTGGACCATCCCCTTCATCCTTGTGATGCTCCATTAAATACAAATATTTATTACTCACATGACGTTGCTGGGAAACAGAGGATTAGTTAAAGGGAATTACAGAATTATCCATGGACACACATGTCGTACATAATAATGATGGGAGGGAGGAATTTCATGTTATCATTTAATTTAATATTAAATAATTACAACCCATTCAATAAATTTAACTAAATAAATTCCAACACATACATAGGTATTGGCCAACCTCATGAATAATCACACATACGATGAATACATAAATTTAAATGAAAAGAATTTATTTATTTGTTCAATTAGAATTTATAATAAATACACCCAAATTAAATAATTATTTAATTAACGTTAATAATAATTTAAATATGGTATTATTTAGAGATACACATCATTAATGGAATTCATGGACAATAAACCATAGAACTTGTAACAGACCGAGATTTTATGAGAAATATTATTTTTAATTACTTCGATGTATTGTGTTGTACACTACACCAAAATTAGCTTGTGCTATATGCAACACCATATTAGCTTGCAGTATACACAACACTATTCTTGTCTTGTGTTATACACAACTTCAAGTACATTTTATTTGAATTAATCTACACGACATTAGGTATAGATTTTGTATAATGTATAAATGAAATAAGTTTTGATTATGATATACGCAACACCAAATGGATTTTTCACTTCACGTAGCCCTGACTTGGCTTGCACTACACGCAATCACGACCTTCCACGATAGCGTGTGTTGTATGCAATATCGAGTTTCACTAAACAAAGATATACTATTAAAATATTATATAAACTAGCCGTTATGAATAGTAATACCCACTTTTTTGGAATTTTATAAATTTTGTCTTTCAAAATGGACTTCATTTTTGGATTTGGAATATCAAAGTTATCCTATGGTGAATTTTTGGTATTTTTCTGAAAACATTCAATTTTTGATGAATAGTGAAAACACATGGATACTATTTAAAAAACGAATTTTTATTTAAATTTATTATAGTTCAAAATTGATACATAATACCTATATAAGTTCAATGAAATTCATTGGAGTCATTTTATCGTAATTTTGGATATATAAAAATTTTATTGAACTTTTCACCATCTTTTACCCACCTCCTAGGAGAATTTGGAAATTCACATAAAAATTAATTTTACCGCTTCTATGAGGGAAATTTCAAAAATCCGATAGACACAGTTAATATCAAGGGATAAAATATGGTTCAATGAGATGAAAATAATTTTTGGTGAATAGTAAATTTTTACTTTTATTTACCGAGGTTAAAAGTAAATAGGGTAATTAAGGGTAAAGAGGATATTATTATTACCCTAACACATGTCCTAATTCTATTGGTTAAGTGTAATTCGACCAGAAACAACCTTAAGAATAAAATATGACCATTTAGGTCCACTTGGATTTGATTAGGACAGTTATTATTGTTTTATTTAAAGAATAGTTAAAATAGTGAAAATCAAAGTTTAATAACTAAAACATTTTTAATATAGGGGTATAAATAAGATAAATAAGACTATAAATATTCCTTATAAATATAAAAATATTTAATACATAATTGTATTTTATTTATAATATTTAGACATTAAATAATTTAATTTATTTATGACATAATGATGATGCAGTAATTACCTTATTTATGAAATATTAACATAATTGATTTTATAAATACCCAAATAAATGTAATTTGGGAATTTTTATGAATTAAACTAATTTAATAGGTAAATATGACATATTATTATTGATTTAATTAACTTTTTTTGAACTAATCATGCTGTTATAAGTTTCACAAAAATCAGGTACCAAATGGTGTCAAAATTGACATAAAATAATTTTTAAAACAAATATCATATTATTAATTGTTATTTTATTCCTAAAAATATAAGGATCGTGCAAATGACTTAGATAAGGATATATATATTAATAATGAACCACTTGGGGTTCGTTTAGATTTTTATAGTACGTTTATTAACCATATAGTGTAAGAAAACAAAAAGACACAGTAAAAGTTAAATTATTTAACATAGAGTTAAATCTAAATAATAAGGATAAAATAGTATCCTAAACTTGTCTAAAACCTATTGGATGAGAGGATTTCGACCCATCCCCACTTTATCTTCGAAATAAATGAATTTTGAGCTATTAAAAACCTAATATGTCTTTTTTATAAAATAATATTTTATGTTTTCCTAAGGTTCCCCTCTCCTCCCTTATAAAAAGGGCACCCCTTCCCTCTTCTCTTCACACCCTATTGAGCCTTTAATTTTGGCCAAACCCTTCCCATTTATCTTCTCCACTTACCTAGGAACATTCTGTAGGTTATGGTCTTCACAAAATACCAACTCTAATTCCTTAAGAGGAATCTTAAAGGAGGTGCGTCGAAGAAGAGGTGATCTCTTCTTCCGATTTTCTCAAGTTTCTTTCTTCTTCTACTTATTCTTCTTTAGTTTTCTCAATATAATGTAACAAAATCAATATTAATTATATAATGATATTTTAATATAAATATGAAACAACTCTATTTCATCTTCTATCCATCCTATGGAAAATGAAATCATCGCGCGTGCGTACGAACGAAATACCGTCTACAAGCCGTGGTGTAATCTATT
The DNA here is from genome assembly GCA_963277665.1 of Viscum album. Taxonomy (NCBI): domain Eukaryota; kingdom Viridiplantae; phylum Streptophyta; class Magnoliopsida; order Santalales; family Viscaceae; genus Viscum; species Viscum album. The sequence continues at coordinate 1,408,871,177 of OY728152.1, read as the reverse complement.
TTAAACCACCGCCATAATTGGATGGATATAATTGTGTAGAGAAAAAATATATATGATTATTTTAAAGTGATATTGATTCTGAAATAGTATACATACACTTCAATACAATTCCATGATCATGGGAATGATATCATCGCTCGTGCATACGTACGGACTACCGTCTCCACGACGCGATGACAGTTATTATCCATATTAACCATTCATGAATGATTATAAAGTATATATAATGAATAATAATGAAATATATGACATAATAATGATACTGAATTGATGTATATATATATATGTATGTCATCTACTTAATTCCATTCATTTCAATAAGGAAATGAAAACTGCGTTCATGCGTACGTACAGCCTACCGTCTCCATGAATGGTGTATTTCATTCCATTTATCGATCTATCATATATATATATGTATATTATGAATATATATTATATATATATACCATGTTTTATATTATAGAATAACGAAAATCAGGATATAAGTAATAATATCAAAAACAATAAGTCGAAACGCGTATGATAAATGAAATGGTTTTACCCAAAATGCTTCTATAGAATCGAATTTACAAAAGAACAGGTAATATAAATTCATAAGTGAACCATATATTATATCATAACAATGAATATGATTCTGTAATAAGTAAATTACATTATTTAAATCATTATAAAGGAGATTTGGATACATACTAAGCATATCGGACCTAAGGTAAGGGATAATTATTCCAATCTAATTCTTATCTGAGATTGTTTATTCATAAGTACTTACTGGGGTTATGTTTATCATCCATGTCCATGCTTTCTAAAAATGTATTCATAAAAGGTTTAGTATTCTTCCATGTATTTTTAAGGTCATTTTTACCCTTTTATTACTTTTACCACAAGGTTTGGAAGGAATCTTTCTTTTCTTTACCATACGACGTACTTTTTGACTTTTCCGACAAAAGTACAAGAAGAATGTTATATTTAATTTGTATGGAATAAATGGATTTTTACAGTTTCATAACACCACATTTTCATGAAGCTTACTCTACAAAATTTTATGACTATTTTCAACAAAATAATTTTCTTTTAAAATTTCATGTCATTTTGTGAAAATAAAATGATTTTAATGAAGAAAGTATATTTTAATCAAGAATTCTTTTCAAATGTTTTATCAAAACCATTTTCCATTTAAGATGACATTATTTCATATGGGTATTTTTCAAGTATAATGTCTCTATAAATTTCATGATTTTACTTCTCTTATGATTAAATGATATCCATTTTTTATATGGATTATGTTATGATGGAATGATGTTTATTAAACCCATTTTATTCATTTGGTTATTATGAATTATGTATGTTTATTTTGTGTCACACGAAAGAATGATTTCATTATTAGATGGGTGGGACCTATATCTCCCTCTAATGTATTGGCTAAAGATTTAAATCTCATGATATAGATATGGATGGAATGGTAAGTTAATCCGGTTCAGTATTATAGGACTGAAATGAGGAGTGAACTCGATTCAGAAAGGGACTTTGTCCACTAAGATGGTATTGGCTGCAATGCCTTGGCTACTATTGAAATCACGTCTTGTGATTAATGGTTTCCACAATAACATGTTTTATTCCCATGCTATTTTATCATGATTGATGTTCCTTTTTGATATATTCCTTACGTACTTCCATGATTTATGACTTTTCTCATGATTTTGATGTTTTGATTTTATGTTCAAGTTTTTTGCATTCAAATGTTTATGGAGTGTTTTATGTTCTCTTTGTTTACCCTTACTGAGCATTTGAGCTCACCCTTTATATTTTTTCTTTTTTGCAGGATATATAGAAACTTTTGAGGTAAGAAAACCAAATGGGAAGATATTTATGGGATATTTTGAAGATCATTCCCCACGATTAGAAGATTATATTCCAAGTCTCCCAAGACACTAAAATATTACGGTCCGTGTGTGTTTGTTTTTGTTATGTATTAAGTATTCATAAAAAGTAATGTAATGTCTATGTATGTCAAGCTTTGGGTCTATACAGTAGGTTTCAGAGGAAAGGTTTAGTCATTCTTTGGAAACTAGGATGCGATAACTTTAGTGGGATCCCTAGAGATATTTCTAAGGTATGTCTAGGGATGTCCCTAAGGATAAGAAAAAGTATAGGTTATAGTCCTTGAATTATGGTAATGATATTATAATTAAACTGAGGATGTTAGATATGGAAGGTACTCCCCCTTTATGATGTTGTTTTATCTATCATGATGTTTGCCTCATGCTATTCATTTTTGGTTTTATACGATGGCTGGAACCCAACGGAACGGTTTTGATCAATGTAATGGACAATGCAATGACTGTCCTCCTGAACAAACTGATGTTATGGGTGATGGAGTGAAAAATATTATTTATATACTTACACAATATATGAATCATTCTAGACTTCCAAATGAATATAGAAAGGAGAAACATTCTATTGAATCCTTCATGAGGAAGCGTCCACCGTCATTCAGCGGGTCTTCTGATCCATTAGTGGCTGAACAATTGATCAGTACCACTGAAAATATATTTTCAGTTCTACCATGTTCTGAGGATGATAAAGTCATATTAGCAGTATATCGTTTGGAAGGTGATGCTGATCAATGGTAGAATCTTATCAAGAATACGAGGCAAAGAGAAGAAATTGAGTCCATGGAATGGGACGAGTTCAAGAACATATTTTTCAATAAGTACTTCCCATGTATTCTTCGAACATATATGGAAAAGGATTTCCTTGAGCTTATGAAAAAGGATGATTAATCTGTTAGTATATACGAAGTGAATTTTACAAGGCTTGCAAGGTATGCATCCGACTTTATCATCTAACCTGAAAGTAAAGTTGATTGATTCTTTAGTTTCTTAAAACCGAGTCTTCAAAGGGCATTATCTATAAGAGAATTCAGTGGCTATGTAGAAATTGTGCGTTGTGCTATCAAGGTAGAAATTTATGTTAGTGTTACTTATCCATCTCATGGTTTGGACCAGAAACAAAATATGGAGTTCAAGGAGAAATATCAGAATAATGGTGAAAAGAAGATAAATATTTCATTATGCTCAAAGTGTGGAATGAATCATGGTGGAGAATGTCTTAAAGGGACTAGAAAATGTTTTAAGTGTGGAAAAGAAGGTCATCGAGCATCTGAGTGTTGAAGTAATGGGAAAAGGGTTGTTAATGATGGGAATAAAGAAAAGACTGTAGAGAATGTACCATCGACATTTCAATGCTTCAAGTGCAAGGAAATGGGGCATTATGCTAATCAATTCCCTAATCCAAGGGTTAATGATGATTGACATGAAAAACCACATAAGGAAAAGGACAAAGGGAAGTCATATGCGATCACTATTGGAGATTTTGAATATGACAATTATGTGGTGGAATGATTAAGTGTTTATGTAATGGGATTCCAAAATAATGTTGTATATAGTAGCATGGAATATTTGAATATTTATGTATTGGTCTATTGTGGTTTTCAATAATTTTATGGTACTGGTAACCATGGAAAGTGATTGAGATATTTTTGGAATGAAGATGATATGCATATAATGAAGGGATAAGAAGAAAATAATATGTTTGATGGTATTGATGAGATCATGATTGATGTAAGGACTAAGTGATATCATGGTTTGAGTATATAGAAATTTTGGGATTTTGGTATGTGGAGTGAGTTATCTTTTGAAAGTACTCATGTTTTCACTAAGGATCTATGGTAATACATGATTAAGGTATTCACATGTTTGGAATGTGACCAACAAGATATATCTTATGATAAATGATGGTATTCACATACTCAGCAGATGGCATTTATAGTAATTTTTTTCTTTATACTATGAGCTTGGACAGAAGTATTTTGGATAAGCCAAATGATTGGAATGAATTAAGTTATACATAAGATAGTATTGTTTAAGGTTATAACTTTTTCTATTTATTGCAGGAATGTTATTATAATGTAGTTTTAGAAAAAGGGACAACCTGAAGGACGGTAGACAACATGTCGCGTCGGACAAGGCTGTGGGAATCGAACCCACAACCGAAGTGTGACATGCCTTTATTTGCTAGCACTGGCCTACAGGATGTCCCTGGTTAATAGAAACTAGTTTTATTAAGCAGTATGATAGTTGAAGTGTAAGCCAATTTTTCGAATCATATACGATTAACCTCACCATAGATGGACTTACGTATATTTGATAAATCTTTCTAACATTTTTTTGAGACATATGGAATGACCTATCATTCTATCACATGATCTGCTAACACTACAAGAATGAATAATTGAACTTCATTTCATTAAGATATGAAGTGTATATTGTTAAAGGCACGAACAACTGTGAGATTATACTGAAATAAAGTAAGTATTTCTTCTAATTCAAATTCTTCAACTTTAGGGAAATCATCTTGAAAACCAAAAATGATTTCCTAGTTCCCTTATATACAATGAATTAGATGGTACCATAGATCATCACAAATTTATTGATTTTTGATTATTGGATTTTTCATAGCCATGTTCTCTACCACTCTCCATCAGAACTTGACAGTTAGATTTTTCATCCATATACATATTTTCACCTATGTTCCCCTATGTGGAAACCCAGTGATTTGCTAATTTGGGTAACCATTAAGTTTCATACTTTAGTTTTTAATGATATGTTTTGGTATTCCTTTTTTATGATGTGGTTTTCTATTAAAGAAACTTTCAAGTAGTAAACCATTTATAACCCCGACGAATTTCCCAGGTGAAATTCATTTTAAAGGGGGGTAGAATGTAACAGCCTGAGATTTTATGAGAAATATTATTTTAAATTACATTGATGTATTTTGTTGTATGCTAAACCAAAATTAGCTGGTGCTATACGCCAAACCATATTATCTTGCAGTATACGCAACACTATTCTAGGCTTGTGTTATACACAATTTCATGTTCATTTTATGGGAATTATTCTACATGACATTAGGTATAAGTTTTGTTTAATGTATAAATCAAATAAGTTTTGATTATGATATACGCAACACGAAAGGGATATTTCACTACACGCATCCCTGAATAGGCTTGCACTACATGCAATCGCGACCTTCCACGATAGTGTGTGTTGTACACAATTTCAAGTTTCACTAAACAAAGATATACTATTAAAATTTTATATAAACTAGCTGTTATGAATAGTAATACCCACATTTTGGAATTTTATAAAATTTATCATTCAAAATGTACTTCATTTTTGGATTCGGAATATCGAAATTAGCCAAGGGTGAATTTTAGGTATTTTTCTGAAAACATTCAATTTTTTATGAATAGTGAAAACAATTGGTTACTATTTAAAAATGGAATTTTTATTTAAATAATTATTTATTTTATTTAAATTTATTTTAGATCAAAATTGACACATAATACCTATATAAGTTCAATGAAATTAATTGGAGTCATTTTATAATAATTTTGGATATATAAAAATTTATTGAACTTTTCACCGTCTTTTACCCACCTCCTAGGAGAATTTGGAAATTCACATAAAACATAATTTTTCCTCTTCTATGAGGGGAATTTAGAAAATCTGAGAGACTTTGGGAATATCAAGGGCTAAAAATTGGTTCAATGAGATGAAAATAATTTTGGTGAATAGTAACATTTTACTTTTATTTACCACGGTTAAGAGTAAATAGGTTAATTAAGGGTAAAAAGGATATTATTATTACCCTAAAACATGTCGTAATTGTATTGGATAAGTGTAATTCGACCAAAAACAACCTTAGGAATAAAATATTACCATTTAGGTCCACTTGGATTAGATTAGGACACTTATTATTATTTTATTTAAAGAATAGTTAAAATAGTGAAAATAAAAGTTTAATAACTAAATTTTTTTTAATATATGGTTATACATAAGATAAATTCGACTATAAATATTAATTAGAAAGATAAAAGTATTTCCAAAATAATGGTAGTTTATTTATAATTTTTATACATTAGATAATTTAATTTATTTATGACACAATGATGATGCAATAATTACCTTATTAATGAAATATTAACATAATTGATGTCATAAATACCCAAATAACTATAATATGAGACTTTTTATGAATTCCACTAAATTTATAGGTTACTATGAAATTTAGTTTTTGTTTTAATTAACTTTTTTTTGAAATAATCATGCTGTTATGATTTTCACAAAATTCAAGTACCAAATAGTGTCAAAATTGACATAAAATAGTTTTTTAAAAAATATTATAGTATTAATTGTTATTTTATTCATAATAATCTAAGGTTCGACCATATGACATATATAATGATATATATATTAATAATTAACCACTTGGGGTTCGTTTGTCTTGTTATAGTATGTTTATTAACTATATAGTGTAAGAAAACAAAAAGACACGGTAAAAGTTAAATTATTTAACATAGAGTTAAATCTAAATGACAAGGATATAATAGTAAACTAAACTTGTCTAAAACCTATTGGATGAGATTATTCATACCCATAACCACCTTATATTCGAAATAAATAAATTTGGATCTATTAAAAACCGAATATGGCTTTTTTATAGAATAATATTTTATGTTTTTTTAAGGTGCCCCTCTCCTCCCTTATAAAAAGGGCACCCCTTACCTCTTCTCTTCACACCCTTTTGAGCCTTTAATCTAGGAAAAAACCTGCCCATTTCTATTCTCAACTTCCCTAGAAACATACTGGTGGTTTTTGTTTTCTCAAAAGACCAACTCTACTTCCTTAAGAGGAAGCTTAAAGGAGGTGCGTCGAAGAAGAGGTAATCTCTTCTTCCGATTTTCTCAAGATTCATTCTACGTTGACTTCTTCTTCTTTAGTTGTATCTTTATAATGTAATAACATCAGCATTAATTATATAATGATATGTAATTATATATATGAAAAATACCTATTTCACCTTCTATTAATCCTACGGAAAATGAAATCATCGCGTGTGCGTACGTACGGAATACCGTCTCCACATCATAGTGTAATATGTTTTCCACCACCACCTTAATTGGATGGGTATAATTGTGTATAAAATAACTATATATGATTATTTTAAAGTAATATTGATTCTGAAATAGTATACATACACTTAAATAAAATTCCACCATCATGGGAATGATATCATCACTTGTGTGTACGTACAGACTACTGTCTCCACGACGCGATGTGATTCATTCTCCATATTAACCATTCATGAATGATTATAAAGTATATATAATGAATAATAATTAAATATATGACATAATAATTATACTGGATATATGTATATATATATATGTATGTCATCTACTTAATTCCATTCAATTCAATAAGGAAATGAAAACAATGTTCATGCGTACGTATGACCTACCGTCTCCATGAACGGTGTATTTCATTCCATTTATCGATATATCATATATATATGTATGTGTTGAATATATATTATATATATAAATCATTTTTTACATTATGGACTTATTTAAATAAAAATATAAGTAAAAATATCATGAACAACATGTCGAAATGCGTATGATAAATGAAATGATTTTACCCAAAACACTGCTTTAGCATGGAATTTACAAAAGAACGGGAAATATAAAGTCATAAGTGAACCATATATGATATCATAATAGTGAATATGATTCTGTAATAAGTCATTGACATTATTTAAATAATTATACAGGAGGTTAAAATACATACGAATCATATCAGACCTAAGGTAAGGGATAATTATTCCAATCTACTTCTTATCCGAGATTATTTATTCGTAAGTACTTACTGGAGTTATGTTTATCATCCATGTCCATGTTTTCTAAATATGTTTTCATAAAATGTTTAGTATTATTCCATGTATGTTTAAAGACATTTTTACACTTTTATGACTTTTACCACAACGTTTGGAAGGGATATTTATTTTGTTTACCATATGAGGTACTTTTTTTAATTTTCTGACAAATGTACGAGAAGAATGTTATTTTTAACTTATACGGCATAAACAGATTTTTACGGTTTCATAACGCCTCATTTTAATGAATCTTACTCTATAAGATTTTATGACTATTTTCAAAAATATATTTTTCTTTTAAAATAGAATGCCATTTTTTAAAAGAAAATGATTTTAATGAAGAAAGGATATTTTCCTCAAGAATTCTTTTCAAATGTTTTATCAAAACAATTTTCCATTTAAGATGACATTATTTCATATGGGTATGTTTCATGTATAATGTCTCTATTATTTTCATGATTTCACTTCTCTTATGATGAAATGATATCCATTTGTTTTATATATATTATGTAATGATGGAATGATGTTTATAAAACCCTTTTTATTCATTGGGTTATTATGAATGATGAATGTTTATTTTTTGGCACACAAAAGAATGATTTCATTATGAGATGGGTGAGACCTATATCTCCCTACAATTAATTGGGTAATGATTTATATCTCATGAGATAGACATGGCTGGAACGGTAATTTAATCCAGTTAAGTATTAGAGGACTAAAACGAGGAGTGAACTCGATTCAGAAAGGGACTTTGTCAACTAAGATGGTCTTGGCAGCAATGCCTCGGCTACTATGGAAATCATATCATGTGATTAATGGTTTCCACAATCACATGTTTTATTCCCATGCTATTTTATCATGATTTATTTTCCTTTATGATATATTCCTTACGTACTTCCATGATTTATGCCTTTTCTCAAGATTTTGATGTTTAGATTTTATGTTCAAGTTTTTTTTTCATTCAAATGATTATGGATTGTTTTATGTTATCTATGTTTACCCTTACTGAGAATTTGATCTCACCCTTTATATGTTTCCTTTTCCCTAGTATATAAAGAAATGTTTTAGGTACGAAAACCAAAGGGGAAGATCTTTATGGGAGATGTTGAAGATCTTTCCCCATGATTAGAAGATTATATTCCATGTTTCCAAAGACACTAAACTATTACGGTCCTTGTGTGTCTGTTTTTGTTAGGTATTAAGTATTCCACAAAAGTAATGTAATGTCCATGTACGTCAAGCTTTGGGTCTCGACAGAACTAATATTGTAATAATAATTACAATGAAATAATTTAGAATTTTAAAAAACATTAAAGCCATTGTAAAATCTTCAAACACACAATGGTTTCCTAAAAAATAAAATATGTTTTTAATTATAAAATTTAAATTTTAATGTAATTTTAATTTGTTCCATTAATGGGATACTATAGGGATTGCACATACAACTATAAGTCATGTACCCCAATTTCTGTACATGCCAATTAAACACCCTATTTCAGATTTCCATGTTCCATGATGCCCCTGTCAACATATGGTGTTCAATAGAAGCACCCCATTTAATTAATTGTTGATTCTGGGTGTAGCAAAAGCATGATGTGTTTGATGATATATAAAAATTTCATTTAATAATTGATTCAAGACACCAAGACCATGGATCATGAACATAAAATTTATAATAAATTTATCTAATATTAGAACAAATAATTACCTATAATTATGAATTTTATATATTGATGATTATTGATCAATCCAAAAGGACCATTAAAAATTCCATCGTTCTTATTGTGAGGATCCATGGTTAGAATCCCTCTAGTGGTGAATGAAATTTTTTTTAATGTTCTCTGAGAAATATCACCTTACATTGGGTTCCTTCACAGTGATTTTAATGTCTTTCATTGTTCGTTAATGGTCTCTCCTTCTATATTCTTGATGAAATTATCTCTTGGTTTTTTCATTAGGGATAGAGGAGGGTGAGATGAGATAATATTTTTTGTGAAAAACAATTCACTATTCCCAAACATTTAATAGTATTTAAATGAATTAAATAATAGATGTAGTCGTGTATTTATAGAGCTGGGATATCTGTTACAAAATTAAATTTCAAAGTATCCATTAAATATTATCATAACCATTAATAAAATCCCATGCCACATAATAATAATAGTATTATTTTTTATGTTGTGCCAACTTGAAAAAAATAAGTAAATAATATTTACTAACTCGTAAATGGTAATTTTATCACCAGACTCAATCTTGGAACATTCAAACTCCTCTTGTATTATTTTAACTTCTGAATAAATATTTTATTCTCCTAAGTAAATATTTTAATGAAAAACTATTAAATAAATATTTATTAAATATTCAATAAAATAAATAAATAAATTTTCTTCACAATTTTATGGGTATGTATTTAATTAATTTGTGAGATTGGTATAACATAATTGATTTTATTTTCTTAGTCTTGAGAATTCAAAATTATTTTGTTAATTAAATTCCAATAAAATTTAATCTGGAAAACCAGAAACACGTAGTGGGTGACCCTCCAAGATCGATTTTCATATCCATAAAGAAGTCTTTCATGAAGTCCATGATTAATATCTAGAAATGGGTCATGGCACCCAAGAGAGAGATAACCAAGTCACATTTACTTCAACCAAATAAAAATTCTCACTATGTAATATAATCCATTTTTCACAAAATAATAGCATGCTGGTTTTATGACGGGGTCTCCAACCTATATTCTTGATACATCATTCTTTGAATATCTGAAATAAACCCATCATTACACCATGTAAATTTAATTTAGGGAGGCATATCTATTTCAATCAAGGGGATGAGATATAAACATCCATAAATATAGAAGGGAAAAATACTTTCCTTAATTATACATTAATAACATGTCATTCGTGACACACCCAAAGTACCATACCTCCCTCCAACATATGGTGTGGTTATTTTAATTAGAAAATATATGTGTGCGACTCATGACATTCATTAATGATAATAATAATCCTTAAGGACCATTACACACAATCACAGATAAGAATATACAATGACACCAAACCTTGTGGAATTTATGCTGGAGGTTTTGTTCTCATAATCTCTCATTAGAGAGATTACCATGTTTTGACTTCATGATAGGATTTTCATCTGAATATGAGTACATGTACCTGAAGTTATATATAAAATGTTTCGAATCATAATAATATGTCCAACTTTAGAAATATATTAAAAATATATTCATTGCATTTTAAGGTTCTCATCTTAGAGGGAAGCTACTATGAACTTTTCAATGTGAAAAATACTCTTGTGAATTATAACATTATGTTAATGATGAAAAATGTAAAATATGTAATAATTTGTTTAATTTAATATTTATTACATAAAATATCCATTTAATAAATAAAGAAATATTTTTTTCTAGACACCAACTCTAACAACATATACTTCCAAATGGAGAGATAAATGCAATATGTCACAGACAATAGAGAGGATTGGTGGAGGAGAAAAATAACAGGATACCATCTAGATCTGATCAAAAAAATCAAAGGGATATATATACCTAGGTATTAGATTTATATTGTATAATAATCATAATTCCATTAATGATTTTGTTACTAAATCAGTTTAAACTTAATATCTTACACTATGAAATAAAAATGAATTTTTTATCCCTGAAGCACTAATGTATCGGATGATTGGTAGTAGAATTATAAGCCATTACATTAATCTATTTTTTTCAAAAATTATTATCATTGGTTATCCTATAATTTCCCAGAACCTAATGATCCATCCCTCTTCCAAATTCTAGGATCCTAAGGGGCCGTCCCTCGTTCAGTGCAATCGATCGGCGTGACCGATCGGAGTGACCGATCGGTGCGACCGACCGATCAATTCCATCCTTCCTTGTAGGAGTTTCCTTCTATAGTTTTTCCTATAACGCCTCTTTTAGGCCTTTTTGACCTTTTTAAGGTGTTTCAAGGCCGTTTTTAACCCATATTTAATATCTAAAAATCCGGAGACACCTCCCTATTAAATAACAATTAATTCAATCGTGTGTAACCACCCAACTACGTGGTAAAACCACAATCCGACTTCCAAGGCGTTCAAATTCCTTACCCCATAACGTTGGGTATCTCATATTTTTATAATTCTAGAAATTATTCTTCTCCCCCTTGACATGTCTCCTCCTTTTCCTTGTGCGTTTGAAGTCCCTTCTTTCCTGAGGCAAGTGGTGCACCTGTGCGGGAGACCTACGAGTCACGCTTCCCCTATTTTGGCCCATGGAGAAAAACATTGATCTTTGATCAACCAATTAAGGATTTTCTCCTTCGTCACTCCTTTCTGTGGATCATGCGGGGTGTGCATGCTATTGCTTCTGTGGAAATTGATGAAACTGAACTTAATGAAGATAATGAACAAACTTTTAATGAATGAAGGGGGGTGTGATCGATGTTCTTCTGTACTCATTATGTTGTTATGTTTTGTGAATTGTATGGGCCTATGCTCGTGGAAGATCATGGTCGTTGGTGGTCTTTCTCTGTGCACTAATGAACCTCGGTGCTCTTGGATGTTTAAATAGCCAAAACATGGAATTGGTTAATTACGTATTCTCGGTTTAATAAATTGAAAGCACCGGGATCAACCCTTTTTTTGATAACTATAGAGACCCAAAGCTTGATGTACATGGACATTACATTACGTTTGTGGAATACTTAATACATAAAAAAACAGACACACGAGGACCGTAATAGTTTAGTGTCTTTGGAAACTCAGAACATAATCTTCTAATCATGGTGAATGATTTTCAACATCTCCCAAAAAGATCTTCCCCTTTTTTCTTACCTAGAAACCATTCATTATATCCTGGGGAAAAGAAAAATTATAAAGGGTGAGCTCAAATTCTTAGTAAGGTTAAGAATGGATAAAATAAAACAAATCATATGCATTTTAACTTAAAAACATGAACATAATGTTTAAACATCAAAATCTTGGGCAGTGACATAAAACATGGCAGTACATAAGGCATAGATCATAAAGGAACATTAATCATGATAAACTAGAATGGGAATAAAAGCATGTAATTGTGGCATCCATTAAGCACATGTAATGATTTCCATAGTTGCCAAGACATGTCTGCCAAGACCATCTTAGTGGACAAAGTCCCTTACTAAACCGGGTTTACTTGCCGTTCTAGCCCTGTATTACTGAACCAGATTTACTTTCTGTTCCATCCATTTCAATCTCATGAGATATAAATTTTTACCCAATGAATTGGAGGGAGATATATGTCCCACCCATCTCGTAATTAAATCATTCTTACTTATGCCACACAATAAAATAAAAACATTCATCATAACCCAAAGAATAAAATGGTTTTCCTAAACATCATCCCATCATCACATAATTTATATAAAAAATGGATATTTCATCATAAGAAAATTTAAACCATGTAAATCATAGAGACATTATACTTGAAACATACACATATGTTTTAATGTCATCTTAGAAGGAAAATGGTTTTGATAAAACATTTGAAATTAATTCTTGAGGAAAATATCCTTTCTTCTTCAAAGTCAATTTCTTTTCACAAAACATAATGCAATTTTAAATGAAAGAGATTTTGTTGAAAACAGTCATGAAATATTTTATAGGAAGCTTCATTAAAATAACGATTTATAAAACCATAAAAATAATTTCATTCCGTATAAGTTAAAAAAACATTCTCCTCGTACTTTTGTCAGAAAAGTCAAAAAGTACCTCGTATTGTAAACAAAAGAAAGATTCCTTCCATACGATGTGGTAAAAGTAAGAAAAGGGTAAAAATGTCTTGAAAAATACATGGAAGGAAATTAAATGTTTTATGAAAACATGTATAGAACATTGGGACATGGATAATAAACATAACCCCATAAAATAGTTACGAAAAAACAATCTCGGATAAGAGTGATATTGGAATAGTTATCCCTTACCTTATGTCCAATACGCTTCGTACATATCCAAAACTCATATATAATCATTTAAATAATGTCATTTACTTATTACAGAGTCATATTCATTGTTCTGATATCATATATGGTTCACATAAGACTTTATATTACCCGTTCTTTTGTAAATCCCATGTTAAAGCAACATTTTGGGTAAAATCATCTTATTTATCATACATGTTTGGAACTGTTGTTATTGATGTTATTATTAAGTATATCATGATTTACTTACTTCTAGAATGTAAATAATGATTTATATATCATATATATTTATTATATATCCAGAATATACATGTCTTTATAATAGTACATAACATATGGAGGTAAGAAATGAAATGCACCGATCATGGAGACGGTGAACCGTACGTACGCATGAACACTACTTTCATTTCTATTTATTATTTAAATGTAATAGTTATATTATAATTCCAGTATAATATCATATATAATATCATTAACTCCATCCTTTATACATTCCACATAAGTCATTAACGAATCACATCACTTTGAGGGGGCGGTAGTCCGCACTTCCCCAAATGAGATTATAGTATTTACCGACTATGGTAACCATAAAGGGTTGATATAATTTGGAAATAAAGAAGCATAAAGAAATCATAAACATTATATATATCATATATAAATACAGTTCCATCATAATGGCCACCATGAGAGGCGGTGGGAGAAAATCGAACAATCATCGTTTCGTGAGGCGTTAGTTTTCCATCACTGAAACAATATATTCTTCATCCATTAGATGGAGGAGTGTGTAAGTGTATTTATAATCCTTCTCATAGAAACATCCTAGTATTTTTAGGATAATGATTTTGTCACAAAATAAATGATTAAAAAGATTTTAGGGGTTGGATAAGTAGAATAAAAGAAAACAACTTAAGAGAAACTATTACCTTCAATTTGGGTAACTTCCTTTGGTTTGAACCAAATGGACTTCTTGAAGTGCCTTCTTCCTAATTTAAGGCTTCTATTGGGATGATAGGGAAGTTGGGAGCTTATTTGGGAAGGTTTTTGACGAGCCAAAAGGCTTGAGAGGTGTGAGGAATTGCATATAAGTGGTCTCTTTTTATAAGGGAGAGGAGGGGCTCTTTAGGAAAGTGTGAAAACATTATTTTATTATAAACTTATCTTCGGTTTCAAGAGGTCCAAAACACATTAATGTCTAAGATACAGTGACTCATATTCAAAATAAAATCATCCAATAGAAATTGGGCAGGTTTTGGACAATATTTTAATCATTATAATCTTATTTATTTAAATCATTTATTAATGAGGTAAATACAGTATCATTTTTGTGTCATAAATAATTTAATTTATTTAATGTCTAAAAATTATAAAAAAATACCAACATATAGGAAATTTTTTTAGCTTTCCAATGAATATTTATAGTAGAAAAGATAATTTATATATCCCTAATAAAATATATTTACTAATGGATTTTTGTTAATTCCAATTTTGTATTTACATAAAATTAATTAATCTAATGTGTCATTATCTTTCATAAGTGGCTCCATGGGGTCCCAAAATCTACCCACGGATGACCATGGTTGGAAATTACTCATTAAATAAGGTTTTGACAAGTTTTAAATTAATTTTGATTTATTATAATATTCATTTAACCTTGAATTACACTATTTAATTTTAACCATGGTAAATAAAAGTAAAAAATTACTATTCACCAAAAATTATTTTTGTCTAATTGAACCACATTTTACACCTTTATATTAACCATGTATCTCGGATTTTCGGAATTCAACTCACAGAAGTGGTAAAATTAATTTTTATGAACAATTGCAAAAGCTCCTAGGAGGTTGGTAAAAGACCGTGAAAAGTTCAATACAATTTTTATAAATCCAAAATTATTATAAAATAAATCCAATGAATTTCATTGAACATATATAAGTAATATGTACCTATTATTACCTAAAATAAATTTAAATCAAATAAATTATTATTTAAATAAAAAGTCGGTTTTAACCAAAAACTCAATGTTTTCACTATTCATCAAAAATTGATGTTTTTCAGAAAATACCAAAAATAAGCCTAAGATATATTTGATATTACAAATTCAAAAATGATTTCTATTTTTATAAATTAAAAACATAGAAGTGGTATTAATTAATTTTAAAAGTAATTCCTGTTATCAAAAAAATAGCGTGTTTTTAAGAAACAATAAATATCAAAAGATCATCACTTGTTTATGTCCAATTTCAATGTGAAATTAATTACAATGACCAACATTGGATTAAGTGGTAAAAATATATTCTAATTTCACTTTAATCACAATTAAAGAGATAATCTATCCATATAAATTATTGCGATGAAAGAAGTTGTTTTTAATTAAAATATAGCGTGTTTTTACTATTCATCATAATATGAAAGTTATCAGAATAATATGAAAATTTTATCAAAAGTAAATTTTTATATACTGATTCCAAAAAAGAATTTTATTTTTTCAAATTGAACTTATAGACATGTCGAGAACAATATTTAATGTGGGTGCTCCATCAAAAGGCGGCAAAACTGCATTTTTTGAAAAATACTTATTTTACCCGAAAAATTTATTTTGTTCTCATACCATGTTCTATAAAATATGTATGATGAATAAGAATGTTATAAAATTCAAAATTTAGTTAATACTATTCATAACGGCTAGTCTATAATAATATTATACCCATATATCGTTGTGTAGTGAAACACGGTATTGCATACTACACACGCTATCGAGGAAGGTCGTGATTGCGTGTAATGCATGCTAAGTCAGGATTGTGTGCGATGCAAGACTCCTTCATTGTTTCGTATAACAGAATCCAACCATATTTAATTTATACATTGAATATATATATGTATATACACACTCAATGTTGCATAGAATAAATACTATCAAAATTGTGTGTAACATGATCCAAGAATAGTGTGGCATAAACTGCAATCTAATACAGTGTTGCGTATAGAGAAATGTAATCTTGGTGTAGTGTACAACAAAAGAAATCAATGAAATTGAAAGAATATTTTTCATAAAATCTCTCGGTGTTACATTCTACCCCCCTTAAAATTAATTTCTCTCTCGAAATTCGTTGGGGTTATAAATTGTTTACTATGCATAGAAGACCACATCGTAAAAAGGAATACTAAAACATGGTTTTAAAAACTAAAGTATGAAATGTAATGACTACCCAAAGTAACTCATCACTGGGTTTGCATATAGGAGAACATAGGTGAAAATATGGATATGGAAGAAAAATCTTACCATCATGTTCTGATGGAGAGTGGTAGAGAACATGGCTATGAAAAATAAAACAATCACAAAGCCATAAATTTGTGATGATCTAAGGTACCATTTGATTCATCGGATATGAGGGCACTAGGACAACATTTTGTTTGGTTTTCTATATCATTTCCCTAAAGTTGATGAATTAAAAGATATACTTACATGATTTTGGTACAATTTCACTGTTGTTCATGCCTTGACCAATTTCCACTTCATCTCTTTAAGAAATGAAGTTGAATTTGTTATTCATGAAGTGTTAGTAGATCATGCGATAGAATGATAAGTCATCTCATCTATTTCTTTAAAAATGTTATCATAAGTTGTTAAACATACAGAAGTCCATCTATGGGGAGATAAATCATATATGATTCCAAAAATGGACTTATACTTCATATATCATACCGCATAATAAAATAAAACTAGTTTCTACTGTCCATGGACTTCCTATAGGCCAGTGGTAGGTAATAAAGGCTTATCGCACTTCGGTTGTGGGTTCGATTCCCATAGCCTTGTCCAACGCGATGGGTTGTCTCCCATCCTGAAGGTTGTCCTTTTTCTAAAACTACACTATTATAACATTACAGAAATAATTATGAAAAAAGTTCTATCCTTAAACAATACTATATGATGTCCGACATAACCCTTTAAAATCTTTAGAGTTATCCAAAATACATCTGTCCAAACTCATAGTATAAAGAAAAGAATTACTGGAAAGGTCACATAAGATGAAGGTGAACAACATCATTTATCATACGATATGTCTTGTTGGTCACATTCCAGACATGTGAATTCCATAATCATTTATTCTATTTCAACATGAATTACCATAGAACCTTTGTTGAAAACATTAATGCTATCAAAAGTTGTCTCATTCCGCATTCCAATATCCCAAAAATTCTATATACTCAAACCATGATACCACTTAGTCCTTATATCAATCATGAGATCATGAATACTATCAAACATATTAGTTTCTCTTTATCCCTTCATTATGCGAATATCATCTGCTTTCCAAAAATATTTCAATAACTTTTCATGGTTACCGATGGTAAATTCTTGTGGAAAACCACAATGGACCAACACATAGATATTCCAATTTACCATAAAAGTACCTCAATAACATTATTCTTGAATACCAATATATAAACACATCAAACCATCATCTTCAATGATTGACATGGAATAAGTCCTTCCTTGATTTCGAAGTAACCTCTTCGGTCAGGGCATTGAGTTGGGTAATTCCCATTTTCTCCACAGATAAGACATTGAACTCCATAATAGTCTATCACTCCATGACCCTTCTCTCCACATAGATAACATCTTACCCTCCATTTGAGGTATTCCTCAAGGTTCTTCTTCCCTTCTTTAAAAATCTGAATCTTCCTTTCTTTATGCTCCTCAACAAGTGAACATGCATAAAAGTCTATCATCCTCTTATTTGATGAGTCACGACCCATCCTCAGGGCCGGTGTCATGACTTCCCCAAGCCTGCCTTCCATAGGCCAGGGGCTAGCGACTAGCACCAAAAGAGTAAATACTGATAACTGGGAAGGCATTGACTTTATAAAAGTAAAAAAACACCACAGAGTACAAGCAGAAGTAAAACAATAAGTAAAACTGAAACAAGCTGTGCTGAAAGTAAAGGGGTCGGAAATACAATCCCAATTCTAAATTACAAGGAAAAAGATAAAAACCGCCGGAAGGTGACAAGAAGCTCCTGGATCATCCACCAAGGATCCTACATGAAGGGTAGGTACAAGGAGCGCAGCTCCTGGATCGTCCACCACAGATCCTACCTGAATGGTAGGTACAGATAGCCTCCATAATGCTCTAGCCCGTCAACCTCCTCCGAGTGCCGCCTTGTCGTGAAGTCCACTACCGGATACTGTCTTGTTGTGAGGTCCACCTCCGGGTACCATCCAGTCCTCGAACACTCAGCCTCTTTCTGTGATGCCAGTCTTCTACAACCATCACAACGAGGTGCGGGCATAGCCCGTGCAGGGGTGAGTATAACGATACTCAGAAGGGACCCAGAGACCCTCAAGGTCTAACTAAATCCAATAAGGATAACCACAAAGAAGATCTCAACAGATAACCTATACTTAGGTATATGCCCATACATATACCCAATTTATCAAGTAACCCATCTCAATCATGAGGAAATACAAAGATGATAGACTCATCTCAAACAAGGATTTAATCATAAAGTCGAAACCACGGCTGCTGGAGAACTCCTCCTCTGTCGAGTACAATGGGCCTGCCGCTTCAACCATGCACGCCCCACTAACCTTGGACTGTTGTAGTACTCCACATGTCGAGTAATATGGGCCTACTTCTACAACCAAGCACTTTCCACCATGGGTCTGCCACTACAACCAAGCGCTCCCCCTCATAGTCTCCATAGGTACTCCTTCTGTTGAGTACCGCGGGTCTTCCGCTACAACCAAGAGCTCCTCCGCCATGGGTCTGCCGCTACAACCAAGCGCTCCCCCACATAGCCTCCAGAGGTACTCATTTCGTTTAGTACCGCAGGTCTGCCACTACAACCATGCGCTCCTCCGCCGTGGGTCTGCAGCTATAACCAAGTGCTCCGCACTGGGCTATCTGAAACACACCAAGACGATAGATCAGCAGTCGTCAAGTCTCAGCAAGATACTAGGTCTATGCACTTTTCTACCTCGTCCCCAGGAGGGTCCTCTCCACGAGCTACTGGTCGATACTCCAAGTATCACAAAGAACCCCGAAGAAGTATCTCAGAAGACCGCCTCGTCATAGGGGTCTCAACGCAATAGACGGCGCGTCAGTCGGACGCCCGGTCTGTGATTACTAGGCTTTTTGTCCCAGGGGCCCGGTTGGTTTCGTGAGAAAACCAACCTGGCCATATCTCGACTGTACCCCGAACTCTCATAGGGTGTGATAAAAGGGACCATTTTTCAATCTGATCAACAAAACCTCTAATGGTTCATCAAACTGACGTCTGTTCTAATAGTTATCAGCTTTTCCGTTCCAGGAGCCCGGTTGGATTTCGGGTACAATCCAACCCGATCACTTTCCAACTACAACCAAAACACATGCGAAGTATGCCAAAAGTTCCTTCTCATCAAGAGGGATCCAACAAAATCGGCATCACATCAATTGGACGTCTGGAGCTCAAGATATAAGTGTTTCTGCTTCAAGGGCCCGGTTGGTTTCGTATCCGAACCAATCCGGCGGTACACAAAGTTCTCCTAAACCTTGAGTGTAATATACCGAAATGACCGTCTCGATCCAAGGATCGTATCGCAACTGATGGTGCATCGATCGAAAGTTTGTAGCCCATGTTATGGGAAAAAGACCGAAAGAGGTCTGGAAGTGGGGGTTTCCGGCTCGGACCGACCCGGCCCGAGACCACCTGGGTCGGCCCGAACCGGGTCCAGGTCCGACCCGCATGGGCATTGCCCGGCTCGGCCTGGCGCGCTGGCACAGCCAGCTGGCAGGTGGCTCGGCCGAAACGGCCGAGCGATGAGGGGGGGGGGGCACTGCCCCCCTATTTCGTAACCGCATCCCCCATGTGGGGGCGGCTCTTATCCAGCCACCCGGGGGTCATAACCGCCGGCTCCTCCCTTGACCATCCGACCCACTCCGGCCGGCCGGCTGTTGCCGCCACGGGACTGGCATGGGCCGGTCCCCCGGCTCTGATGCCGGCGGCCCGGAACCGGCCGCCGGTCCATGCTCTGCCGCTCCCCTCTGTCGCGGCCCCGCTCCAGCCGCGGTGTCTTCGAGGTTTCTTCAAGGTTCTCCGGTGAGGTGCGACGACGCCACACCTTTATTCGACTTCAACTGTGTGGCGCGATGGCGCCACACACCCTTGACGTATGATCCCGCGTGGTGCCTTTGCACCGCATCGCTTTCCTTCGAACCACATCAACACAACTTATAAGGGATGAGGGTTGGCCATGTTTGTGTGGTCCGACCCCGTCCATTTAATCGATTGCAAGCGGTAAGGTTTCACGAAAATGGAAATGGAAGAATCACGTATAACAACAAAAATAAACCCCTACCTCGAGGAAAAGTTGAACGAAGGTTCGTTGTGGGATTGCACGTCGCGGAAGAAGGCGTTGCGGAAGGAAGATCGTCGCGTCGCGGAGAAAAGATTCTTCACCATCGCGTCATCGATCTCCGAGGATCTGGCGTTCTTGTCAACCTTTTTTGGAGGTCGAAGTTCTTTTCGTTCTTCGCGTTCTTCGCGTTCTACGTCGAGGAAGAAAGAGGTCCAAGGCTTCGAGTAATTCTCCCAAGCCATCTCTCAAAAAGCTAACCACCAATAAGAAAGGGTTTGTCTTATTTTATTACTCATGCCAAAGCTCTTGAAATTCAAAAACGAATCAACAAATAATTGAATTAATTGCAATGCTTAAACCGTACAATTAATAGAGGCATTTAATATTTAATTAAATGCACGAGTTGACTTATAATTAAAAGGGGGGGTGTGGGTACATCACTAAATTAAAGGAGGGGGTTTTGAGGGAGTTGAAAAGTTGGGGCTCGTGTGGCCCCACCTCACAAATATCCTACCAAGTGGGGTAAGATATTGTGGGTCCCACTCCAACCACTTAGCATAGGTTAAAAAACATTAATAAAATAAAATTGGTTGTACCTCTTTTATTTTATTCCTTTACTTAACCAAAAAATTTAATAACCACAACCGAGCAAACACAACTTCGGAAAAGGTGTTTCTAAGAAATTACCGGCACTGCGAATTCATTGGTGTCCTCAGATTTCTATTCCGAGCTCCGGTTCAAAAGTTAGGAAATCCCACTCGTTCATTCACTGAACGTATCCGAGCTAATATTCAAAAATTGATTTCGGGCCCACTAGGCCTCGAAATCAGGTGCTGTTAAAAACTGCGCACTTGTAAAATAACAAAAAAATTAAGAAAAAATTTTCGTTGAATTTTACGGGTCTTTGCATTACACCCACCTCAGGTATTTACATCCTCGTAAAGCTATAACACAAACTAGGGAAAAAAAGTGGTACTGAGCACGCATCTGAGCCTTCCGCTCCCATGTGCTCACCTGGAGGTTTCCGTGCTGCCAACGAAAGCGCACAAGAGGAATCAACCGTCCTCGTAGGACCTAATCCTATCGTTCCTCATCCTCTAATGGAACCCCAAAAAAGCCACCCCATGGTCGATGACATGCGCCGGGTAGTGCCCGTATCTCCTCAGCTGAGATACATGGAAGACATCGTGCACCTGGTGTAACTGAGGTGGATAGGTCAAGCGGTAAACCACCTCGCCTACCCTGCTGATGATGACCTAGAAAGGTCCGTTGAATCTCAGAGATAACTTTCCACCCCGGCCAAAACTCCATAACTCACGTCGAGGTGAGACCTATAGGGAAACGTGGTCGCCATCCTCAAACTCTAGTGGTCTCCGCCTCCTGTCAGCACAAGACAATTTGCTGGGTCTGAGTTGTCCTCATCCGCTCTTGTATAATTTGGTCCTTTCTGGTCCTACAAGAGCTGTTGAGATTTCTTCTTTTCCGATAAGAGAAATCTGGTCTCATCCCCTGGATGAACCACGTTTTTCGCCTAATACAGTAAATCCTGACATGGAAGATACTAATCCATTCCAAGGATGACTTCGTAAGGCCTTGACACTACTACCAAGAGATCCAACCGTTACCCTCGCCTCCAAGGGTTGAGTCACACTGTCGGCATCAGTGTGTGGTCACTTGGTCTCCTCTAGTATGTAACTCAAAATGAGGGTCAAGTCAATGGTTTTCAAACTGGAACCACTTAGTAACAACAAAAAGAGAGTACAGTAAGGTAAACACTACAAGAAAGGTGTCTTTTATTACTGCAGCTCAAAGTACAAAGACACAAAGCATCTACAAACAAACATCAACAAAGATAGAAGCAAAAATAACAAAAGTCTCTAGGTATGGAGCTTATCCCGCTCCTGTCCATCTACTCCCGGAGCTCCATGATCGTAGGCCTCAGCTGCCTGAAGCTGAGCTCTCCCATGCCCACCTATTACCTCCGGTCGGGGTGGACCTCCTGGTGGTAGTGGTGGCAACACCTCGAAGCGTCTTCCACCTCCAGCTGCATGGACAGCTCCCATGCCTCGGTCTCCCGCTATTTGAGGTCCACCTCGATCAAACCTCTACCTCTTCCTGGGAGGTCCTTCATTCATCTTTTGGTCATCTTTATGGCGGGTTGGACATTAATGAGCCATGTGACCAACCCTGCCGCAGGAGTAACACTGTCCGCTCATGGTAAGTCATTGTCCATCCCGGGTACCTCGCACAAACGATCTGGTGTCATGCGATTTTCCACCCGTATGTCTAGTCTTCTTGGACCTCTGCATCATCTGTCTACTTCCCGTTGCAGAAGACTCTGTCGCATGCCGACTAGTGGTGGGTTCTGCTGCAGGATACTGCTCAGCAAGGAAACTCTCCACTAAGAGGGCTCACTCCAACAGCCCTGTCTATGTCGGAATGCTGTGAGAAACAACTGAAGATCTGATCTCTCACCCAAGCCCCTGATCGAAGGTTCGACCCTTGAATAATGGGTCTCGTACCATGTCCGTGGAATAGTGAGAGAGATCGGTAAACCTCACTGCGTACTGGGCTACTGTCATGATACCCTGCCGCAGCTGTAGTAGCTCCTGGATGCGCTCCGTACGGAGGGTTGCTGGGACGAACTCGGAGTGGAAGAGGATCTCAAAGTCCGTCCAAAGGAGAGATGCCTCCTCGTGCACCTAGAGCATCATGCTCCACCATCTTCCTGCTGCCGCGTGCAGGGGGCTCATTGAAAGGACCACCATAAGGTCAGCTGGTGTCCTTACCAATCGAAAAACTCGTACAACTTCCTGCAGCCAATCCTCGGCTGCCTGAGGGTCCGTCTCCCTGTGGAACCTGGGCGGTCTCTGATGATGAAACTCGTGTAGTGAACTAAGGCGACATGCACTATCAGTAGCTGTGGCTGGAAGCATCGGTGGCTCGGCGGGTATTGGTACCGCCGGTGCCTCCGCAGTAAAAGGGCCATGCACCGAGGCCTCATCGCTCGATGGGCTATCATCACGTACAAAACTCAGAACCCTAGCTGGCTGCCGTCATGGGGCCATCCTGAAAAGAAATAGGTGCGCCACGGTTAAATAGTATACCTGGTGAGCCGACACAATGTAATCACAAAGAAAACTTGAAACACACATGCAATCAATGTTTTCATGCATTAAGTCGGAAATCAGAAGTCAGGGTCCTGGTGTACGGATACGTCGGCCGCCGCACCAACACTGGACTCCCTGGACTAATAACCACACCAAATATCCTTAACACTATTACATCAAATAGAAGAAAGATCAGAGTCTAGAGTTCTGCGGTAGAACCAAACTCCTCTGATACCAATTTGTCACGAACCATCCTTGGGGCCCATGTCGTGACTACCCCAAGCCCGCCTTCCATAGGCCAGGGGCTGGCGACTAGCACCAAAGGCGTAAATCCTGATAACTGGGACGGAATTGCCTTTATAAAAGTAAAAAAAAGACCACAGAGTACAAGCAGAAGTAAGACACTAATTAAAACTGAAACAAGATGTGCGGAAAGTAAAGGGGCCAGAAATACAAGCCCAACTATAATGTACAAGGAAAAAAGATAAAAACAGCTGGAAGGTGACAATATGCTCCTAGAACATCCACCAAGGATCCTACCAGAAGGGTAGTTATAGATAGCGCAGCTCCTGGATCGTCCACCACGAATCATACCTGAAGGGTAGGTACAGATAGCCTCCACAACACTCTCGCCCGTCAACCTCCTCTGAGTGTCTCCTCGTTGTGAAGTCCACCATCGGATACTATCTCGTCGTGAGGTCCACCTCTGGGTACCATCCAGTCCTCGAACACTCAGCCTCTATCTACGCTGCCTGTCGTCTGCAACCAACATAACAAGGTTTGGGCATAGCCCGTGCAGGGGTGAGTATAATGATACTCAGTAGGGACCCCGAGACACTCAAGGTCTCACTAAATCCAACAAGGATAACCACAAAGAATATCTCAACAGATAACCTCTACTTAGGTATATGCCCATACATATCCCCAAGTTATAAAGTAACCCATCTCAATCTTGAGGAAACACACAGATGATAGACTCAGCTTAAACCAGGATTTAATCATGAAGTCGAAACCACGACTGCTGGAGAACTCCTCCTCTATCGAGTACAGTGGGCCTGCAGCTTCAACCAAGCGCGCCCCACTAAACTTGGACTACTGTAGTACTCCACCTGTCGAGTACTGTGCGCCTACTGCTACAACCAAGCGCTTCCCACCTTGGGTCTGTCGCTACAACCAAGCGCTCCCCCTCATAGGCTCCAGAGGTACTCCTTCTGTTGAGTTCCGCTGGTCTGCCGCTACAACCAAGCGCTCCTGCACAGTGGTTCTGCCACTACAACCAAGCGCTCCCCCTCATAGCCTCCAAAGGTACTCCTTCTGTTGAGTACCGCGGGTCTGCCGCTACAACCAAGAGCTCCTCCTCCGTGGGTCTGCCGCTACATCCAAGTGCTCCCCACTAGGCTATCTGAAACACATCGAGACGATAGAGCACCAGTCGTCAAGTCTCAGCCAGCTACTAGGTCTCTGCACTCTGCTAGCTCGTCACCGGGAGGGTCCGCTCCACGAGCTACTGGTCGATACTCCATGTATCACAAAGAACCACAAATAAGTATCTCAAAGGACCACCTCGTCATAGGGGTCTCAACGCAATAGACGGCACGTCAGTCGGACGCCCGGTCTGTGAGTTACTAGCCTTTTCGTCCTAAGGGCCCGGTTGGTTTCGTGAGCGAACCAACCAAGCCTTTTCTTGATTGTACCCCGAACTCTCATAGGGTATGTTCATAGGGACAGTTTCTCAATGTGATCACCAACGCCATTGACGGTTCATCAAACGGACGTCTGATCTGAAAGTTATCAGCTTTTCCGTTCCAAGAGCCTGATTGGATTTCGGGTACAATCCAACCCAGCCACTATCCAACTGCAACAAAAACTCAGGTGAAGTATGCCAAAAGTTTCTCCTCATCAGGAGGGATCCAACAAAATCGGCGGCACGTCAATAGGACGTCCCGAGCTCAAGATATAAGTGTTTCCGCTCCGAGGGCCCGGTTGGTTTCATATCCGAACCAACCCGGTCATACTCAACGTTCTCTGAAACCTTGAGTGTAATATACCGAAATGACCGTCTCGATCCAAGGATCGCATTGCAACTGATGGTGTATCGATCAGATGTTCGTAGACCATGTTATGGGTAAAAGATCGAAAGAGGTCTGTTAGTGGGGGTTTCAGACCCCGACCGACCCGGACCGAGACCCCCTGGGTTGGCCCGAACCTGGTCGACCCGAACCGAGTCCAGGTTCAGCCCGCATGGGCGTGACCCGGCCCGGCTAGCGCATCCCGGCCCGGTCTGGCTTGGGGGCCCCGGCCCGTCGCGCTTGCACGGCCAGCGGCTCGGCCGAAACGGCCGAGCAGTGGGGGGGGGGGGGGGCTTCCCCCCCTGTTTCGTAACCGTGGTCACCATGTGGGGGGGCTGATCTTGTCCAGCCAGTCGGGGGTCGTGACCCCCGGCTCCTCCCTTGACCATCCGGCCTGCTGCGGCCGGCCGGCTGCTGCCGCCACGGGACCGGCAAGGGCCGGTCACCCTGCTCTGACGCCGGTGGCCCGAAACCGGCCATCGGTCCATGATCTTCTGCGGCCCACGCCACGGCCTTTGTCCATCCGGCACGGCACGACGGTGCTGCGCCCCTCCGTCGTGGCCCCGCTCCGGCCGCGGTGTCTTCGAGTTTCCTTCGAGGTTCTCTGGTGCCGCCCGTTTGTTCGACTTCATCGGCGCGGTGCGATGGCGCCACGCACCCTTGTCGTCTGATCCCGCGCGGTGCCGTTTCACCGCGCCTCTTTACTTCGAACCGCATCAACACTACTTACAAGGGAGGAGTGTCGACCATGTTTCTGCTTTCCGGACCCCTCCCGTTAATCGATATCAAGCATCAATGTTTCACGAAGAACGACAATGGAATAATCATGTATAACAACAACAATAAACCCCTACCTCAAGGATAAGTTGAACGAAGGTTCGTCGCGGTATTGCACATCGCGGAAGGAGGCGTCGCGGAAGGAGGATTGTCGCGTCGTGGAGAAAAGATTCATCGGCGTCGCGTCGTCGATCTCTGAGGATCTGGAATTCTTGTCGAACTTCGTCGGAGGTCGGCGTTCTTCGCGTTCTTCGTATTCTTCATCGATGAAGAAAAAGGTCCAAGGCTTCGATTAATTCTCCCACGCCCTCTCTCAAAAATCTGACCACCAATAAAAAAGAGATTGTATTATTTTATTACTCATTCCAATGCTCTTGAAATTTAAAAAAGAATCAACAATTAATTGAATTAATTGCAACGCATAAACCACCCAATAAATAGAGGCGTTTAATATTTAATTAAACGCATGAGTTGACTTATAATTATGGGGGGGGGGTGTTGGTGAGTTACTAAATTAAAGGAGGGGGTTTTGAGGGAGTTGAAAAGGTGGGGCTCGTGTGGGCCCCACCTCACAAATATCCTTCTTAGTGGGTAGGATACTGTGGGTCCCACTCCAACCACTTATCTTATGTTAAACTACCATATTAAAATAAAATTGGTCGCAACTCTTTTATTTTATTCCTTTACTTAACCCAAAAATTTAATAACCACACCCGAGAAAACGCAACTCCGGAAAAGGTGTCTCTAAGAAATTACCGGCGCTGTGATTCCATTGGTGTTCTCGGATTTCGATTCTGAGCTCCGGTTCAAAAGTTAGGAAATCCTGCTCGTTCGTTCTC
This sequence comes from Viscum album, assembly GCA_963277665.1. Classification (NCBI taxonomy): domain Eukaryota; kingdom Viridiplantae; phylum Streptophyta; class Magnoliopsida; order Santalales; family Viscaceae; genus Viscum; species Viscum album. Next base: position 1,408,843,296 of record OY728152.1, on the reverse strand, counting down.
TGAACGTACCTGAGCTAAACTTCAGAAATTGATTCCGGGCACACCAGGCCTCGGAATCAGGTTCCGTCAGAAACTGCGCACTCGTAAAATTCCCAACAAAATTAAGAAAAAATTTCCCTTGAATTTTACGAGTCATTAAATGATTAATTAGGAATACCACTAAATTTCACCTTGTTAATCATATATTTTGATGAATGATTCGGCATAATCATAATAGCATTCTCTCTAGGAATTACAAAATTTCGTTGCTCAAATTCACCAATTTGTCCATTCGATTAATTTTTAATAGAATTCCTTCTGTTTCCCTCCATTGACTAAAACACAAAAATAATTTTGTTAGAGGAAAAAATCATGATAGGTAAAACAACATAATAAAAGGGGAGTAACTTCAGTATCTAACATCATAGGTTTAATTCTAAGATCGTTACCGTAATTCTAGGAATATAACCTATAATCATACTTAACATTAGGGACATCCCTAGACAAACTGTAGAAATATCTCTAGGGATCTCACTAAATTTCTCGCATCCTAGTTTCCAAAGGTTGACTAAACCTTTCCTCTGATACCAACTGTAGAGACCCGAAGCTTGACGTACATGAACATTACATTACTATTGTGGATTACTTAATACACAATAAAAATAGAGACACCAGGACCGTAATAGTTTAGTGTCTTTGGAAACATGGAACATAATCATCTAATCACGGTGAATGATCTTCAACATCTCCCATAATGATCTTTCCTTTTTTTCGTACATAAAAACCTTTTTTTATATCTTGGGGAAAAGAAATCATATAAATGATGAGATTAAATTTTTAGTAAGGGTAAGCCTAGATAAAATGAAAAAAATCATATACATTTGAACTTAAAAACATTAACATAATGTTTAAACATCAAAATCTTGGGCAATGACATAAAACATGGAAGTACATGAGGCATAGATCATAAAGGAAAATTAATCATGATAAACTAGAATGGGAATAAAACATGTAATTGTGGAATCCATTAAGCACATTTAATGATTTCCATAGTAGCCAAGGAATTGCTTCCAAGACCATCTTAGTGGACAACGTCCCTTACTGAATCGGGTTTACTTGCCGTTCTAGCCCTATATTACTGAACCATATTTACATGTCATTCCATCCATGGCTATCTCATGAGATATAAATCTTTACCCAATGCATTGGAGGGATATATAGGTCCCACCCATCTAATAATGAAATCATTCATACTTGTGCCACAAAATAAACTAAAAACATTCATCATAACCCAAAGAATAAAATGGGTTTCATAAACATCACACCATCATCACATAATCCATATAAAACAAATGGATATTTCATCATAAGAAAATTGAAACCATGTAAATCATAGAGAAATTATACTTGAAACACACACATATGAAATAATGTCATCTTAGATGGAAAATGGTTTTGATAAAACACTTGAAATGAATTCTTGAGGAAAATATCATCTCTTCTTCAAAATTAATTTCTTTTCACAAAACGTCATGCAATTTTAAAAGAAAGTGATTTTGTTGAAAATAGTCATGAAATATTTTGGAGGAATATTCATGAAAATATGGCTTTATAAAACTGTAAAAATTCTTTCATGTCGTATAATTTAAAAAAATATTTTCCTCATACTTTTTTCAGAAAATTCATAAATTACATCGTATGGTAAACAAAAGAAATATTCCTTTCATACGACATGGAAAAAGTATGAAAAGGGTAAAAATGTATTTAAACATACATGGAAGGAATGTGAACATTTTATGAAAACTTTTTGAGAACATTTTTACATGGATAATAAACATAACCCCAGAAAATACATACGAAAAAACAATCTCGGATAAGAGCGAGATTGAAATAGTCATCCCTTACCTTATGTCCGATTTGATTTGTACGTATCTGAACCTCTTGTATAATGATTTGAATAATGTCATTTACTTATTACAGAATCATATTCATTGTTATGATATCATATATGGTTCACTTATGACATTATATTACCTGTTCTTTTGTAAATACCATGTTAAAGCAACGTTTTGGGTAAAATCATCTTATTTATTGTATGTGTTTGGACTTGTTGTTCTTGATGTTATTATTACATATATCATGATTTAATTACTTAAAGAATATAAATCATGATTTATATATCATATATATTCATTATATATACAGCATATACATGTATTTATAATAGTACATAACATTTGGAGGTAAGAAATGAAATGCACCGTCCATGGAGATGGTAAACCGTACGTATGCATGATCGCTACATTCATTTATATTTATTATTTTAATTTAATAGATATATTATAATTATATTATAATATCATATATAATATTATTAATTCCATTCTTTATACATTCCACATAAGGCATTAATGAATCACATCACTTTGAGGGGGCGGTAGTCCGCACTTCCTCAAATGAAATTATCATATTTACCGACTATATAAACCATAAAGGCTTGATATAATTGGAATTTAAAGAAGCATAATTAATTCATAAACATAATATATATCATATATAAATACAGTTCCATCATAATGGCCACCATGAGAGGCGGTAGGAGAAAATCGAACAATCATTGTTTCGCGAGGCGTTAGTTTGCCATCACAGAAACATTATGTTCTTCATCCATTAGATATAGGTGTGTATAAGTGTAGTTTTAATCCTTCTAATAACAACATACTAGTATTTTTAGGATATGTTTTTTTTTCACAAAATAAATGATTAAAAAGAGTTTAGGGGTTGGATAAGTAGAATAAAAGAAAACAACTTAAGAGAAACTATGACCTTTAATTTGGGTAACTTCCTTTGGTTTGAACCAAAAGGACTTCATGAAGTTCCTTCTGACTAATGTCAGGATTCTAGGGGGAGGAGGGGGATTTTGGGATGATATTCGGGTAGATTTTGGATGAGCCAAAAAGGCTTGACAGGTGTGAGGAATGGCATAGAAGTGGTCTCCTTTTATAAGGGACATGAGGGGCTCTTTAGGAAAGTGTCAAAACATTATTTTATTAAAAGGTTATATTCGGTTTCAAGAGGTCCAAAAAACATTAATGTCGAATATAAGATGATTCATATTCGAAATAAAATCATCCAATAGTAATTGGACAGGTTTTGGATAATATTTTAATCATTATAATCTTATTTATTTAAATCATTTATTAATGAGTTAAATACTGCATCACTTTTGTGTCATAAATAATTTAATTTATTTGATGTCTAAAAACTATTAAAAAATATCAACATTTAGGAAATCGTTTTATCTTTCCAATTAATATTTATAGTTGAAATGATAATTAAATAGCCCCATATAAAAAATAATTACTAAAAGCTTTTTGTTAATGCCAATTTTGTCTTTACATTAAATTTATTAATATAATGTGTCATTGTCTTTCATAAGTGGCTCCATGGGGTCCAAAAATAGACTCAAGTATTCCCATGGTCGTCCATTACTAATCCAATAAGGTTTGGGCAAGTGTTAAGGTAATTTTGAATTATTATAATATTCTTTTAACCTTGAATTACCCTATTTACTTTTAACTGTGGTAAACAAAAGTAAAAAGTTAATATTCACCAAAAATTATTTTTACCTAATTGAACTATATTTTACTCCTTTATATTAACAATGTCTCTCGGATTTTCAAAATTCAACTCACATAAGTGGTAAAATTATGTTTTATGTACAATTGCAAAAGCTTCTAGGAGGTGGGTAAATGACGGTGAAAAGTTCAATACAATTTTCATAAATCCAAAATTATTATAAAATGAATCCAATGAATTTCGTTGAACTTATATAAGTATTATGTAACTATTTTGAACTAAAATAAATATAAATCAAATAAATGATTATTTAAATAAAAAGTCAGTTTTAACCAAAAACTCAGTTTTTCACTATTCAACAAAAATTGATGTTTTTCCGAAAATTACAAAAAAATCAGCCTAAGTTATATTTGATATTTAGAATTCCAAAATGATTTCTATTTTTCCAAATTCAAAAAACAAAATTGGAATTAACTAATTTTAAAAGTAATTCCCATTATCAAAAAATAGCATGTTTTTAAGAAACAATAACTATGAAAATATTATCACATGTTTATGTCCAATTTCAAAGTGAAATTAATTCCAATAAGCAACATTGGATTAAATTGTAAAAATATATTCTAATTACAAATTAAAACCAACTAAAAATATAATATACCCATATAAATTATTGCGAAGAAAAAAGTTTTTTTAATTAAAATATAGCGTGTTTTTATTATTCATCAAAATATGAATGTTATCAGAATTATATGAAAAATTTATCCAAAGTAAATTTTTGTATCCTGATTGAAAAGAAGAATTTTATTTTGTCAATTTGAACTTATAGAAATGTAGAAAACAAGATTTAAGGTGGGTGCGCCATCAAAAGGTGGCAAAACTCCATTTTTTGAAAAATAATTATTTTACCCGAAAAATTTATTTTGTTCTCATACCATGTTCTAGAAAATATGTAAGATGAATAATAATGTTATAAAATTCAAAATGTAGTTAATACTATTCATAACGGCTAGTCCATAATAATAATATAACCATATATCATTGTTTAGTGAAACACAGTATTGCGTACTACACACGCTATCAAAGAAGGTCGTGATTGCATGTAATGAAAGACAAGTCAGGGTTGCGTGTGATACAATAATTCTTTGTTGTTTTGTATAACATAATCCAACCATATTTCATTTATACATTGAATATATATATGTGTATATACACACTCAATGTTGTGTAGAATAACTACTATCAAAATTGTGTGTAACATGATCCAAGAAATAGTGTTGCGTATACTGCAAGATAATACGGTGTTGCATATAGCGCAAGGTAATCTTGGTGTAGCGTACAACACAAGACATCAATGAAATTGAAAGAATATTTTTCTTAAAATCTCGGGATGTTACAATAACACCGGTTAAAGAATAGTGGAATTCAAACCATTGAGTGCATTAAATATTTTAAATACAAAAAATCATGCATGGGCCTGCCTTGTGTTAGTGGTAGCGGTTTGATTGCTTCTTTCACTGGCCGATTGCTATGGTGATGTGGGTGGCGATGGGATCCCTTGTTGTTGTACTTTCACTGGTTGTGATTTTGAGGTTGTGTGGTTACTCTACTTATATCATGAAATGGGGTGGAATCCTCTATTATTGAGAGACCATTGGCTCCTAGATTTTGGGGACATGGGGCTGTGTCTTGGGGTTATCTTTGGTTCCAGTACATCGAGGGATCTCAGTTATCCCTTTGTTATTGTGACTTGCAAGAGAACCATGTGTGAATGCTTAAACTGCTGTTTGGAAGTTTCTTTCCTGTTGGCTTGTGGTTATGCCTGTTAGTTGCCTCGTAGTGAATAATTCACCCTAATGGAATCACTTGAACATTAAAACAAGAATGGATGAGTTGGGAAATTGATTCTGGAAATGAGTTGTGACTTGGCCGCGAGTGTCGTGACTTCTTTTGTGAATGAATAGTAACAATGGTGTTGGTGCTTAGGTTTTGGAACCCCTAGTTTGGTATGAGTGTTTGTTACATATACATATATTTCTAGATTTTATGTTTCTTATTCGCGCCCCAACCACGTTGAGCACTTAGTTCTGAATGCCCCATTTCATGGGGATGGTGTTTTTTCCAACACTCATATGAATGGATGGTTATTAGCTCATATTCTACTCCCATTCCCGAATATCCCAAGACTCTTCGGGCGGGCTGTGATGGCCTGATGTCCATTATTAGCCCAAGAATCTTCTGGCATGGTAGTCGTTGTGGTTGGGCCAGGTGTTTAAGGGCATGATGTTTCCCATGTATCTTCGTGATGAGGCCTAGGTGTCTTCAGGTGTGAAGGTAGCTTTCTGGCCCAGGTGTCTTCGAGCATGGCAGTGGTTGTTGTGGCCCGGGTGTCTGCGGGCGGGATAGCAGTTGTGGCCCAGGTGTCTGCAGGAGGGGTTTGGCAATGGGACAACAGTGAGGTTTTGGACGAGGTCTGTGCGAGAAGGTGTGGCAGTGGGTCTACGATGAAAATGGTGGGTTTGGTTCGATTCGTAGGATGTCTTCAATAACCAATGGGAAAGCGGCGCTGGGTAACCAAATATTGATGTGATATTACTATATGTTACTTGACTTTCTTTATTTGGGGAGCGTGCCTTGGTGAGGTTTGGGTGGAAAGTTTTTCCTTGTTGGGTGTTTGGTTATCTATTTTTTCCATGGGGCATTAGAATGTATCCTCACTTGTGCACGAGAGTCTTTGGTTTTCCCTACAATGTGTACATTTATGCTCTCCCTACGTATATAAAACTATTTTCAGGATTCCATGAGGATTTCCGGGATCGTGCGGGACCGTACTAGCGCATACCTTGGGCCAGTTTCTGTTGTCATTTTCCTTCTCTTGGTACTTTACATTTGGAGTTTTTTTGTATCTTGCATTATTTCCTGTTGAACATGAATATGGGAATGGGTTAATTTTGTCTTTGACTTTACTTTCATCTTTGGAATTGTTGGGGTTGCTATCTTATCTCTTGTTCCTATAAAAATAAAAATTGTAATGACTTCCATTTTTTGTGAGATTCTACACCCTTGGCACCAGTCGCCACTCCGGGACCTATTGAAGGAAGGTTTCAGGGGTCATTATCTCTTCCTCAACTTAAAAAAGGCAGGGCCCGGCAATCTGCTGACCCTTCCCTCCTTTTGGTGAAGGCGGGTCATGACAGAATGGTATCAAAGGCAGGTTGGGAGATAGGATGGAGTCTGGAGTTAGGAATAGTGAGGATTGTATGGGATGATTGGGAAACAGTGTTGGGTGACCATGGTGCGTGAAATAGGCCAGGGAAGACCGGCTAGGACACAGGATTTTAGGGCCCCCTGTGATCTGATGCAAGGACTCTGGACCAACCGAATGACCAAGTAAGTCTACACTGATTGCAAAGTAGAGACCCTAGGAATGGTACATGCATAATAATGACTTGTGTTATCGTGTTTCTGGGTATTTTGGGGTTTAAAAGAAATAAATAAATAAATAAAGGATTCAAATAAAACATTAGAACAATATTCTACACTACCCGGACTTAGCCATTCTTTTTTTACCTTGCAGCTATGGCACCTAGAAGAAGACCACAGGTAGTGCGGGCGATCGAGGCTCAGGAGGTTGACTCGGCTAACCGACGAAGGGCTGACCGAGAGGAGGAGGATGATCAGTGGCAGAAGACGCTTTGTGCATTCTAGCATCAGACCCTTGGAAAGTATGAGGGCAGCACCTCAGACATGGAGACAGAGAGCTGGCTAGAGGAGCTGGTGATAGATTTCGCATTGATCCAAGCTCCGGTGGAGTACTGGGTTCATTTTTCCATGAGCCAAATGTGGGGAGTGGCAGGTCAGTGGTGGACGCTCTATTTGGGAGAGAAGAGGGAGGTTGAGGTGACATGGGATAATTCCGAGAAGGAGTTCCGGGCGGAATTCCTCTCTTCTATGATGAAATCTTATAAGAGGAAGTATCTAATCTTCGTCCAGTATGGGGTATGTTATTGAGAGAGTTGGGGATCATGTTCAAGGATCTCCTCCTCATTTCTCCAGACCTCTTTTTGGATGAGGAGTCTCTGGCGAGACATTTAGAGGAGGTGCTCCGACCTTCCCTCCAGAATGCTGTTACTCCCTTCACCCTACCAACATACCTAGAGGTGTAGTAGAAGGATGAAGTGGTGGAAAGGATGCACACACTGGGATGTGTATCACGAGAGGGGATTCAGCTAGGCCCATCCAAGGTAAAGGCCTTCAGCACCAGACCTCCAGCATCGGGACCCTCTAGGTTCCAACCAGCTGGGAACATGCCTCAGCAGTTCCAGTTCTAATTCCCTGGCCCTCACCCTTTCCCTTCGGGCCCAGGGCCGAGATGCTTCATATGTGGGAGCCACGAGAACCTTCGGAACCCATTCCTGGATAGAGAGTAGTACGGCAGAAGTGGGTTGTCCCAACACCCACCACATTAGCAACAACTTCCAGCTAGGCCCTTTCAGCAGAAGCAGCAGGGGCAGTGATCTCCCGCTCCTCCGAGGGCAGGCGTTGCAGGAGGAGGCCGCCCACAGGGCACTCCTGAAGGACCTCGACCCGGGCGCGGCCGACAACAGAGAGCCAGAAGAGCCGGGCGCGGGCAGATACACACCACAGAGGTAGGAGTTCCAGCAGGACCAGAGGTCATTCGAGGTAAGATTAGTTTTTTCAGTACCTTTACTTATATCCTATTATATACAAGATCTTAGAACTCCATTGTTACACCCAGTCTGGCCCGTTATTTGGGTCTAGATGCCAAGAGACTTCCAGTTCCCCTGGTGCTGAGCACACCAGTCAGAGGTCAGACCGTCTTGTTATATGTTTGTCGAGGATGTAGACTGATGATAAGGCCACATTAGTCAGTCAGGGATCTCCTACTGTTGCAGAAACAACCATACGATGTCGTCAAAGGCATTGAATGGTTGTTCTTTGTGTGCGTCGTCATTGACTGCTTCCGTGGAATGGTTGCGTTTTTAGACTTGAGAGGCTGACATGTGACTTTCATAAGCGAATAGGGTTCCCATGGGAGCAGCAAGAGAGGGGAACCCCTCCTATCTTTGTTAGATGAGCTATCAGTGGAGTCAGTAGATGCAGAGATAGTGGAGGTACCAAGTATTTCTAGTGAGTTTATGGACATCTTCCTTGAGGAGGTGACGACACTACCCCATCGACGTGATGTTGAGTTTGGGATAGACTTGTATCTTGGTTCTCATCTGATTTCAATGGCTCTCTTCCAGATGGAACCTTCGGAGCTACGGGAGTAGCAGATTCAGATTGACGATCTGATGGAGAGGGGTTATGTTCGACCAAGTGCGTCACTGTGGGGTTCACCAGTCTTGTTCCCAAAGAAGGAGTATGGTGTTCTAAGTCTATGTATAAACTACCGGAGGCTGAATCAGGTGACGATAAAGAATCTCTACCCTCTTTTGAGGATATATGATCTTTTCGACCAACTGAAGGGGGCAGGATGTTTCTCCAAAATCGACCTACAGTCTGGATATCACCAGTTGAGGGTGAAGGAGGGTGACATCCCGAAGATGGAGATTTGGTGTATATATGGGAACTTTGAGTTTGTGTTCATGTCATTCGACATTAAAAAGGCTCCATCTATATTCATGGGGCTTATGAACTCCATCTTCCGGGAGTATCTGGATCGGTTCGTAGTAGTGTTCATCGATGAAATCCTGATCTATTCAGGATCAGAGGAAGATCACGCTGAGCACCTGAGGATGGTTTTGGAGGTCCACCGATAACACCAGCTCTTTGGGAAGTTTTCATTATGCAATTTTTGGATGTGAGAAGTGCACTTCATTGGGAACGTAGTGTCCGAGTAGGGAGTAGCGGTAGACCCATTGAAGGTTGAAGCAGTTTTTTCTTGGGCAGCACCCAAGAACATGGCAGAGGAATGTAGTTTCCTCGGGTTGGCATGTTATTATTGGATGTTCGTACCCAACTTCTCCCATGTTGCAGCACCTTTGATAGCCTTGACAAAGAAGGATCGAGCTTTCCTGAGGTACGAGCAGCGTGGGGAGACCTTTAGTTATCTAAAGGAGAAGTTGGTTAGTGCCCCATGTGTTGAGGTTACCAGAAGAAGGGGCAGCATATGAGGTGTTCTGTGATGCTTCAGGGCAAGGCCTCAGATGTGTGTTGATGCAGCAGTAAGGGGTGATCTCCTATGGGTCTATGCAGTTACATCCCTATGAGCCTAACTATGCCACCCATGGTCTGGAGCCTGTGGCGGTTGTGTTATCACTAATGTTGTGGCGGCACTAACTCGTCAGGGAGCGCTTCATGGTCGTCACAATTTACAAGAGCATGAAGTATGCCTTCTCCCATCGGGACCTAATATTACGGAAGCGAAGGTGGATGGAGTTTATTTAGGACTACGATTTCGATATTTCCTACAGCTCGGGGAAAGGAAACGTGGTGGTTGATGCCTTGAGTAGGAAGTCACAGAGGGACGTTGTCCGAGAGTCAGTAGACGCTTGTAGGGTGATGGAGGAGTTGGATAACCTACACATGGATGTGAGGATGGATGGCGGTAAGTGTATCTTATATCAGATGAAAATACTGTCTTCTCTGATATGTCTGGTGGAGGAGTCTCAGTGGGGAGACCTAGAGAGAGAAGTGGTCCGTGCCTGGGTTAGCCAAGGCAGTGCTCTTGAAGGGTGGGAAGAAGATGGTCAGAATCAGATGCTATTCCGAGGGATGTTGTTCGTTCCGGAGGAGATGCATGAGAGAGTCCTTGGTGAGTTCCACATCTCACCCCTAGAGGTGCACCCATGAGTTTCCAAGATGTTCTATGGTATGAGGAGACAGGTTTGGTGGCCCGGGGCAAAACGAGCGGTGGCAGAGTTTGTGGCCATGTGCCTAGTGTGTCAGTAGGTGAAGGCTGAACACCATGGTCCAGGTGATTTGTTACAACCTTTAAATGTCCCCGAGTGGAAGTGGGATGACATCTCGACGGATTTCTTCACGGGGCTACCCAAGGTTCAAGGAGGGTGTGATGCTATCTGGGTACTAGTGGACCGGTTGAAGAAATCATCTCACTTTCTGACAATAAAGGAGTCCAGTGTAGTGGACGCTCTAGCACAGAGTTATCTGGAAGAGGTGTTGCAGTTTAATGGGGTTCCAAGGTCCATAGTCTCGGATAGGGATGCACGATTTACCTCACATGTCTGGAGGGGTTTGCAGCATGATTTTGGCACCCATCTGTGCCTTAGCACTACCTTACACCCCCATAAAGATGGGCAGACAGAGCGCACCATCCAGACCATGGAAGATATGCTACGAGCATGCATCCTGGACTTCTAGGGATCGTGGGCACGACACTTTCCTCTGGTATAGATCGCCTATAATTATAGTAACCACTTTACCATTGGCATGGCTCCATTCGAAGCCTTGTACGGGAGGTCATGTCGGTCAACCGTGTGCTGGATAGAATTTAGGGAGGCAGGTGTTCTTGGCCCGGAGGTGGTACAGAACACAACAGAGAAGGTGCAGCTTATACGAGATAGGATGAAGGAATATCAGGATCCACTGATGTCATATGCGGATGATAGGAGAAGGACCTTGGAGTTCGAGGTCGGGGACCACATGTTCTTTCAGGTCTCCCCTTGGCATTGGCAGCGAATGTTTAGCAGGGGGAGTAAGCTCTATCCCAGGTTCGTCAGACCCTTCGAGGTGTTGCACCGGGTCGGCGAGGTGGATTATCAGTTGGCATTTCCACCACAGCTACAAAGGGTGCACAATGTCTTCCATGTGTCCCAGCTTCGTCGGAATCTGCAAGACGATTCACACATCCTCGACTGGAGAGAGAAAGACATCGAAGACGATGCAACCTTCGTGGAAAGGCCAGTGACGATCAAGGGTTGTGAGGAGAAGGTTCTTCATGGAGAACCTTCCCGTTGGTTCGTGTGTTATGGAGGAATGGTGGGCTTGAATAGAGTACCTAGGACAGGGAAGCATAGATGCGTGTCCAGTACACAATGTTCTTTTGTGTTTTATTCTGTTTTCTCAGTACTTGTTGCTATGTAATGCTTTACCATGTTGACTATGGGATGTACAGTTTCCTTTTTCTATGAATGTGTGTGAAGGGTCCTAATGGATGGTGAGGGGAGGACCTGATTCCTAGTTAGGACTCATTAAAGTGGATGTGCCTAACCCCGTGTAGGCAAGTCAGTTCCACCCAAAGCGGATAATATCTTAACACAGTGGACGGGAAACCCCTCTCCCACCTGTCCGGACGGTTTAGTCTTTTGTTTTGCATTGTTTCACAGTGAAGGGAGCGGTAGGACGTCCGTGGTTGTTCTGGAGATAAGGTGTTCCTGTCTGAGAGGTTCACTCATGAGGGGTATCTTCCGGGGTGGTTGTTCATACCCCCCTCTTTCCTTCGGGTTTGGTTCTGGATTCTCAAGGGAGAGAATAGTTTGAGAGGTATCTGATGTAATGGCACAACCCCTCAAGATCCATCCCTATGCAAAATTATAGGATACTGTGGGGTCACCCATTGTTCGTTTCAAATGATCAGCGTGATAGATCTGGGCGACCGATCGGCGTGACCGATTGGTACAACCGATAAGCGGGACCAATCAACCCAACTGATCTGTGCGACCGATCGGTGTCATCCAGCCATGTCGGGTTTTCCTTCTATAGTTTTTCCTGTAACGCCTATTTTTGGCCTTTTTGACCTATTTAAGGAGTTTCATGCCCATTTTTAACCCATACTTAATATCTAAAAATTCGGATAAACCTCCCTATTAAATAACAATTAATTTAGTCGTGTGTAACCACCCAACCGTGTGGTAAAACCACGATCCGACTTCCAATGCATTCAAATTCCTTATCCCATAATGTTGGGTATCTCGTCTATTTATCATGCTAGAAATTATTCTTCTCCCTCTTGGATAGTCTCCTCCTTTTCCATGTGCGTTTGAAGTCCCTTCATTCCGGAGGCAAGTGGTGCACCTATGCGGGAGCCCTACGAGTCACGCTTCCCATGTTTTGGCATGTGGAGAAAAACTTAGATCTTTGATCAACCAAGTAGAGATTTTCTCCTTTATATCTCCATTCTTTGTATCATGTGTGGTGGGCATGCTTTTTTTTTCTGTGGAAATTGATGAATCTGAACATAACAAAGATAATGAACGGACTTTTTAAGAATGAAGGGGGGTGTGATCGATGTTCTGCTATACTCTTTATGTTATTATGTGTTGTGAATTATAGGGTCTTATGCTCACTCAAAATCATTTCCATTAGTGGTCTTTATCTATGCACTAATGAAACTCGGTACTCCTGGATGTTTAAATTATCGTAACATGGAAATGGTTAATTACGTATACTTGGTTGAAAAAATTGAAAGCACAAGGATCAACCCTTTTTGTGATAACCTCGGTTAAAGCACAGTGGAATTGAAACCATGGAGTGTGTAAAATATATTAAATATAAAAATACTTTCATAGGCCTACCTTGTGTTGGTGGTAGAGGTTTGGTTGTTTCTTTCACGGGCCAATTTCGGTGGTGATTCAGGTGGGTATGGATCCCCTGTTGTTGTAATTTCACTAGTTGTGATTTTGAGGCTGTGTGGTTACTCTGCATATATCACGAATTGGGGTTGAATCCTCTGTTTTTGAGAGACCATTGGCTCTTGTATTTTGGGGACATGGGGCTGTGTCTTGGGGTTTTCTTTGGTTCTAGTACTTTAAGGGATCTCATTTATCCCTTTGTTGTTGTGACGTGCATGAGAACCGGGTGTGAATGCTTAAATTGTTGTATGGCTATTTCTTTCTTGCTGGCTTGTGGTTATGGCTGTTAGTTTCCCGGTAGTGAAGAATTCACCCTAATGGTATCACTTGAACATGAAAACATGAATGGTTGAGTTGGGAAATTGATTTTGTGAATTATGTGACTTGGTCACGAGTGTCGTGACTTGGCCGCGAGTGTCGTGACTTCTTTTGTGAATGAATAGTAACAAGGGGGTTTGTGCTTAGTTTTTAGAACCCATATGTTGGGATGAGTGTTTTTTACGTATAAATTTATTTATAGATTTAATGTTTCTTATTCTCGCCCCACCCACATTGATCACTTAGTTCCGAACACCCCATTTCAGGGGGAGGGTTTTTTTACCAACACTCCTATGAGTGGATGGTTATTAGCTCCTTTTCTGCTCCCTTTCTCGAAGAGCCCAAGACTATTCAGGTAGGCTGTGATGGCCTGAAGTCCATTATTAGCCCATGAATCTTCAAGCATGGTAGTTTTGGTGGTTGGCATAGGTGTTTACGGGCAGGTTGTTTCCCAAGTATCTTCGAGATGAGGCCCAGGTGTCTTCGGGCGTGATGGTAGCTTTCTGGCCCAGGTGTCTTTGTGTGTGGCAGTGGTTGTTGTGGCCCAGGTGTCTACGGGCGAGGTTTGGTAGTGGGACTGTGGTGAAAATGTAGGGATTGGTTCGATGCATAGGATATTTTCAATAACCAGTGGGAAAGCGGAACAAGGTACCCAAATATCTATGTTCTATTCCTATATGTTACTCGACTTACATTTTTTGGGGAGCATGCCTTAGTGAGGTTTGGGTGGATATATTTTCCTTGTTGGGTGATTGGTTATCTCTTTTTCCACATGGAATTAGAATGTCTCCTCACTTGTGCATGAGAGTCTTTGGTTTTCCCTACTGAGTGTACGTGTATTCTTGCCCTACGTATATAAAACTGTTTTCAGGTTTCCCAGAGGACTTTAGGGATCATGCGGGACCGTACTAGCGCAGACCTTGGGGTAGTTTCTATTGTCGTTTTCCTTCTCTTGGTATATTACCTTTGTAGTTTTTTGGTAGCCTATATTATTTAATGTTGAACATGCCTATGGGAATGGGTTAATTTTGGATTTTCCTTTACTTTCATCTTTGGTATTGTTGGGGTTGCTATCTTATCTCTCGTTCCTACAAAAATAAAAAGGGTAATGCATTCCATTTTGTGTGAGATTCTATACCCTTGGCACTGGTCGCCACTCCGGGACCTATTGAAGGCGGGTTTTGGGTGTCATTATCTCTTCTTCAACTTAGAGAAGGAAGGTTTTGGAAATCTGCAGACCCTTCCCTCCCTTTGGTGAAGGCGGGTCATGACATATCCAATGTGGAAAAATCATCAAATAGAAAATAAATCTGTTTTTCTATAAAAAACCATCAAAATATCCGTATAAAGCATTAACAATGCTAATATTAGGGAATACCAATGGTTCAAAACCATTTATATATACAGGAGAAGCATTGTTATATTCTATACCAATGGTTCTCCAAACAATAAGATATGATACCATAGGTATATAACTATACCAATAGTTTATAATTTTTTTTCAAATATTCATCCTAGAATTACTTTTTTACAATGGTTCTAATAAAGTTGTTGGTATAATCATTTTGAGATAGTATTGAATAAAATCTCATAATCCAATTTACAAAGGTTTACAAACCATTGGAATATGATTCCACGGTGGTAGTATATTCAAATTCCAACATGAAACCATTGGAATAAGTCTATAAATATTATTTTAAACCCATTGGTATAGATCTTCCATATCTTCAAAGGTAGATGCACCCCCTCTATTCCAATACATCTTTCCAAAATCACAAAATAAGAAGTACCCCCTCCCCACATCCAATTACCTATATAAATCACCATACATTCACTGTAAACATCTCCTCAGAACATAAAAATAAAGGTAACACAAATTAGAATAAATTAATTCTACTGGAGATAACACACATGGAAGTCATCACATATATTCCTTAAAAACTATTCATTAGTCATCAACTGTCATGAATATCAATGAAAATATAATGGCTCAATTTATATCTCTTCACCATCAACATCATTATTTCTAACATCGTCCTCACTATAAGCCTCACCATCGTCCTCCCAATCATCATTAGAAATTCCATCACTATCATCATTTCGATCATCATTATATGGTTATTTCCATTTCCATATCCATCACCATTTCTAAGAACATAATCATCCTGATTACCACTATGACCATCACTCGATGAAAAACATAACATAATAATAATTGACATATATTCATCATAATTCACAAAGGTATATTGTGAAAGTTATTCACACAAGTCTTTGATTTATTAAAAAATATTCAGCGTTGGACCATTGATTCTGTTCAGGATCCTATATGACTATTTATTGGCCTCATCTACCTCAATATGTGCATGTGATGACAGTGAATGAGATGTTACAAACATGGTACTAACAAATATGTATCATAAATTATACAATAATCAAGTGGAGAAAATGAAATTCATTGGTTGATAGTGTACTATTTTATAGTGCTCATATTCTAATAATTGTTGTAAATGATAGTTTTCCCCAAATATGACTTCTTTCTACTCATTAGGGGACACTAAATAACACGGTTACAAATTTAAATTGACTATTCAGTAAAAATATATATATTTAAATATTACATTAGCAATGAAAAACCAAAAAAAATTGTTTTCTCTCTCGAGGAACATAACCTTTAATATTTAGAACCTCGTTCTGAAATGAAATAAAAAGATATAAAAAAATTAACAATAATTTATTAATAATGAATTCCAAAACAATGATTATGTAGAATTATAGATAATGCAATATTATTTTTTATAATTATTTGTTGCTTTGCCTTAGTATGATATCGGTTGTAAAACGAAAAGAAATTATATAATAAATTATTCCAATTGGGAATATGATTAAATAATGAGTTTCTATATTATATTAAATTAGAATTTTTGGATTCATGTTTATATATATTATTTCCATGAATATAAGAGAAATGTAATTATAAAAAAAATTCAATGGAATTTATTTATTGAAAAAATGTAATCATGATTAAATATAGGAATAATATGATAAAATGGAAATGTGAAATGATTGATATATGTGTTCCTATTTTTTGGATTATATTTTTGTGTTATTTTATTGTAATGTGGTTAAATTATTGAAAAGCAATGTAAATTTTTCTTCAATGGATATTGATGAATGTGTATAGTCAATATTTGTGTTTTCATATTAAAAATACTCTTGAATGAATTAAATTTATTATTTATTTAGTCAAAATGCTAATTATGAATTATATTGAGAGTATGTGAAATTTGAATATTATTTTCTAGGAACCCGAAAATGTCATTTTTTTAAATTCTGTGTATAGTTTTTCCATGTCATTTAGGTAAAAGTATAAGAAGATTAGTTTTTTCTGTTTTTATTCGATATTTTTAATATGTAATTTATTATGTATAATTGTTAATTATAGGAGGAATTAGGCTTCAAATTATTTTGAGGAATGATAACATATCATGAGGAATGTACTTGAAAATTTCATTGCTTATATATTTAATTACTCTATTGTATTTTATTTAATATCATAATTGAATATTGAGTGTTTAGGTTGTTTGAAAAGTTAATAGATAATAATTATAATATTAATTTGATAACATGATTCGAAATAGATTGTTATTGGGAACACATGTGATAATATATATTTCACCAATAATATTATAGGGAATTATTTATTCTATAGAATAAAATTAATCGTGTGATTTAATTGACACCCTGTGTGGAATAAAATGTTTCATAAAGTTTTATTTTAAATAAATAATGTAGTAACAATTTGATTATCTATAATTTAATAATCATTCATTGTGATTTAAATGGGTAAATTATTGGAATAGTCTTTAAAGGATAGAAATGTATCAACATTTTATTTAGTAACTCTAAATCATATTGATGTGTTTGAATTTTTTTGAATAGTGTTTATTCTATGGTCATTGTTCATTATTGATATATAATGAGTTGTTTAAATCATCATGTGGCATATTGAAATGTAATTTAATTACTTGAGTAAACTATAGTAATATAAATCAAACATGATATTAATAGTGGTATAGGTGACTAAATCATATGTGAGTTTAAGGGAGATAATAAGTTATCTAATGGGCTAGATAAGTGTTTTAAATAACCATATAATATTGAGATTTATTCAATTTCAAATGTTAGAATGTATGGAATATCAAACAATAATCATATACAAATTTCGTAGGCCCCCCTTTGATTTATAATAATGTTTTAATACTTCATATTGGATTTTATATATATAGTTAAAATGCATATATATGATAAATTGTGATGATTTTTTAGGCTATTATTATTACGAAATTTAGAAGTTTATATATTAAATAAATAAATTAATATATTTCTATTCAATGAGGTTTTTATAATATAACATTAATTTTTTGATTTTCTAAATATCAATGTAAAGGATTTTTTGTTCTGAAATTTCATATATGGATGGATGAAATCATCTCAGAGATGGTATATAAATTTTTATATTGCATTCAGAGGGATTAGATTCATAATAAATGTCTTAAATAATATATATTTAAGTGAGTTATAAGGATTACAAAAAATTGGATGAATTTGACACACTTCTAAAAAATATATACCCCTAGTTCGATGTTTATCTAGGATAAGTTGTGAAAACATTTATTCTTTAATGGAATTAGTGAATAATCGTAGATATAGGGTATATGGAATAATATATATTGATATCACTTGTTTCTTAATCCATGATTTAAAATATATATTGATATGATTTAAAATTGTTATACCATATATAATAGTAGTATCGGGTTTTTACTAGTGTCACATGGTGTATGTTTTCATAAAATAAATATACACTATCAAATATATAATGGAAACATATGGATAAGAATAAATAGTCTTGGAAAATAGGACTGATCTTGTGTACCATGTCATATACTAATTTAGATGTTTTATGATTTTTTTGTTATAAATATTTGATACTAATATGAATTTTTTAAATCTATATAGAGCGTATTAGAAAATATTTGAAAATAAATATGAATAATTAAAGATGTATCCTTAGTCATCATAGGTGAGAGAGAAATAATTTTAATTATTCCATTGATATAATAATCTAAATTTATAATGATAATTTAGGATCTAAATCTTGATTTTTTCCTCAATAGTGGATATATCATCTATAATTTTTCTATATATATTACATTGACATTTTCTATAATAGAAAATGAGAAAAATATTGACTCATATAATCTAAAATAATATGTTTGTATCATTTTATGTGGTAATGATTTCTTGGAGAGATGTATGAAATATTGGGATATGTCATGTTCTTCATTTGAGAGATGTTATAAATTTTTAGTGGAAAATTCATTAAAGAATGAGTTTTATAGTATGAATTTCCATTATTCATTTGATATTATACATAAAGATTGTTAGTTATAAAATATTAATCACTATGAATCTTATTAACTCCCATACTATATATGTGGTACCCTAATACTCTTATAGAAAAATATGAGCCATCTAATGTTATATTAATATTTCAAAGTTAATTGATTACCTTATGAAGAAATAACATATTGGTTATTTTTATCTGGTCATTGTAAATCACCAAAGATAAAAATTAGAGGATAGAATGTGTGATGTATTTATATTTATTATTTAATTTTTATTTTATTCAAAAAATTATCATTATAAATGGTTTTATGTCCCTTAAATGAGTATCCATGTTTGATATTATTGTTACTAATCATATTCATCACCATCCACTTTCCAATTAATACATAATATACCCCACCACCTTTTCCCATTATATCCTAACAGACACATATAACATCAACACATTATTCCTACATACCACTAATCTAATTTAATTATTTTTAATTTACCTCGTTGGATGTTTATTCAAGAATTTACCAACAAAAGAGTTAATTATTCCAATATTTTTATCTTTAAAATGATTCTATTTTACTAATTGAAATCATGGTTTTGAGTATATTAGTCTATCTCCCAATATATGTCCAACCAATATCATTCATGATAGAATTATTATGTTTTTATAAAGGATTAGATTTGAAAACATTCTATGTTAATCAATATATTCTTTCCACTATAATAAATATATCATTATAATATCCTAAACTATCTAATTATTCAATACAAGTTTTATTTAAAAAAATACAATGAATCCATATAAATTACGAAATGAAAAGGTTTATTTAAATAATTTATTGAAATAGAAAAATTATAATTGATTTTCATACATGATTCTTATAATGATTAATAATTACAGCCCACCCCAATGTGTGGAGGTATTTCTAACAATCCATGTTTTTTATTTATTATTAAAAAAACTCAAGAATAATTTTCAGGAAAATAATATAATTAATGAAAAACATGTTAATTTTCAAAGAAAATCCACAAATTTGATTAATATTTTAAACACATTATTCCTCAAATAATCATTCATTTCATGTTAATCTAATAATAGAATCTAGTTCAATATTGGTTTCACCTCTAAATTCATACCTATTCTATCACACCATCTACTGTACTAATCATTCTTTAATAATCTCCAAATAACATATAATTCAATTATTTATGTTTTATTTAGAGAATCAACATCTAGAAAATTATAAAAATGTATAAAATAAAATATTAACTTATTTAAATACAAAAATAATATAAAATTATATCCACTAAAAATTCATACCGATATTTTCTCCCAACAATTATCTTTTACTAAATTTTAATGTGTATCTTGGAGAGTGGAATGACAAAAATGATGTCAAATTATTTGGAAATCATCACAATAAAACTCTTACATTCTCTCCTATTTTCTCAAATAATTTTATTATACTCATTATATTCAACCATTATAAATTTTGGGCAATTATACACCACACTCATGCATGTTTTCCCATAAAACCTGGCAGCAGATCTAGCTAAGAAGGATAAAACCTAATGTTACATCAAAATATCATATAAATAAAAGATATTAGTGTCAAAAAAAATTATTGTGATTCTTTAAATATATCCAACCAAGATTTTTTAATGTTTCCACTAGAATATCTAACTATAAGGCATCATAAACCTGTACAATATTACTGCAATATATTGTATACTCGTGAGGCCTAGAATGTGTCGTAGTATACATCAAATGGGAACTAAAAAAATATCCTCATAGAGGAGGATATATATGGAAAAAATATAGCATTAATAGATGTGTTAAATTATAATAATTATGGGTAGTATGAGCCATCATTTGGAATTGTAAAGATAAAATATGAGGATTAGAATTAAATGGCGGTGAATACATAGTCCACCAAAATATCATGGGTGCTTCAAAAAATATTATAGGATACAAAGGTTTGATGGATGGTATATTTGATGATGTGACATAGTGTGATCAGGTATGACAAGTGGTGTGCATAGCTATAGTAACACCACCTTGAATTAACATTCTAAGCATCACTGCCAACACCATCATCAAAGAAGAATTTTCTATTGGGTGGTGGATCTTGACTAAAAGTTTAAAATAATATTAATCACATGAAATTATATTTTATATAAAAATGTATATTTAAAATAAAATAATCATAGCATGGACTAGTATAAGAACTTTTATTTATCTTATGTGAAAATTATTTTCTTCGATCCCCTTTTTTAACATATCATCAATAATCTTCATTTCATACATTAAAAAAAATTAATTATTAATTTCTAACTCATGCGCATGAAAACAAGAAGGAATATGTAGAATAACATAATTAATCAATACATATTGGAAAAAAAATATAGGATATGTTATTATATAAAATATCATATTATATTTTTAATGAAGAATATCAATACATTAAAGATAATTCATATAAAAACTAGTACAATAATATTAGTATCTATAGCATGGGTAAGATATAGTTCCATTATATTCTATATTTGATCCAATTATGTTATTAGGTGTTTTCGTCCATTTTGATCAGCTGATTAGGGAATTTGTCTATTTTTTGGGTTTGTACAATTTTTTCCCATTTTGGGTTACTTTTTTTTTCAATTTTTAGGGAAATGATATTAAATTTAATTTAATTGATTTTCATTCTTGTATGTTAAATATATTTATATTAAATTCATCATTAATATTGTTCTAATTGAAGAGTATCACCTTTGTTTGGTTTGGTATGTTCTAATACAGTTCAATACAATATTTGAAAATGAATCTAAAAAAACATCAACCCTTATATATTTAATATGAACTTGAGGGTCTGGTTGGATAAAAAATATATATAATAAATATAAATTGAATTTTAATAATATAACTAGAATATACTAATATCAGCTAAACCAAAATATCTATGAAACAAATGGACGATGATATATATTTACCACCATAACATCAAGATGAAAATCAACTCTAACAATGTAACTATTGGATTCATCGTAATTAAAAAACCTATTTTGTACTAATGGGAGTAGTAACGGTGTCAATTTCATTATTACCATCCTAAAAGAATGTATTTTGATTACGTAAATAATGACACTAGATTCGCTTCATATATGATATTTCTCATAACAAACTTTTTTATCCCTTGATGCCAATATTTATTGCTCATGAGTAGAGAGATTTTGATTCATGATTATAACTTATAATCCAAAATCACCAAATAATGTTCTAGATATACTCATCAATTCAAACCCCTTGAATTTCGGCAATGTGACTCAACCATTGGAGTAATAAACAAATATTAACTTTTTCTATGATACTAAATAGTCATATAAATTTTAAAATTGTGGTATAATATCAATTTCACTATAATAATAGTCTATTGTGGGAACTACCAAATAACCTTAATGTTATTATCAAATGTTCATTTCTCTTTTTGTGATAACTATTATTTAATCATTGATCGCAATTGAATAGCATTCCCAAACCTAATAATTATGGCCAAATGGTAATGAAATAAATTTCTCAGAGAAAAATTCATAAAAAAAACTCAATGTTTGAAATATAAATGAATATTAAAATTAACTAAATATTAATTTTATTTATTATTAATAATAATATTTATAAATTAAATTTCAACCCATAATAAAGCTCATTGCTATTAAAGTTATGTCTAATTATCAATGATAAATAATAATGATATATATTATTAATTTTTTTATATTACATGTGGAAAAAAATAGAAATATTTTAACAGATATGTATAAATATATGAGATTAGATCACAAATAATTGTGAATCTTTCCAATGTGGTGTAGTCATAAAAAATAGTTATGAAAGAAATTTATGTGAAAACTCCCACTCTTCAAGGATAAATGTAGTTAATGTATATGATCTAGGAATTACCCCTATTTTTGGAAGTAATGGAAAGCTGGGTTCAATTTTATCATACATGTCTTCTTCATTTCTGAAAAGAAAAGTTTTTGTCATATTAAAATCATAAATATTCATTGAAATGAAATCCTTTCATTCCCAAACTTGGTAAACATTCATTATAGAACCTCAAAGAGGATTCCTTTTTTGGGTATAAGGCTGTAATGTGTACATATTTATATTTTTGATACATACATTGAAAAGTTTTTGTCCATCCAAGAAGTATTACATTTGTAATATAGAGAGTTAGATGCAACATTCTAGTGATAATTATTAGAAGAACCATTTTCTATAACTAAAACAAAATCTATGGTTCCTCTTACATCATTTTTTTCAAAAATGACATAGAAATCATCTTAGCACAAAGTTCATTACAAAAATTGAACAAATGAATAAATACCACTCCTAAATTATTGGATAATAAATAAATCATTTCACTTATAATGAACTCCTATGTAAGTATGTGATAATCATAGGGCATCAAAAACTTCTTCTTCAAGTATCTTCTATTTATAGATTTTCATATGTTTCATGAATATGAAAAAGATACATTAATAACAACTAGTATATATAGAAATTTATTTTGAAACATCTTGTTACTATTATCATTTATTATTAAACACCTATTTTGATCATTATCTGGATGGGTTTCCTTTGGGATTGTTTCAAAAAAAATCAAATTAAATTCTGAAAATTCATGGCTTGGGCATGTTTGACGCATGAGTTTCCCAAATTGAGCACCATGCTATTGAAAAATATGAAACCAAGGGAGTGGGTTTTTTGATTAGTGATTGTACATTCTTAAGAAATATTTGTTCCCACATATAGTACCATGCACCAAAAAATAAATGAGGTACATCTAGAGGACATAGGATGTCCTAAAATGCATCCTTTCCTAACTAAATATCTATAAAGGTTTTTAAAAAATAAAAAAATTGTTTTAAAATTCCCAAAATCCTCATTTTAGACCCCAATGGACCACTACAACCCCAAATCAGTTTCATCTTACATGATAGCTACTAGGAATGTTTTTTGGCTCCTCATATACCTCCTAGATGGAGATCAAAGCTTTGAGAATGGTGTTTGATATACTCCTAGTTAGTTTCTTATTCATGTAGTCTATCTTACTCTCCCTCCTCTTTCTGCCATACAGTTTATTAGATCTCTTTGTTCATTGGTGGAACTAATACTATCTATTGTAGATCTTGGATCTAACTATGATTCATTGACTCTATTGTCATAATTCTATATTAGAGAATCCAAATTATGGTTGGTGTTTTGAAATTACATGATCCATAGGTAGGTGGTTCCGCATTGATTGGATAATTTAATTAAACTTGAATATATTGACATGATAAAAACATTTTTAATTTAATGTGTGAGATTTCATTCAAAAGAAATTATGTTGGTTAAAATTTCCATTATAATGACATTGTGGATTTGGTTATGGAAATTGGATTTTGGAATGAAATTGGAAAAACACCCAATTCCCCTGAATTGTTTGTATTTTTGAAATTGATGGAATTTAGTGGAACATAAATTAATCAATTTAAATTATTGAAATTGAAATTATTTTTCTAAATAAAACTGTTGAATTTAATTATTGAATTGTACATGTGAATTTTTTTTGGTTAAATTTCATTTCAAATTGGTATTCATGAAAAATTGATTATATTGGTTATGATAGAAACCTTTTGTGTTCATCTTATAAAAGGGAATGTTTTGATTAAAAACATTTTTTTGGCTTTTTGAATGGAAATTTTGAATATATGAAATGTATAATGAGATAAATTTTATTTTGATAAGTCTTCATGTAAATTTTCCATCATTGAGTTTTTTTAGAGAATAAGAAAGAATTAGGTAGTTAGTGAGTTAATTGGATTGCAATATTTGATTTATAATTTTCCAAATATAAACTCTACATGTCGCATCCCCAATGGGATTACAATGAGACTACCTTTGGCTATACCAAAGGGAAGTGTTTAATCATATATTCGCTTCTCACTTTGAGTGTTTTTAGTCCCCTAGACTAGAACTATCGTACCATTATTCATATAACTATGAATTCATTTTTATGTATTTGAAATTAATATATGTTGTTGTTGTAAAATATTGACTTTCCTTCTGATTTATATAATTTTTTATATAAAATGTTGAATTAATCCATTTGTTGAAATTATTTGCATTATTTAAAATTAAAAGTATAATTTGATTAAATATTCTTTTGAAATGTGAAATATATTTATTTAAAGTTGAAAGAAATATATTCTTAGTTAAATGATTAAATCTTCTATGGAATCCTAGGTGAGAACCTAATGGTATATTAGATGAAAATATATCTGTCTTTAGGTTTTTTTAGATTATCTTCTACTAGGTTGAAGAAAGGGAAATGCACTATTTGTACATGTTTATTCTAATTGATCATTGGGATTAGAGAGTTGCATACATTAGGGAATGGGTAATCAATCATATTTTTTTAGTACTTTAATATAGTAGATTTTTGTGTTTATTAATGTTTCACTACTATAATTGTTCTATATATTAGTTTTTTTTTCATACTCGAATGTTTATATGTTTCAATAAAATATTAGCAGCCAAATATTTTATGAATTTCATATTGTATGATGCCATGTACTAGTCCCCATCACATGGGGATCTGGAACACCATTTGGGTCATGTTGGTGCAATCAAACTATTAGGTTACCAAGGTTCCTATGATGATTCATGACAAAGTGGTATTAGAGCTATATGTTTTTCTTTATTCTTTGATGC
The DNA here is from genome assembly GCA_963277665.1 of Viscum album. Taxonomy (NCBI): domain Eukaryota; kingdom Viridiplantae; phylum Streptophyta; class Magnoliopsida; order Santalales; family Viscaceae; genus Viscum; species Viscum album. Next base: position 1,408,817,709 of record OY728152.1, on the reverse strand, counting down.
CAGAATGTAGTTGTGTTTTCTTGTCAGGACATAGGATATAGTTTTGATGGAGTCGCTGAACATATCTCGACATAATGATCCTTAAGTACACTGGGGTGGTTTTGAGAAATATTTTTTTGGGGATTATTGTTGATTTTTTTGACCTTTTATTTGGATAGTTTGAAATACAAATTTGGCGTCCATCTATTGGGATTAATTTCCCCTTGTCAGTTACTATGATTTTAAATTCGATTTCTTACCTTCAATATGTTGATGTTGTGTATAATTAGGAATCCAAGAAAATTTCTGAATCACAAGAGAGAGGAATGTATTTTTAATCCTCAAGGATAAAATCCTCTTCTGGACTAGAATTTGGTAGGGCAAATCATTCATACTATCCAAGATCTAGTATAGGAATCACTACAAGCTCTCGTTCAAGCTCAATCTATAAAAACTCTAAGTAATGACATATGTATTATTTCTTGAGATTTCATTTCATATATTCCAAAAAATTTCAATGACACCAATGATTCTCAAGAAGCTAATGAATGTTCGGGCATGATTGTATGTTTTTTTGAGATTCTAGGAGAATCTTGAAGAAACCATTTTTAAGTGTGCCGCCTTTGTGTTGGAAGGACCAATAAGAATATTGTTGGGACACTATAGTGATAGTAAAGATTCATGATAGATTTGAGTGGAAATAATTATGGTTCTTTTCACTGACATGTTCTATCTAGAGTTGATGATGTTGGCAAATGAAATGGGCTTTTTCAAACATGACTAGGTTGTTAGGACCAGGATATAATATTAAAACAATCTTTCTGAGATCATGAAGATCACCCCTAAAGGGAATCAAATATGATGATGATGGCTCGAAGGTTCAAGTAGGGGAATAGATAAGATATTCAATTTAAGGTTTTCATTTTTATGATTATTCATTATCTTGATTTTCAATAAAGATAACTGATGGTTGAAATGGAACATTCAAGGATGTTATATTTGTTTTTATATTAGTTCTCTCACAGTGGGGTGGGGTTCCATCAAAATAAAATATTATTTATGATGATTAAAATCGGGGATCCCAATTCTAGTGTTCTTATTAACCTACAACAGTTCCCATTAGTGGTCCTTTTTTTGTTACTAGTGTGGAAGGACCTGGCATTCAAAGATGGTATGCACTAAGAAACCCCATGTATATAGTTCATGGGGATACTGAAGTCATTTACATAAGTCCTTCCATGTTTATTTCCCTCCCCATAATGTTATTGGATCATTAAAACCTAGTAAAAAAGGTAAAATGAAATGCTTCCTAGGAAAATTGGTTATATCCACATGCATCTATAACAATCATTCTTCAGGTAGTGGAAGACTCTCCTCAAAATATGAATACGAGTCCAGTGACTGTGATAGGTAACAATTTTACTTATTTTTAATTAGTGACTACATTATTTTATATAGGTACATCTCATTTATTTATTTAAATCCATATTGTATATAAACTAAATCATCCTTTGAATCTTTTGTCTTATGTGATATTCATTACTACACATCATGGAATTGAGAGAGAGAAGGGTATTCATATACCCTATTATGTTGTATCTCTATTAGATATCGAGATTTATTTTGTTTTTGGTTATAAACATGAAACCTCTCAATGTCTCATTTAGGATGGATTGTATCATTTCAAATATAACGCATATTGACTATTATCTCTTACGCATCTCCTTTACTACATCTGATGGGGTGTACCCTATCTTCCTATTAGAATTGATCTTAAAGCTAACCAGAGTTGGAACAATTTATTTGGATTTGGGTAAAGTTATACTTTTGATTTCATTTTATTTGGACATGACACTTTTAGAATTGATTTTCCTCCAGTTTTTTTCGGTTTCCCATCTAGTAACCTTTTAACTTCTCTGGTCTTGCACTGGTAATGGAGTTAGAGTATTCTATCGATTTAGTGTCTATTAGTCAAACTATGTCCATTCCCCCTTATCATATGGAACTAACTCATAATAAATACATTAAGACTTTATTAGGTTATATTTTAGTGAAATTATTTATATTCCACAATACATCACCTTTGTTAAAAGAAATATGATGTTCCCCTCCACCTTTTTGTTGATTATCGAAAACATAATTGAGTTTCTGGTAAATAAGAAATATTATTCTCCCAAGTTTGATCAACTTTTAGATCAATTGAATGGGGATTTTTGGTTTCTTAAGATTGATCTTGTATTTTTATACATTTGGATTAGGATAACACGATCTGATGTTCAGAAAATAGCATTTCAGAGAATTTACCCCATTATGAGTACATTATCATGCCATTTTGTTTTAATAAATCTCATTATTTCTTTATTACATTAATAAATATGATATTCCATGACTATCATGATACCTTCTTGGAAGTTTCTTTTGATGAAATCCAAATTTCCCTATGTTTTTAGAAGATCATGTGTGTCATCTGAGATTAGTTCTGGATTTTTTGAGAAATCGTCGACATTATGCCCTTATTTCAAAATGTGATTTTGGGATATGGGAAGTGATTTTCTTGGGGAACTTTGGGTATGAATATGGTATATCAGTTGATCTTGAGAAGTTCAAGGTTCCTATGTCATGGGGTAAAACATGAAATATCTTCAAGATTACGAGCTTCTTGGGAATATCTTGTTATTATGTATTGTTTATAAAATAATTATGAAAGTTTTCTTCTCTGATGATGAACCTGACTTGGAAATAAGTAATGTTATATTTTGATAAAAAATGATAGAGATGATTTTCTAAGATGAAACTTATTTGGAATACTTATTCAGTGTTGACTCTCCTGGAGGTCGGGCATGGCTATGTCGTCTTCTATATGGCACCATGTATTGGTTTGGGTTGCTTTATTTTTAAATGTGACCATGTCATTGTCTATGAATATCTTAATATTAGGCCACACAAGAAGAATTATATGTCTCATGACCTTGTACTTTTATTTTAGATGAACACACTTAAGAGGTGGAATCATTTATTTTATGTAGAATGGTTTACTATGTTTTCATACCTAATGATCATGAGTTATATATTCTCAAAAAAAAATTTGAATATCCGCAAAATGAATTCAAGGGAGTACTTGTAATCATTTGACTTTGAAAATTCCTATAACCTATGTAAAGGGAATGTCTTGGAAAATTCATTAAGAAGGATTGATCTTACCCAGGTAGTTAATGAATCTTCAAAAGAGATAAAGATGATTGCTCTTTCTTCATAGTTTCATATTTGAGTTCATGAATCAATGGTGGAGGTTTCCTCTTCTAATGTTGAATTTTCATCCTCTAATATCTAGATGATTCTTTAAGAATAGAATCTTGATTATGATTTATGTAGCATTATAGATTCTCTTTATGCGTGGGAGACCATTTTTTAGTCGTGTTTCTCCAATGAGGTCATTCTATGCTATTGAAATCATTGTTTGTTCCCTTAAAGGTAATTAATGATGCAGTGTTGAATTTCTATAAATCCTAGTGGGTAGTGGTCCAAGAACCATAAAGATGTTATATGAAATGTGACGACTATTTGTGTGGCTACTAATGAAATGTGGAATTTCTGGGGTTTTTTCCCATTTTTATTCTTTCTAATAGGCTATGGTCAAGATCCAAAAACCATCATGTTTTCTTCATGAACTTCTAGTCAAAACATGGTGGTGGCATGAGATCTAAATGGACTTTGTGGTTGGGCTTACACTTACCCATAGAAAGAATAATGTTATACGGGTTGTGATCGACAAACTGACTATATTGGATCATTTTATTCAAATTTGTTATAAAACAATGGTTGTGGAGTTGGGATATCTCTATTTGAATGATATTATTTATTTTCATGAAGATCCATCAAATATATTCTATGATAGAGATCCCAGGTCCTCTTCTCATTTTTTGATATGCATTCAATTTGAACTAGGATATCAGGTCCATATGAGAACATCATTCCATCCATAGTTGGATAACCAGAATGAAGGAATTATAAAAATTATTGAGGATATGCTTTTCAAATGGTTTTTCGTCATTGGTTTGGTTTGGGTTGATCATTTCGGTATGGCTGATAATTCATTTACCAATAGTTACCCATAAGTGACTAGGATGGATCATTTATTTTTATTTTTTGTTTATACCTATAGATCCTAATATTTTTTGGTCATAGATTGGTGATATTTATTTGGTTTTCCAAAGTTTGCATCAAGACTTGAAAGTGAAGATTCAGTAGATTCATCAGAATTTTTTTATAGAACATTGCTATTATTTGTCTAGGTCGTTGGAATTCAATGTTTACGATAAGCTGTTCTAAAAATTTTGACCTTAGTTGGGTCATCATCCATTTGGGAGGAAAGGGAAACATCATCATCATTTTGGGGCATCATTAACGGACTTTGAGTAGGTGGGTAAGGGTTATTTTTGTTTATCACTTCCACCCTATCTTATGTCAACACTTAATGTGTTATATATATCTAAAATCTGAAATTATATATCTAATACATCTCAATTTTTGATTTGTTGTGATCTTGAGGTTGATCCTGATTTATCCATAACCAAATGTCCAGTCAAGATAATTGATTCTATAACCAAGGTACTTAATGAGATGAAGATACATTTGGTTTCAGTGATGTGGAAGATCGGTTATGATTCTCATGAAAGGGGAGAGAGGGAGGAACTAATGATAGAGCATTGGACTCATAATTTTGGAATGAATTCTTTTGATTAGGCATTCTGGGGGTAGAATGATTCTATTATGGGGAAGCTGTAACATCCTATTACAATTTAATGTTATTTAGAAACCCATATTTTGATCATGATTTTGGATGGGTTTAGTTGGGGGTTGTGTCCGGTGAAAAAATAATAATTTGTAAAATTGTGGGAATGTTCATGTTTTGCACATAGTTTTCCAAAACAATCTTCACTGCATGATCAAACTATGAATCCCAAGGTAGTGGGATTTTTCATAGTAGGGGATAAATTAAACCAACTATGTACCCACTTAGAAGAATCCATGAACCCAATAATAAATGACATATGTCTAGAGCGCACAATTATATTTATCCGTGAGGTCCTTCCAGATAACCATGGGTACATGTTTTGGATGTTATGAAAATTGTTTAAATATTCATGAAACCCTATTTTTAGTCACCTACAGTCCTATATGACATGATATTAATTTCTATTTCCTAGAGATCTCCAAAGAGACGTTTTTCCTATCAAAACCCTCCTGGAAGTGGATCAATGATTTATGAATCGTGTTCAATGTTATTCAATTTATTTTTATCACCCCATTAACTATATCATGCTCTATCCTCCATCCTCTATATGTGTTCTTAGATCTTATTTTTATTGGAGGATCCAATACCCTCTATTTTAGATCATGTAACTAGCTGTGATTTCCAAATTGTGGTGTCCTTATTATTTGATGGAGAATCCCTTTTAGGGATGGAGTTTTGGGATCAAGTGATCCCTATGTGGGGTTTATTGTGTTGATTGGCCAATTTAATGAACAATAAAATATTTTTCTTCATTAAATTTCTATCAATTGAATGTGTGGGATTAGATTCCTTGAAATTCAATGGGTTAAAAGACTATTTCAATTCAATATGGGGATTTGGTTATAAAAATTGGATTTTCACATAAAATTGGGGACCCCCATAATTAAATTGAATTGGGGAGTGTTTTTGATGTTGATGGAATTTGGTGAAATTAAATTTTTTGAATTTAATTATTTGTAATTAATGGAAATTATTTAAAATTAATATATTAAATTAAATTTTGGATTTTGGATTTTCAAAACAATTTGTTGAAATTGATTTCAAATTAGAATCTATGCAAAATGATTTAAGATGATTTTGATTGAAGCCATTGGGTTTCAACATTGGAAAATGTATGTTTTTATTAAAAACTAGTTTTGATTGTAAATGGAAAATTTTCATATTTGAAATGGATAATGGGACTACTTATAATTCAATCATCCATAATGTACATTTATAATAATTGATTTGTAATTATAGAACATGAAAGAATGAGGTATTTAGTGAGTGATTTGGGGAACCCTCTACAATTTAAAATTTTCCAAATAAATAAATGAAGCAGTCACCTCACCATTGGGATGGTGATGTAGTCACCATTGGCCATACCATGGGATGTTTTTATACACATATTACAATGAAACATTGTGTGTGTGGTGCCCCTTTTACTTGAGCCATCATAGCTTTAGGAATATGATAATGTTTCATTCTTCATTTTTTAATTGAATATATTACATTATTTTAAACAATTTTAAATTAATTATAATTTATATAATGGGTTTTATGTAATGTTTTAATTTAATTCATTTTTTAAAGTATTTTCTACATTTGAAATGTCAATAATGATTTGATTAAATATTATTTTGAAACACCAATGATTTTATTTAATTTTGAAATCAATATATGGAAGATTAAATGTTAAAATATATAATGGAATATGTGGTGAGACTATAATGGTTACTCATATAACTGCATATATATATCGATAGGTGTTTTTAGATTATCTCATTTGAGGTTTGAGCATGGGAAAAATCACCACTTAAAGGTGGTTCTATTTATTGATTCTTAGGCTTATAGAGATTCATATATTATGACTTGGGTTATCTATCTGAATTTTCATTTACATTTTTATATTAATTTTGGATTTTTATAACTACTTGACTTTTGGTATATTTATCAATATGGATTTTATTTTATCTTTATACTATGGTTTTAATGTACTTCCAAATTTTTGGTCCAAAAAATTGTTCCCACATTAATTTTGTTTGATGCAAGGTCCAAATAGTCAACTCATGGGGATATAGAATGCCTTTCAGTCTATCTCAGTTTCATCTACATTATCGGGTTAATGGGAAACCCATGTAGGTTTGTGATAGTGTTTTTTCTACATGTGTAATCATATAAGAAGATCAAATATCATTATAATTATTTTCACTAATGCACATAAGATCTAATTCTAGTCTAGTACCCCAATCCTCCATGTCATTCCAATACCATATATCAAATGTTGTCTTTACCATGACATTTAAATGGACTTAATGAATAAATTTATAGATAAATTTTCATTGTAAATTATGTTAAATGTATGAAATAAAATATATATCAATGAATAAGGAAACCTAATGATGATAATTTTCTTCTTCTAATAGTAATTGGTTTTAGTGGAAACATTATTCCTCTTTATAGATTTAATCTTACTCATTTTGAATTAAAAAATGGAATATTTTAATTCATTGATCATTCCATTTCTAGACCTACAATGTGGTTGATTTTTTGTATATATAGTATTTTAGAACCATAAAGTTTTGTTCCCATATGGATTTTCATTGGTAAGATTCATCTATATCTCATCATAATGAAACATCAATCATATATAAGCCTTCTGGATTTTTTATTCTTCATAAAAAAATCCATGAATGTTTTTTCCTTCATGCTCCAGCATGAATTCATAACATTTGTAGGATAATAATTTATTTTCTTTATAATTGCATCACACATATGAATTATTACATTAAAAAAAGAATCATATGTGATCACACCCACATTACCAAATTGAAATTCATTTTTATTAATAGTTTCAAGTATACAAATATAAAATTTCGAGGATAAAAATATCAATATATAACTATAATAATGAATGTTAATGGATTTATTATACACATCCTTCAGGGAAGGATATAAATGTGTTTGAAAACTGACCTTGTGTTCTACGAAGTAAGAATCATTCCAAAAAAAGTAAAACACTCACTCTATATAACAATCCTAACATTATGAATATTATCAGAAAAAATTGGATATTGTGCATCAAAATTTTAATGAACATTCATTTTATGGATTAACAAAACCATTTTTATCTTTATTTTTCTTAGTATCATTCCATAAAATATTTATGGATATCTCATCAGACATTAAAATATTCTAGAGTCTCGGAATCAATGGAATATTATAAATTATATTCTTATGGAAGCTAGAATAGTGTTCCACCATAATTTTTCTTCTTTAATTATATGGCACATTTTATAAAATCGCTTTTTTTCATCATTTTCATCCCATAATATGTGGAAATCTATTCGGAAAGTATAAAATTATTCTTAAAGAATATTTGTTCATTAACAAAATTACATTATATATGATGGTTTATAGGGATATTTGTATCATCTAGATGTAATTCACTCAAATTGTTATGTATATTAACAATGGATGTATTATAAATCCAAAAGTTGGTTTTCCCATCAAACAGTCTTATTAAAATTATCGATATTAAATTTAACAACATTCATAATATACTAGATTCATAGTATCATAATTAATAATTTTCTACCTGCCATCATCCGAATTTTAATTTCATTAATTATGAGAACTTGTGTCAATGTCCTATTGGGTTAGAACTATATAATTTTCATGATGAAGACTAATCTAAAACTGATGATAGATAATTTCATTAATATAGTCTTCTCATTCAGATTAGAAACATTTTAATATTTCCTTTTCACTGCATTGTGATGTCGTACATAGATATTTGTTTAAAAATTATATTTTCATTTATGGTAGAAAACTTCTTCATGAAATTACATTTTTATGCCATACCATTTATGAAATGGGAAGTATATATGTATAATAAGTAATGAAATGAAAATTGAAAAATTTAAAAATATTTGCATCTTATCTATAATATCGCCTTAGATCCAAACAATTTATCACACCAACATCTATCAATTATGTAGAAAATATTATATTTTTGGTGATAAAAGAATGTATATATGATATAATTTAAATAAAAAATATTTTTATGGAACAGAGAATTATTCAATTTATGTGAATTTGTACATAATAACTAGTCTGTTTATGAAAAAAATATAAAACAAAAAAATATATAAAAAAATAATATATATATATATATAAATAAAACAAGATTCCATTATATAATTTGGTTATAAAAATACATAATAGGGACAAAATTATAATTTTTTTGGATAATTATATATCTTTTTAAACTTCTGCAATTGTTATTCTATAAATTCATTTTTAAAAGATTACTATTTATATTATAGAATATTTGATAGAAATAGAAATTAAAAATATATCTTTTATAAGGCCCAGATTAGTGGTTTATTATATTGAAGAATGATAATGTGAATCATTTATTTCATATAGATCAATTGAAAATGGTGATTTTATATATGTAGTTTGTGTGATTATTCCTGGGATTTATATGAGCAATGCACCTTAATTGGAATTGACTTGGTATTAATGATAGTCTTGATTGTAGGATAAGTTGGATTCCTGAACCTATAGACTTAATTTATTTCAATGGTATTTTTGTAATGAATCAAAATGGGTTGATCCCATGTTGTTAATGTGTGGGTTGATGTTCAAGAATATGTATTTTTTCCATAGCGGTTGTTTTGAACATGATAAAACGTTGAATGGGTGATAAATCCAATTTTGAAGAGGCCTATTGATAAAATATAGTTTTATGGGACTGATATTAATTTTTGATCAGGTTTATTAGTTTAATAGTGATATTCAATGTGTAATTTTATGTGACTCTTTAATTATGGGACTAGATTCACTATCATGTTATATATAAGTGTGAACTCTTTCTGTTTTAATGTAATTTATGTGGAAATCACACACATGGAATGTGTTTCTTCATATAGAAGATATATTTGGTAGTATATTAGTGTTATCCAATAATGAATAAATTATATTGTGGCTTCATTTGTTTTCACATTACACATCAACTATGTAATAAAATAGTGATAATTTTTTTTCTATAAATAGACTGATATTTTAAACTATGATTCCTACATGTATAAAGTAATAAATCCTATTATATGAGTTATTAATTTCATTAAGTTGATTAATTAAATAATAGATGGGTCTAGTGTGATTTGATGATCATTTAGGGAGATAATCCTTGCGAGTTATGTATAGTATATTGGGATTTTCCCAAGAGGATGTTTCTGTGTGCAATGATAAAACCATTTGAGTTTCAACACATTTAATATTATTAGGTGAATAATATTATGGATTGAAAATAATTGTATCATTGAGGCTATATCCCTCATATTTTTTTTTTATTTTTTTAGTTTTTCAAGAATTATTTTTCCATTACTTATTAATGGGTAATGTATTGATGTGTTTAGATTAAAATCAAAAAGGAGAGGAATGACCATGTGTCCAATCAGAGGATATTTTTTATCATGGTGATATCAAGATAGTAATTATGTTTTTCAATTATTCTACTATGGATATTATACTGAATATTAGGTTTAGTCATAAATGTCCCTATTGATAAATTTTTCAATTCAATTATGTGTTATGGAATAATCATTCAATTATTAACTTGTGAGTCAGTGTAAGAAAATGAATGTTTTGATTATGGTATGTTGTAGGAGGCCTAAAATTTTTGTTTATGAATAATGGTTTGTTGTGAGGTAAGAAATAATTTTGGAAGTTGTTGTTGAACATTACAGTTATGGTGATAATGTTATCTGAAAAATTGTAGAATATTTAGTGTGTGTGAGTTTAAATCTTGGGTAGTGGACACCTTTCTAATGTGGTATTTAATGTAAATGGATTATGATACAAAACATTAACCATTTTAATTTCATGGATTTGTATTTTTTGAGATTGAAATTTTGTTGAGAATATCCTCAGACACATAGAAATGGGTTTCAAATGGAAAATCCAATAGAAAGGAGTGTTATGACACCAAATGAGCCCATGTGCACAGATTCTCATTCCTAGGATTTCACGTATCTTTTGAAATATATACTCTCCTTAAGACACCATTATATTGTGTATTCAACAAATTTCGATATGGAATTCATCTACCTTCTTTAGAGTATTTCCATAGATGATATTTTAAGCCATCACATGTGGTTTTTAGGAATGCGTGCTCCATGTTAGTTTTTTTACTTGGTATATAAATAAACTAAAATTTTTCTTATTATGGTTTTGTTTAGAGTGATATAGATTTTTTGTATGATAATTATGTTGTATTTTATACACCATCACTTGATGGGTAGTAATATTATATATTTTTTATGGTCACTCAGTGACTTAATAAATATTACAAGTTATTTAATATATATTGATTTGATGATATATGTGTTGTAATGGTTTTTTTATTAGTTATTATAATGTTATAGGGCCCCATGTGAAATACAAATATGAATTACACATCAAAATGAGTAAAAAGTGATGACCTAGTGGTTTATAATGTTGAAATTACTTATGTTATAAGATAAATGATCCTTAAAAGAAACACATTTTGTATTATACATTTTATTATATTGATTATGACATGTGTTGTCTCTCCACATTGTGAAATATACACTTCTTAAAATGACTGAATTATATATTTTAAGATGACATATAAATATATAATTGAATAAAATAGTGTTCCAAATCCATCAATAAAAAATGATAATAATATTATAATGTTCCAAATAAATTATAAATACTTATTGGTGTTATTTAAAAGGGGTGTATTTGAGTAAATAATTTGGTGAGGCATAGAGGACGTACAAATTGGTTCCTTAGTGACTCTCCACATCAATAGGTATTAGTTTCAAAATATATGGAAGTGAAAAACTATATTCTTAGAGGATAATTTTATTGATAACCCAATCTCATAATAAAGGGTGTTAAAGTTAATCCTTTTTGACGTGTTAGTTAAAAACTAAAAATAAAAAATTATAATTGAAAAAACAACCCATGAGATAAAATTTATGATCGAAATGTCAGAAACACCAGGTTGATAATTACTGTGAGAAAACATTCACTAAATAATTACTATATAGGGATTGAGATATGAGAATAATATATTGATAAACTAAAATTATATAGTTCCCAATTGTACAAATAGAAAACTAGACAAATAACAAATGAACAGCCATAAAATTATCAAATTATCATTCAATATAAATATAGAGAACCCATTTTCAAAATCCCTATGATGATTATACAAATAAAATGTTATTAAATGTGGACATAAAATGTTTCAACATTGGATTTTTATAACTAGAATAATAATTAAATTGATGTTTTATGGAAAAATTGAATTTTTTATATTTTTATGATTTGTTATTAGATAATAATACAAATAATACAAGAAAATATTACATATCATCATGTGTGGGGAAAAAACTAAATGAAAAATACTACTTTGATTCTAGATATGAATGTTACAGTAGTTGGGGGGCCATGTGGGGTGTGTAATTATGGAAATACGAAAATAGGTTTTTAAAACAATTTTTATAGAAATCACGATACCGATGGTTTAAAAATAACATTCCATTATATATATCTTTACCAATGGGTTTTTAAAACTATTGATATACTGTTGAAATAAATTGAATATCCCAATCATTAAGATGAACCATTGGAACAGGAACACAAATACTACTGGTTTTTGAAAACCATCTGGATTGGACCAAGGGTATATCCCATCTATCCAATAGTGATTTCATAATGGTTTAACAATTCAACCCTCAAAAACAATTTAAATATAAAAACAAAGAAATAAAGTCCATAAAATTAAGAAATTAACTAATCATTAATCCTCCAAGAAACTTGATATATATATTTATTACCACATATTAAAAATTTTAATACCTTCATCTTGTTACCTCTAAATATAAGCTAATAACCGGAATTACAATTTAACCTTATTGAAAAAATACATGATACCTCATTAGTAACGTAAAACATATATTATTGGAATTTTTAATTAAATCATAAAATTTTTTAATCATTACACTTGATGCCATAATCCATATAGTCTAAAAGTAAAAAAACTGTTATATAGAAATTTATATTATCTAATTAACATTATTTATATCAATCATCTCTCTACCCAAATTAATAACAATTTTATCATTATATTGAGCATATTAAGGTTTATATTCCCATTATAATGTGTTTTCCATTAAATATATCCTTTCCATTAGATCACATTTTTTGGTGATCATCACCATCCAAAATATTATTTATATTACATCATATATAAATTATATGGAAATATCATCATACAATTAAACATTCTTCAATTCCATTAAAAAATAATTAATAAAAAATTTACCTATAAAACCATTAACTAGGCAACATAATTAGATTCATTAATACCACATTCAATTTATACGTAATCAGTAGTATCCTCATTATTAATTAAAAATTATTTACTTATAAATCCTTTCTATTTCTCTTTATCAATTTTCACCTTATGGCGTCTACCTATATAATTACAATTATCCCCACATTTAAAATAATCAATATTCTATTATTCTTTATAGTGACCATTATTCTCATCCAATATGTTAACTAGAATTTTAATTTTTTTTCCATTGTAGTTAATTGAATTGTTCCCTTCTTTTACACACACACCAAATCGTCTTATCCATATAAAACATTCACTACAGTGAATCATCATGAATTCAAGACATATGGAATATTGTATCATCCTTCTCCACATTCTCGAATACCATATCTCTCTACAAACTATGTCCATTTATTCTTCATGGAGTCCAATAGTTAATTCTCGTGCATGTTATTAATAATATTCCATGAAAACTCATTAGGCGCAATTATAATATCCATCACCTCGGTCATCATACCATTTGGAATATTATCAATATAAATTTCAGAACATTAAATGTTAATGTAGTTCCTTATGGTTCCCACCATTGAATAAATTGAAAAATCATAGATTTAAGAAAAGTAATCATGTTAGGAAACCACATAATCATGAAAAAATAACACAAATTATGTCAAAATCATGAATCTTTATATTTTATCTATGAAACCTAAGTTTATTCATTTAAAATTTTTAGTTATAACCTATTAATTTAATTCATGTGGGGTCATAATCAATTTTTGAATTTCTAAAGAATATTCCCTGGGAGTGTCATTCAATGTGTCTCATAAGGGCTATTTTCATAAACAATGTGATGTTAAAGTCAAGTTTAGTACAAAAATTTCAATTATATTACTCAAACACACCACAATTCTATATCCACATTAACTTATTGAATCTTGGAATGGATGTAATTTCATTGATACTACTCACTTGATCATTTACCAAAATTAAATGACATTTTACACTACTTTTAATCATCCATAGAATTATCATAGAAATATCCCTAGACATTTCTTTATAAAAATCCCTAGGTTCCTCACTAAAGTATTATCATCATAGATTTACATGTTTTACTAAAACTTTATTCTGATATAAACTATAGAGATCCAGGACATTCATACATGGAAATTAAATATTATTATATTTATTTTCAAAACTCTACAGAAACACACACCTAAGGACAATAATAGTTTACTGCATTTGGAAACATTGAACACAATCTTATTAACTTGTTGAAATATCATAAATATATCATAAAATTTTCATCTCTAATAATAATATTTACAAGCATTACCCACATAAACATTTCTATACATCCTAGGGAATGAATACAAAAGAATGGGGGAGATAACATGCTTACTAAGGGTAAATAAAGGTGATAAAATAGCATAACCTGAAAATGTGGTAATGAAAACAAGGTCACAACAATTTAAAAACAATCATTTTTTATTAATGATCACCATATACATTCATTAAATATTGAATGGATGTTCGAAATACATGAATTATAATACAGTAAATGAAGATGGTCCAAGTGATCAATATATTTTCAAATCACATGAACTAGTGGAAAACACATATTCATTTAAAATTATTTTCTAAATATTCATTTCAAATTTCCAAAACAAATCTGATAATTCCATGGGTAAATACACCACCTTTTATGTACACAATACAACCCCTAGTGGTATATAATTTTTTATATAGGAATGAGTTCACTACTCAAACCATTATAGTAGTAGAGGCTCAAAACCAAGACCATCATAGTACCCCACAGAATTTATTTCACTCTATGTTTCAGTCCTATCTATCACATGAGATAAAAATCTATTCCCAATTCATTGGAGAGAGATATAGGTCCCACCCATATTTGGTTATAACTTCTCCATTATCACATTATTAAAATCATAAATATGTGTTCTACAAGACTATAAAACATTTTATCATATCAGAACCCATGAAATGAAATTGGTTTAATAAATATTACAATATAACATAATATGTAGAAAAATAGATGTGTTTCATAGTCATGTCATCATTTCATCCAATCGTAACCATTGAAAATCAAGGGGATTTATTATTAATTCTATTATGGTACAACCCATGGATAATAAATTGGTTTCATAAAAATATTGTATCCATAAACATAAACATTTAAGAGATAGTATTTAATGTGTATCATTATATCATATTCATAGTATAGATAATTGAAATAAATGTTTTTCATCATAGATAGATAACTAATTTGATTGAAAACTAACTTAGAACATTTCTTATGGAAAATATACATTCATTGAAAATCACATCATAATCATTAAAATTTTAAAATATTTTTTAAAACATTTTCTTTGAAAATATTCTTGAAATCATATAATGGTATCTTTAAAAATAAATTATTTTTTTAGGAACTGATCATTTTTATATTGAAGAGAATTATTTTTAAAAATAATCCATTTTGAAAATACTTCTCATTAAAAATAACCCTTATAATATATAAAAGAATTATTATATAATATAATACCCTTGAAATTTAATGACTCCATCAATATCTTCATTGTGTAAATGATGATTCCATTTAGAGTTTAGTTAATGTTTAGAATAAAATATTCATTAAAAATAAATGGGTATTTATATTAAAAAATTTATAAAAAATAAATCATTGGTAAAAATATATGCATCAAATCATTTTTATAATTTTTTTAAAAATCTATTATTTTAGAAAATTGTTTTTATGAAAATGTTAGTTTTATGAGCTAGGAGATAAAAAATTAAGGATTTTATAGAAATTATAGAAATTATTTTATTTACCATGGAGTGGGAATATATAACAATTAATTTAAAATATAATGAATTAAAATAGGGAAAAAATTAATTTATTTATTGAGAGATGGATCTTAATATTTTATCATAAATTAAAAGATCATACACAATCCCAATAAATAATTAAATTTTAACATAATATCATTATCACATTGGTAACTTTTACGGATATTAATCTTGAAAGAATAATGTAATTGATGAGTAAAATTTCAATAGTATTAATTATTTCATTATATTACATGATAATTTGGATATAAATACATTTCATTAATGAAGATGAGTTCATAACATAACATATTTCTTAAAGAAGGAAAATTGAGACCAAAATCCCATAATGCTTTAGTCTTATTTTGATTGTAATCCAAAATAAAGAATAACATAATATGAAAAAAATAACCAAATGGATGAAAATTAATTTTATAACTAGTCATTATTTTATAATATTGAACACAAAAAAGAAACAAGGGGTGGTTCGAAATATGTCTCCTATTATAATATAATGAATATAAATCATTTACCTTTGTTCATTACATACTTAATACACATTCAAACCTAAATTATAATAAATTAATATTTAATATACTTCTATTAATGATCCATTATTATATATATCATTTAAAATATTATTTATTTACACCCTTTAATTACATTTTTATTAAAAACTCCATGTTAAAGGCATTTTTCTGGCAATAATTGTTTTGGTTTTCCTGCATGTTTTGATGAGTAATATTTTTAATTTCATATTTGGAAAAATTTTAGAACATCTCAATAATTATATCCATGATAAAAATATCATATATATTGATTGTATATTTATCTAGATTAGTCCATAATATTTAGAGGTAAATAATGAAATGCACCATTCATGGAGGAAGTATGTCGTTCTTAAACATGAACATTGTTTCCATTTTCACGATGTGTAGAAACAAATAAGGTAAATATTATATTAATAAAACATCGATTTTTTATTTAATAAATATAACATTTTTTAATTTAACCCTTCATTATTACCTTCCATTAAATGTGCGATTGAATCGCATAACTTCTCGAGGCGGCAGTCTACCGTACACACTAGTAATGATATCATACTCCCATAAAATGGAAGGTAGAAAAGTTATATGGGGTATAATTACACTTTATGTATTATAATTTCATATATAATGTATTTAAAATATATATAAATAATTATACATTACAATGTGGGGTGGTAATGGAAAAGTTAATAACTTCATTTTGTGTGGTGGTAATCTGTCATAAATGTGAAAACGGCTTTAATTGCTTATATGATGTAAGTGGAAATTGTTGTAGGTTATTGAATTGACATAATAACATATTATTATATAAAATATAATTTTCATTTCATATTGGAAGTATTAATACATAATTAGTGATGGAAAAATATGAATGAAAAAGATGAAGCATAGTTAAGACCATTACATTCAATAAAAGAATCTCCTTTGGACCTCTTACTAAGGACCCATGTGTTGGTGTTATGGGAGATAAAGAGGAACTATAACATGTATAGGGATTTTGGGGATATATTTCTTCATTTATATGCTGATCTATATTTCTTCATATGTGTGAAGAAGTGGAGGTTGCCTGTAGTGACTTGGTTTTCATCTTGTAAGGCTTTGAAATATTTATACGTATATTTCCAGATCTCGATGCTAAGATGACGAGAGATTTTGTGTCCCGATATTCATAGAATTAGTTTTATAAAAATGTTAAGTATATTTTATATTTATCATATGAATTAGGAAAACTTTTAAATGGTATCCCGAATCAGAAATCCAAAGGAACAGTTGAGTCTAAAATTGGTGTCTACCCTAGGTTTTATATAACTTTTTTTGATGAAAATTTTTTTGGAATATAAATTGGGGGTATTAATAATCAATAAATTATTTAAAATTAAATATATTATCTTGAATTTTGCTTCAAATAAATTTTGAATAGGGTATCATATTGAAAACCTGGGACTGTTATTTAGTTCCTAATGGGTTGTTTTACCTAAGGATGATCTAAAATGAGACGTTGTGATATGTTCAAATATTGTGACTGTTGGTGGGAATAGTTTAGTCTTTACCCTAAACCTAGTCACCTATTATAAATAGGTGATAATATTTTTTCTTTAGTATTATCACCAAATACCACTATCGATGAGATCTATCCTATTCTCCCTTCTGTGGATCAATGACGAAGCATTGTTAGTTTTATTCTTCAATGATGAACAAATCAAGGTAAGATTTTTTTTCTCCCCCAATTTCAATTGATGATCAATTAAATAATTTTAGTTCATTTTGAAAACCTGAAAATTAAAATATATGGTCAATAGAACCCTACCATCAAATAAACTCCATTTTAAATCCCATATTTGCGTGTTCTTCAACTGTTTTCATGGTTTTCATCATTTAAATTTTAACATGTAAAATCATAAATCGATCATCCATACAATCATAATTATATAAAGATAAAAAACCGAGTATTCAAAATATGAATTCACCACATTTTTTGGATGATTGGATGATGTATTTTGATCTATTGAAGGGACCACCATAGAGGGAGAAGTCGGCGGCGTGTGGCAGAGACGACCTGGTGGATCCACAATGGCTGGAGGTTCTCATACAGAGGCCACGTGTGAAGCAATGGACAAGAAGTTCTCAATGTATTTTTGGATGATCATTTAAGTTAGGGATGTGGTGGAAGTGGATTGAGGTAGTGGTTGATATGTGGAGTTCGGTGAATGATGGAGTCGAGAGGTGACCAAGCAGGGTGTGACCCAAGGTGACAAAAGAAAGTCATGGATTACAGGGGGAGTCTGCATTTATATAGAAACAATACAGAGGTCGATACATCAATTATGGTCATGAATGAGGTAGGATTTGTGGGACATGGTGGTCCGAGTCGGCCAGAATAGGAAAGGTGGGCAGAGGCTGGTTTGTCGGGCCCTGCGGGCCATGAGAGTCTACAGGCTGCATACTAAGACCTCTTTATCTAATAAACATAACAATAGTTTTACATTCCATATACAGAGATGTGATCCTTATATGGATACAAATATTTTGAAACCCATTTGATAATTTATGAGTTTGTTAATGTTGTTTTGTTTCACAAAACACATATGTATAGTTATAATTAGAAAAATAATATTATTATTATTACTATGAAATCTTGTACCAGAAATTACTCCTGCTCAGGATGTTCAATTGATTTACTGTCTGTGGTGTCTTGACCCATGATTTTAGTTTCATGTTTTGCGTCAAAATTTTTTGGTGTTTAAAATGAAATTCTGGTCTATTCCCATCAATCCTAGTTTTGGCGTGTTGCGGTGAAATGAATCTTTTTCACTAGGTGTCTGTTTTGGATTAATGAATAGTAGATCAAGTGATTTTTTCCATGATAATTCCAATTGCTCAATCCATTTTATAAATTTAATTATTGGGGAGTGGGACACATTTCTAACAATTCATGAATGATACTGAGAGACATAATTTATTCATTAGGTGTCTAATTGGGAAGAATAAATAGCCAGTCTTGTGTATTTTTTATCAAAGATCACAATAGGGTGATCTTTTTGGATGTGAGGAGCCTTTTCTATGATCTCATTAAATGTGGGAACATTAAAGGGTTATTTTTGGAAGATCATTTTGACTTGTTTCATGAGATTCCCTAATAACAATCCAAATGTGACATGGCATCATTCATGCAGATTATGATATGCTTCTTTCTGAGTGTTGATGCCCCTAAACTACTAGGGAACATATCCATAATGACCAGAGTAGAATACCCATGACTCATTGGGGTTTGTATCCTCTAAACCTACATTCTAGATAATAGTATCTATTATATAACCCTTTAGTGAGGTTGGGTAGTGGTTCCTTGTTGACTCCCAACTGTTGATGCCCCTGACCGACTAAGGAGCTGATCTCTAATGACTATAGTGGAACCACCCCTGAAAAACAAGAACATGTTTCCTCTATGACTACTATTATGTTTGAAGACCCCTCACATAATAATGAACATTTCCTCTACATCTTTTTATCACTATCCAACTATAAATATCATCAGAGAGATGCTGTCTGGTTTACCATTAGACTCATGAGAAATAGGGACTATGTTCCTATCAAGTCTCGTCTTTGTTAAGTGAACTATACCTATGAGTGAGATTCAATGCTATCCAAAGAGGGTAATATCATGGTGTGGTGGTTGGGCCCCTTTTACTTGGTGTTTAAGGCTGCTCTGTGGATGCTTGTCCTCATGGATGGATACTTCTAGAACTATTGGAATCTCTTCTTCAAGGGATGATCAATGATATGAAGATCCCCTTACTCTCTCATATGAGGTTATTTTGACTGATAATATATATGTGGGTGTGTTTGTGTGTCTGTGTCCCATTTCAACACCCACTATTTAATTCGGAGAGGTAAACATGTGCATGGTATGCCTCGATTATTCTATTTCAAGATTCTCATGGTTGGATGACTCTACTCTTCTACTATAGGTAGTTAAACATCAATTTGATTTCTATGTTCTAAAAACTTCTAACTTCTTGTGTTTGAATGTGCATACTTCAATCTATTGTTGGGTTAATATACATTCTTCTACTATGCTTTATTATATCTATTTCATTCATCTTTAGTGTATCTACTACATCTTTGCCTTTCTCTTTTGAGGGTTCCCTACTAGGTATGTTTATAATAACCCCGTCATGGGATTTTCCATCATGTATCATACATTATTAAGAAGATATAAATGTTTGATCATGATTTCAAAAGATATCAGGGATATGGGTTCTTGGACCGCGTACTGTGGGCGTAGATTGTGATCTAGCAGCGAGGATCTCTTGGTTATTTTACATTCCCATTTTATGTCATGTTGGGAAACAAATTTGGTTGCGAGTTTATTTTACCACTTTACCCATTTAGTTTATGTTAATTTACTCATACAATTTAGTGGTCCATGAATTTTTGGATTATTTCCAATAGTGTATAATATTTTAATCCATTCTCTTTAAATTTTTCATTGAGTGGTTCTGTTCATGTGTACAGGTACATAGGAAAACTCCTCCATGAGTTTATTGTCCCTTTGGCACTTTTTCCCACCCCCTTGTACTATGGTGGTAGACATGGGGTAGTTGCAGCTCGAGCATCCGCATGGGTTGAGTAATGAAAGATTGGTATCACTGGTGGATGGACACATGGTCCATTATTCATACATTTCACTAAAAGGCATTCTATTTTAGGGAAATAGGTTCAATGTGTCCTACGTGTGGATCTCAGGACAGGGAGTCCAGTGATGGTATGAGAAGCCTACATATCAATTCACTAGGAACCTGATTACTCTTTTGTCATTTTAGAACCCTGAGAAATTTGATTCAAGGAATAATGGTACATGTAGCATATAGGATTGAGTCATTTTATTTCCTTATTGAGTTAGATACCCATTGTTGTTACCAATACATCTATCTTCACATCTGGTGGGGGTACTCCTTGATAACTTTTACAATGTCTCTATGACGAATGGAGTATAGGATATCTGCTTCGACTCATGATGATGATATAATGAGCGATGAGGCCTCAGTTTAGGGTCCATCATGTCATCACTTACCTCTAGGTGTACAATTTGTATCACCACTAACTATTGAGCAGTAGATTTTACATATAGTGAATAGTGAGGACGATCATGGGCAAAGTGAACTTAGAGATTTTCCAAACCAGAGAACGCTCATGTTCTGTGGTGAGATAAATCATTAGGAAGTCAATGATTTGATATATTCAGTCATCCATTTTTCTCTGGTTATCTGGAATATGATAGATCATATTTTTTTTCTATCATCCAGTCTCCTACATTGAGAGGCTGGGTATTAGTGTACCTTGGTTACTCAGATGCATGATTAGATAGAACTCTTATATGATGACTTGCTAATTTTCTTCCATGAGGAGTAATACCCTACCGACATATGATCAATTCAGATTGAATAGATTCTCAAGATTATGAATGGGGGGATTATAGTGGAAGACTAATCAGTTAGGTTCACATACCTGTCCTGTTACTCTTTGTACATGATCCATAATAGATACTCCTAGGCACAAAAGTTCCATAAGGGGCTCCATGGAGATATTTGTGCTATCATATTACCCTTGTAAATTATCACATATGCTGCGTTGTTGGATCCAGTTCTTTCAATGTAGATATTTATGTTTTAGGGTCATAAGTAAGTTATGACTGTCAGTGGACACTTCAGAGCTAATACATATGTGGTAGATAGGAAACATCTATTAGAAAGGCCTCAACATAGGAGGCTTCCCGATGATCATACATGGGCATGTGGGATGGATGCAGTGGTGTATCATAGAGAACTAGTTTATCCCAGAGAGGGAAGGTGATATTATTTAGAAGGGGGAGTTCACATGTAACAATAATTACTAACTAAACGTGGTTAGGATCACATGAAGATAGAAGGTGTGCCACCACGGTAGAGATAGCACTGAGATCAGGGATCCCCCTGGTGGGGATACGGTGGTATCCAGGAAGGCAGTGCCCGAAGTGAAGTAGGTGGAGTTGCAGGTTGTGGAAGATGCAATGATCTTCTTCCACCACCACTACCAGGAATACCATGCAATGTTTAGGGAGCTCATAGCTAGGTCCACAGACAGCTACATTCTTTGTAGGTCCATGATCCCGTAGCACATGATATTATACATGGTACAATCTATGTTTATTGTACACTTATATAAGTATTATTATACACATCATTCAGCCAATATTTTATCTCATTACTCTTGGTATAGGAGTTTGAGATTCCATCACATCTTTTAGAACATCAGTTATGTCTCAAGGTCCCTATTCATAGCACATCATCATTAGCATTAATATTCTATAAGTGAGAACTATATCTTAGAGGAGATATGATTACATTGGACCTATTGGTCATCCTAATTGAATCTTACCAAAACATCTTGGGGATGGATTCACTTTCAATGGTTTTATCCCAAATCAACTATCACCATAGACTAGTCAGATTCTTATGCACTGAAGTGATGTGGTTCTCCATTATTAGTGAAGGAGACCTCATAGAAGAGTAGTCAGATGCTATGAGAAATAATCTATAACATTATATCCACCAGGTAATGAACGTAACCCATGGTGCAACAGACTCTTTAAGAATATGGGTTTATTTATTTGTGGAGTATTATATGGATGTTTTCCCCGAAGACGTTCTTCAAATTCCTTAGAGGTGTTAGTATGAGTTTTTCATTGATTTTCAACAAGAGACTTCTCCTATTTCTTATGTGGCACTTATTAAGGAATCAATTGAGCTCTGGGAGATATGATTATAGGTGTATAACCTTCGTGAGATAGTTTTCATCATTCCCAGTTTATCCCCCGTGGTGTCTATAGTTCTGTTTTTCAGGAAGGATGATGGGATTTTGTTGCTTTTCAAGGTTTATCGTCACTAAAACCAAGACATGATAAAGAAAAGTACCCCCTTGTGAGAATAGATGACCTATTTTAATAGTTTCAAGGTAAGAGGTGGTTCCCTAAAATATATCTCAAATCTGGCTACCAATATCTACAAGTTCGATAGGATTATATTCCAAAGTTTTCTTTTTGAGGTCGCTATAGGAACTACATGTTCACCGTGATGTACATTGGTGTGAAAAACTCCCCAACCATTTTCATGGATTTGATGATCCAGTTATTCCGGACACATGTTGACCAATTTTTTTTCTTCATCAATGTTATACTCTTCTACTATACATTAGAGGAGCCTGTGTAGCACATGAGGATGATTCAATATTTACTTGGAGAGAACAATATTTATGGAAGGATAATGAAGATATAATTCTGGATACATGAGGAACAAATTATATGTAAATTCATTATTAAAAAATTATTAGCCTTGGATCCAACAAATATTGAATCGGTACTTTCATGGGAGACAACCAAATTTTAGATAGAGGTTTGAATCATTCTTGGTTTGGTTGGAGTACAACATGAGATTTGTGAAAAAATTCTCCCAGATCACAGCTCCTTTGACCACTCTGACATAGAATAGACATTCATTTACCTATTATAAGTAGTGAAACAAGGACTTTATTGATTTGAGGTAGAGGATGAATACCAATAAAGTTTTTATACTACTAGAGGAAGTTGTTGTGGTTGTAGTGTATTATTATGCAACGAGATATGGCCTCATTTTGGCATTGAGAAAAAAATAGGATGTCATCACATACGGGTCAAGGGACATGAGAAACCATTAAATGAACAATGTGGCTCAAGAACTAGAGAACGAAATGGTAGTCTTCATCTTGAGGATGTTGAGCACTACATTATGTGAGAGAATTTTGTGGTTTTCTCAGACCACCAGATCCTCAGGTACATCATTACCTAGATATTCTTAAACCAAAGTAAGTGATGTTGGTTGATATTTTTATAGGACTATGACTTTTTTAGTTGTTAATCTTGGATAGGTAATTTTTTTAAAATCATTCATTAGTAGAATGTCCCAGTAACACCTATTTTAGGTATCTTTAGGGTAGTTAGCTTCTATGTAGCTGAACCAGGTGGGCCAGGAGGGTACATTTACTCTAAAGTCGATGGTGCTAACTCCTACACATCACGAGAATCTGAAATGATCCCAATTGGGATACATAAAATGAAATGTTCATAGTGATCTGATATCCACATGTAATTTACCAAATGGATATTTTAAGGGAGGGAATCTTGAGATCTTCTTACAGGGAAAAATACTGGTTCCAGTTACGATGGAGGAGGGAGTTATGCAAGAGTTCCAAAAATTTATATAAAAATTTACATCCTTGTGTGGGGAAGATTTACATAGATTTTCTGCGGTAGTTTTGGTGTTCTGGAATAAGAGGAAGCATAGTTGAATTCATCTCACAATGCCTAACATGTTAGTAGGTAACGGTTGAGCACCAGGTTTTGGTGGGTTTGTTTCAGCCTCTTGATATTCTAGGGTACAAATGTGATGGCATATCCATGGACTTCGTCACAAGGATTAGACACATAGAGAAGGTAAATGAGAAAATTTGAGTGATAATAGATATTCTCATGATGTCGGTACCCTTCCTCTCTATCAGGGAGTAGAGTTTGATGGATGGTTTTGTGCAGTTGTATGTACGAAAGACAATATACCATCATGTGTTACCCTTAATGATTGTATCTAGACGTAATATGATGTTTATGTCATGATTGTGGAGAGACATAGATGTGGAATTATAGACCTAGTTGTGGATGAGTACATCCTCGCACCAACAGACCAATGGGTAGACATATTTCAGTATCCACCTGTTGGAGGATAGCTGATGTCTTGCATATTAGATTTCAGCCTGTGCTAGAAGGATCACATTCCTTTGGTTTAGTTTGCGTACAACATAATATACGAATGTACCATTGGAATTACACATTTTTATTCCCTATATGGGAGGCCATGCATCTTACATTTCTACTAGAATGGGGTTGTAGAGTCATATCTCAATAACCCAGAGTTGGAATAAGAAGTGATAGTGAAATTTTTGGTCATCCATGAATGAATTAAAATGGACTAGAGTAGACATAAATAATACACCAATTATCATCATAGTCCATTGTAGATTGAATAGGGAGGCCATGGCTTCTAGAGATTCTCCCCATGACACTAAATGTGGAGGTTCAGCCGGGGAGGTAAGCTATCCCCAAGGTTCATCAGGGTATTCGAGGTCGTGTGGATGGTTGGTGAGGTTACTTACTAGATAGCCCTACCTCCACACATGGATTATGTCTAAAACATCTTCCATGTGTCTCATATGATGAGATACATGCATGATCTGACAGAGATCACTGAATGTTGTGAGATGTACATTTAAGATACATCTACCTTTATAGATCACTAGGTGGGGATCGAGGATCAATAAGAGAGGATCTTACGTGGATGGGCCATCCCTTTGGTTTGTGTGTTGTGGTTTCATGGAAATGTGAAAGAGCATTCCTTGGAAAGGGAGATAATGATTTGGGATCATTATCATGAGTTTTTTCTTATTTTTACATTTCAGATAAGAAAATATTGAAGTAGGTAATGATGTAGACACATAATGTTATCCTTCTAAGTCATTGAAATGTTTCTATTTCTATTTCCACATCTAAGCGATGAGACAATGTGTTATGGAATGGATCGATGTGCCTAGAATTTATTTTATATAAATATTAAGTGTATTTTATAATTTTTACCCAATGTAAGTGGGATAATACCTAAACGGTAGGCCATATAAGAAATAAGAGGATAGAGTTGAGTTCGAAGCATGGTGTTTTCCCTAGGTGGGACAAAACTTCTGTCAGTGCGGGGATTTTTTTGAAAAAGTTACCGAGTGGAGTAATTTTCAAAAAAACAATTAAAAAAATATATTTTACCTTTGATGTTGCATCGAATAAATTTTTAATTGGGAATCAAATTTAAAAATCCTACACCGTCATTGAGTTCATAATGGGTTGTTTTAACAAAGCCCAATATAAAATGAGAGGGTTCAGGATGTTTGGATACAACATTCATAGGATGGATTGGTAGGGTGTTTTCCCTATACATAATCAGATATTATAAATAGGTTATAATATGTTTCCATTAGGGATAGCCCCAAATACCACCATTGATGAGAAAAGTCATCTCCTCTCCATGGAGGATCAATGATGAAGCATTGGCGGTTGCGATCTTCATTAACGAACAAATCAAGGTCGGATTATTTAGGTGTTTCATACCCCAAATTTCAATTCTTGTTCTATTCTTTAATTCTACTTTTTATCAACACTTGAACATCAATAGTGATGAAAATATTAACACAACCATCGACTGACCTCTATTTTGAATCCCATATTTCCGGATTCCTCACCAATTTTTCATGGGTTTTTTCATTTAATTTTCAACATGTTGAATAATAAATTGATCATCGAGTGTGGACTAGTTGTATGATGATCTCGACCCAAGGGTTCTGAATTGGTGCTTGTAAAATTTTTTGGATGATCAAAGGAGGCCAGATGGTCTACAAAATGGACCAGCAATGATAGTGGCAATCCTAATAGTGCATGATGGTGATGACAAGGTGGATAAACGATGATTGGCAGCTCTCATGTAGAGGCAGCATGTGAGTCGCTGGTTGGGGAGTCTGATGGGGTTCTGAATCTGGGTGTGTGAGGAAGAGCCATGGTGGAAGCGGGTTGAGGAAGTAGTGGTCATGTGGATCTATGAAAGTGGTGGAGTTGGGAGGGGAAAGTCGAGCAATATGAGACCCAAGGCGACAACAATATGTCATGGATCACGGCAGACATCCACATTGACACGATGATGGAAGAGAGGATAAGGCTGGACATGTGAGATAGCTAGAAGAGGCATGTACGAGTGTGCTAGTGGGCCATGATGGTGTACAAATGGCCCTGGTGGGATAAGGCTAGCCAAACAGGCTTTCTGGGCTGAGGTGGGCTAGCTGGGCCAAGTGGGTAGGGCGAGTCTGTGGTATACAGACTAAAGCCTCCATATCTCCTAAACTGAGGGTTTGTTTTATGTACCATATATGGAACCATGGTTCTACTATTGACACTGATCATTTGAGCCCATTATGGAATTCAAATATTCAGGCTCATGGTTTGGTTCCATGAAACGCCTAAGTATACTCTTATTATTATTGTTGAGAAATATTTTATCACACATAAATTCTACTCAGGATGTGCAAGTTATGTTCCATTATTTGTTTCTATACCTTGGATTTAAGGTGTTTGTTTTTAGGATCAATTTTGGGTGTCTAATCTAAAATCATGGTGTGGGCCCCATGAATCTGGGTTCAGACTTATTAAGGCGAAATGTGTCTTTTTCACAAGGTTTCCATTTGGGATGAATGCATAGTAGATCCCATACATTTTTTCTTGAGTAAAAAAATTTTGAGACCTGTGTAATATATTTTTAGATTGATGTGCAACCCCCACTAAGCATCATTCATGTATGATGGTGAGATGCACAAATCCTTCAATAGGTGTCTGATTGGGGTGAATGAATAGTAGATCTTATGTTTTTTCCATGGATCGCAATGATATGATCCATTTAGATATGTAGAGAATGGTTTGTGATATCATTATATGTAAAAAATGTAATGGAATTGCATTAGAAGATCCTTTTGATACATTGGAATAGAATACATGATAGTGATCAAGTAGTGGTTGAGCATAGTTCGACCAGATTATCATAGACTTCTTTCTATGTGTTGATCCCCATGACATTATAAAACATAGATCCCTAATGAATAGATTATAATACCACAAACAAACGAGGGTGATGATCCTTTATAGATACATTCATGGTAGTACCCTCCATTGTGTTAC
The DNA here is from genome assembly GCA_963277665.1 of Viscum album. NCBI lineage: Eukaryota > Viridiplantae > Streptophyta > Magnoliopsida > Santalales > Viscaceae > Viscum > Viscum album. The sequence goes on along the minus strand of OY728152.1, from coordinate 1,408,789,354 downwards.
CCTCCATTATTGATGGGCATTGGGTCCTCGTTGACTCTCGATTGTTGATCCACCTGACGAACTAAAGTGTGGATACAATATTACTGGATTGTAATCCCACTGATGCACTAGAGTGTGAGTCCACTGTTGATACAATTATAGTGAACCCCTGGACATAATAGAGTTGGGTTCCTCAACTTAATGTTTTCACCATCCGACTATTAGGATTTTTGGAGATATGTGGATTGATGTACCTATAGACTCATGAGAAATATGAACTATTTCCCCACTGAGAGGCTCCATTGAAAATAAAACTAAAACCATGTGGGTGAGTTAGTTCCGCAGAAAGATAACAATATCATGGTGTGGTTATTTCTCCTATTTGAAATGAATTTTCCGGGAGGACGTGTGGGATGACGGGCATTGTTGATGGACACTTCTGGATTTTATGGGGACTCTTCTTCTTTGGATATGCTTTGATGTGGATATTCTATAATTCTATCATTTGGGTCTCTTTTGATAGATCATATATATATCCCATTCAAGTACCCACTGCTTTGGTTTTGGTCACTCCCCTTCCAAAATAGTTTATGAAACATGTGGCATGCCACATGTATTTTGTGTCATGCTTCTCATTGTTGGAGGAGTCCAGTCTCCTACTATAGGTAGAGAAGACTCATTGAGAAGTATATATTCTCATAATTTATACATCCTTATATTTTGATGATATTACATTACTATTTTATTGGGTTTAGATGCACTCTTAGATTATAATTTGTTCTATCTAATGGTTTCCTCTTTAGTGTATCTCATAAGGGCCCATACACCTTTTTGGGGTGTCATGCTTGGTTTGTTTATAGTCTCCCTTATATGGGCATTTACCACACTTATCATGCCTAATGTATGTGACAATTAGGATTGATTGGGACTTCCTAGGAGATCAAGGATATGTGCTCTTTGACCGCGTAAGGTAGTCGTAGCATGGGATCCTGGATTGGAACTCTCTAAGATATTTTACTTATTCGGTTTCTCTCATGTTGGAACACTTTTTTTGTTAGGAATTTTTTTGAGACTTTCCCATTTTAATTTAAATTAATTTACAAATATTTTCACTACTGGAAAATGGACCTATTTCCACGGTTTTCCCCAAATCCATGGGGATAGACCCCCCCCTATGCCCACAGTTTTGGAAAACCGTGGCTATAGGTGAATTTTCCGGACCTATACCTATGGTTTTCCAAAACCATGGGTATAGGGGGGTCTATCCCCACAGGTTTCCCAAACCGTGGGGATAGGTCCTGAAAAGTGACCTATACCCACGGTTTCCCAAAATCGTGGTATAGGGGTACCTATCCCCACCGTTTTTGGGAAAACCATGGGGATAGGTCTGGGATAAAATACCTATACCCACAGTTATGAAAAACCGTCGGTATAGGTCACTTTTGTGTGTGCAGGAAATTTTTTTTTTCCGCAGGAAGCAATTTTTTTTGCGGGAACCCTATACCCATGGTTCTTCCCTCTATACCCATAGTTTTTATAGCTATATTTAACTAAATATATATATATACACAAATAGGTGATGTTAGGGTAGTGGATAGATGTGGTGTTTGCAGCGAAGAGGTTGCGGGATCGAAACTCGGCGCCTGCATTATTTTAGGACCTATACCCACGGTTTTGAAACCGTGGGTAAAAGTTGTTGACACCGTGGAAATTGGAAATGTTTCGGTGAAACGGTGGCATGACACCTCTACCCACGGTTTTGGAAAACCGTGGGTATAGGTTGTGGACCTATACCAACGTCGTTCTAGCCCACGGTTCCCAAAACTGTGGGTATAGGCTATACCCACGGTTTTGGGGGCTATACCCAAGGTTTTGAACCATGGGTATAGGCCATTTTCTCAGAAGTGTTTTTATCTAAACATGTATGTTTTAATTATTTATAGTAGTCTAGCATCTTTAACTTCTTTCCCTATGTGCTTTTTCATTAAGTGGATCTATGCTTGTGTGCATGTACATACGTAAAGGCCTCCCAATGATTCATGTTCCATAAGCACTTTTTCACCTTCCCATGGCCTATGGAGATGGGTTTTGGGTGGATGAGGCTCGAGCCTTAGTATGGTTTGGGTCGTGATAGTGTCAGTGGCCTTTTATATGTGGGGGAAAGTTACCCAATTGTAAATTACCTTAAAGTTTACATATAAAATTCAAATTAGAAAGGTTATTCCATATAAAAAAATAAAATAAATGTATATATAATTTATCTTGGGAATTATAAGATGTAAACATATCTATCAAATAATAATTACACATCATTTGGATCATTTTTACACATTTTCTTGTTTATTTAACCCTAGTTAAACCAATATTTACCATAACTGGGGTAATTAATTTTTTTTATTTTCATTATTAATTTTGTTAATGATTTGTATATCTAATTATAATATTTAAATAATAATTATTTAAAATAACTAACCATGTTTTATAAATTAAATTAAATAATGTGATGAAATTTAATCTAAAATTAATCCCATAGAAGCAATGAAGAAGTGGGTTTTCTAGGAAAAAAGATTCAATAATTTTAAATGTTTTTATTTAAAATTTAAATATGAAATTGATTAAATGAACTAAATTAGATTAAAATATATATTATTGAGAAAAGATTAATTGAAAAAATATAATATTATATATATTTATAAATTAATTAAAAAATGACTTCTTTCATTTAATATTTAGAAATTTTGACTAGTAGGTTCTTGAGAAGTTTATTTTTTAATCCGATGTTTATTTCAGATTAACTATATGTATAATAATAATCTTTAAATGAATATTAATTTAATTTAATTGATATATAATATTATAATTTCATTTAAGAATTCTTAAATTTTCATTATTTTAATAAATAATTATTGAGAATCATTATGACTAAATTTTTTTAAAACACATTAAAAAACATTTTTTATAAAATATAGTATAATTTTGATTCAAAAGTAATTGAGTGAATTAAATATTAATAAATATTTAATATTTTAATTCTAAAATTTTAATTTCTTTTAATGAATTTAATTTATTGAGATGACGTGATTGTATTACAAAAATCATTTTTTATAACTGTTCACTAAAAAATAAATATTTTCTAAAAATAAATAAAATTCCAAAATATGTTAATTCTTATGTAATTTTTTAAAAAATGAGGATCATTTTATAAAATAAATATTATAAAATATATATATTGTTTATATTATTTTCTTATAATAATAAATACAAATCATTTTTTTAATTAATCATATTTATGATGAATATAATTACATAACAAAAATTAGATCGATTATTTTTGAAGATTATATATATAAATATATAATCAGTATGAAATTTATATTTATATATAATAATGTGGTTTATATTTTCCAAAAATTCCTATTTAATGATTATATTATTACAGACATATTTAAAATTATTTAATTTCGTTATTTTATGTAGCTTGGTGTAGCATGTATTGCATGCTACTGAAGAAAGTCACATATGTGTGTAACAAAACCGAATCTCAATGTTGCATATATCGATGGCCAATCTCAGGGTTTCATGTAATGTATGGAAAATCATTATTTAATGGAATTTAATCTAAAAATAGTGTTTCATGTAAGAGATAATATCAGAAGGACCATATCTAATTAAAATTAATAAAATATCATGGTGTTAAATTCAACCCACTATAAAATGATTTTCACTATTTAAATTTATCACATTGGTTATAAAAACTAAGGATAATACTAAATAATTAATACAAAATGTTACCATGTAACTTACTCATGTTTGTAATTTTTCCACAAATCATGAACCTAGTATGTTTTATTGTTACGTAGAACATTCTCTATTTGATAATGTATCTCTATTTGTTTTTCTTATTAAATAATATTGTGCTCATGTATTACGACCTCCCAGTTAGGTTTATGGGATGGTTCTATTATATACATTTTAATGAGAGATATATGGAAGTCAAATTTAACTAATGATAGGTTTTATGGAAGCACCAATTGATAGGAAATCACCCTGATATGATAAAGAATTTGAAAGGGACCCAAATTTCATAGGGATTAGGTTAAATTTTTATAATAATCACAGTAACATCCGTTCTGTATATTTAGATCCATTTCCGTCACATCTTATTCTCTATGAAAATAAATTACTTTTTTTATACCTAAAAAACTTATATATCACATGATCCATAATATAATAATATGTTAGTCCTTTTATGTATAATTTGAATAATCATTTCACTGGTTATCCAATTTGGATAAATATTCACATAGTGAAATATATCTTTATTCAATAATTACTCAACCAAATTTCAACCTAAATAATTCCCTAAATGGACATCCTTTTGATCATTCCAAAATAATAAAATATAAATTTTTAAAAATAATGTCACTAAATATTGTTATTGAGTATCTCTTTAATCCCCCAAACAATATGAAGTAACTCTAAATTTTTATATACTAATTTTTTAAATTCCACAATCATGTACTCTAATAAGACATATTAAAAACTAGAAATAATATTAAAAATTATTTAAAACATAGATTTATATACAAATCATTCATAAAAAACATATTATTGGATATATTACTTAAATCAGAAAATAATGTTAACACCATCAATGATTACAGAAACTAAATTTTCAAGAAAACATTAATAATTTATAAGGAATGAAATACTCTCATGTTTACATTATTATTATCAATAATATATGTATCCTAATTAAACAAAATTTTCTAAATAGAATGAACATATTAAGGGTTATTATCCCTTAATATTGTGTTTTTAATAAAATATCACTTTTCCATTTAATTTCGATTTATGGTTACGAGCACCATTAAAAATATTCTTACAAATTTATAAACTCGAAATCAATTTTTTGGGTATTTTCCAAAAACATCCTTTTTGGTTGAGTGAGAACCTTACAAATTCAGCCACCAATCAAAATCATAACAATGTAAACATGTTCAAAATCCAATTCACTTCCAATGCCCAAGAACAATTCCCCACAAATCTGAATAAATAAGAATAAAACAACACATTTTCAAATTTCATGAATTCAAATACCAAAAGTTTTAAAATATTGAAGCAACAACCATAAATATTGAACTAGTACATCAAACCTACAACATTAAATGGATGACAACCAGATAATCTTCAATTCCCCTTGGCATAAGGATCCTCACCATATGATAGACGATCAACACAAGGGAGACCTCCAAGGAACACCAAGATATATACACAAAAATCCAGGGGGAATCCCAAGCCAGTCGAGCCTCCTGTAACACCTTTTCTGCCTGCTCAACACATCGCAAAGCCTTTGGTGAACCTCCACAATAGATAGCACTACGGGGGAATAATGGACCATGAATCCAAAGCAGATAAATAAGCGGACTATGCCTCGACAGTTTTCTATGACCAGTGAGGACCATCAAACCATGTAATACCAATGAGCACTCACACCTCACATACCAAAGCCTCTTTCACGGCCACGGCACCTATCCGACCATGAGAGGAGCGAAAGATCATGAGGTTGGAGCATAGAGAAATCTATCTAGGATGACTATATATATAATATTTTAATCCATCATGATTGTTTATAATGAGTTTGTGAATTTCCGAATCATAGTCTCCAGGATTTTCAAAGAATTTGTGCAATAAGGCCCATTTTCAAGCACATGGTGATGGTGGTGTCTAGAAAAATCTTCCCTTTTTAGATTTATTTATCCAAGGCCCATATATGATAGATCCACATCAACTTGTAATATCCGGATGGGGATCAAATTTCTTTGAAACCACTGAATCTATAAATGAAAAAAATTATATTACATTATTTTATAATTTGACTCATACATATACTTGTCCTTTTTAATATCCCTTGATATATCTATTGAAATACTTAAAGGGATATAACTATAGTTTTATCATACATATTTAAAAAATTATTAATAAATATTTCCACTATTAAAAACCAAATTAAAAATGTTTTTTCATACATGGTGATTACATTCAATAAATAATTATTAAAAACATTAGAAAAAAATCAAATGGATCAAAATAGTTTTTTCACTTTCGAAACATAGAGAAAAATCTTGTTAATTTTTAGAAATATCCTATATGTATCCTACAATGATAATTCTCTTAATAACTCAGCATAAAAATAATATAATTATATCTTTCTTAATAACATGGGGAAATAAAACATAAAAAATGGTTAGAATATATGATTAGTAATTTTAAAAAATGGAGATACATAAGTATAAAAATAACATAAGGTTATGATAACAAGATCATGAAAATTTAAAACCATACCCTATATATCAAAGATCATAATATTGTTTAATGTAATAAATATTGGTTAATTATTTGACATGATAAACGAAATCCTTACATTGGATCAAAACATGGAATTGTGGCATACACATAATCATAAAAAATAATTTAATTACTAATCAATGGTCATTTCCAAAACATATAGGGGTTTACATGGAATGTTACTCCCCCTTGGAGGGACACACCACCATCCCAAATGACATCAAATTCATTGTTTATGAATGGCTTCACTCTACAAACCATCATGGTAGTCATGGTTCACTCCCATGACCGTAAAATTTGATATGGTCCTTTACTTATATAAGTTCACTCAAATAATAATCATGTATATCCCATTATATATAAATCATTTCCCCATAAAATGTAGAATGATATATGTCTCACCCATCATTGGTTATACTGTATCCCTCATTATATAATGAAAACCATACATATGTCAGCAAAAAGATGATAAAAAATCATTATAATAAAAACCATGAATTTAAATTCCGTTCCTAATAACATCATCATAACATAACATGTTGAAAATTATTAGGTTTCATATTTATTTCATCATGTCATTGAATCCTTTAATTTGAATAAAAGCAGGATTCATATGCATTTTATCTAGGAATAAATTATGGAATAGAAAATGTTTCCAAAACATATTTAATTCATAAACATTGTCCATTTATTCAATGAGTAATTATTTTCAAATATCATATCACATGTGAAGAATAAGTAATGTTAAAGGATATAATCATAAATATATAACGATTTTGAAGAAAAAATCATGTGGATTGTTTCCTATGGAAAATAACCTTTTATAAAATATAAAATTTTGAAACTATATTCTATAATATATTTTGTGTATTTTTTTGTTTATAAATCAGATTTGAAACTTATAAATTAATCTTCAAAATTCTTGTAAAAACATTTAGAATAAAATAACAAATTATATTTTATATAAATTAATTTTTTTTGAAAATAAATTATTTCAAAAGAGAACCTAAAAATTATAAAGGATCATTTGTGGAATATAATATTTATCAAGGTAGGGAATTAAAATTTTTCCACAAATTTTACAAAAAGGGAAATTTCACATTTCATTTAAAATCAATATTATAGTTTTTTTTAAATAAATGGTAATAATTTATAAATAATTCTATAAAAAATTGGTAAAATAACATTTTAAATTAATATTTTTTTAAATTTTACAAACATTTTTAAGGACACATTATGATAACATATTTTCGGAAGAATATGGATTCATAATAGATTATATATATAATGATAGTATTCAATAAAAAAAGATCTATTTTTTTGTAAAAAACATTGGGAAAAGAAGTATAATCACTTGAAAATATATGTAATAAACATAGGATTTGAAAATATATTAATTTCATAAAATATTTATCATAATATTTTATCACGAAAAACATACACATAATCAGTCTAGTTAAATGATGAAATTGTATCATAAGATATTTACTACCTTGCTAACCTTAAATCGTACGACCCATGAATGAATTACATAAAAAAACATAAAATATCATGACTATATGAAAATTAGAGATATAAAATGTAAATTGGGATTAATATACACCTAGTAAAATAATATGGTTGGATAAGGAAACATTTCCCACAAGGAAAGAAGATTTAGTCAAAAATCCATCACGGATTTTGATTTATTTTGACTCATAATCCCCAATAAATAATATCATCAATTAAAACTATGAATACAATTAAATTAATTGTATTTGTGAAATAACATGTCAAATTTCTAGTATATATAGAACAAAAACTAATTTTTTTTGAATTTACATATGTCTCCCAAGTATAAAAGAGTGACTAAAAATCACATAAATTGAAACTTATAATTATTTGTACAAATTCAAACCTACTTTTTAATAAATATATGATTATTAAGTATATATTATAGAACCATATATATATATATATTTCATTCCATATATGATTTAATTATGACATATTATTACTTTTTTTCTAACAATTCATGTTAATGTCATATTTCAGGAAACAACTACTTTGTTTTTCATGCATGTTGTGATTTCTTATATTTTAGACTTTGCTTTTTTTGATAATTATTAAATGATATAATAAACTATAAATTTTATATTAATATTAAATATATTATTTATATTTATATTTATATTAATCCAATAAATTTATATATATATAATGAAAAACACCATTTATGCAGACAATAGGCTGTAAGGATGCATGAATAATGATTCTGTTTTCTCAATGAATTGATGAAAATAAAGTTAAATAATATATCAAAAGTAAATATAAATTTTTATTTAATATATATCCCATTTTTTATTAAACTCATCTATATTAACTTCCATGTAAACCATGACTGAATCACATCACTTGGAAATGCAGTAGTACACAATTCACACTAATGATGTTATCATATTCACACAAAATTTAATATAAGAATGTATATATGATATAATTACTCAATAGGATTAATAATGTTATAAATATCACACACATATATATATACTTTATATCTGACTTCATACCCAACCATGATAGGTTGTAAAGGAAAAAATGATCGGTATCAGTCTGTGAGGTGATAGTCTGCCAAACAGAGAATTGTGATTTCTTAGCCAATTTGATGTAGGAAGGTATAATTGTATGTTATTACATTAAAATTTTAATATTTAATTTAATTTTATATACTAGTTTTATTATATTTTATGTTTCGATATAGAATTTAATTTGGAAAAAGAATACAGAAAAAGAAGGATCATAGGGAAGATAATTACATTTTCTTAAAACCCCTCTATTACATCTCTTATTAATGTCCGTAGTGTGGGACATTGGTAGGGAAATAAGATGTATAAGATTTATTGGGATATGTGGTAGGGTTTTTGTAAGGAGTTTTCTAAACAATATTTATTTATTATTATGAGTATACAGAGTGTAACGCCCCGACCCCTATTACCCCGAGTCGGTGCTTTATTACATAACATTTTCATGATATAAGGAATAATGTCCTGAAAGACCGATTAGTTTAGTAGACTTGTATGTAGTAGATATGTTCATAAGTTTTACATTACATCATGAAATAAAAACAACAACAACATTTTTCCCCTTTTTAACAAACTTATATCTTTATCCTATCCTATCTGGTCAACCATAAAATACTTATTCACATCCTGGAAAAATAAATCATAGAAAGGGGTGTGCTCAGATGCTCATTATGTATAAAAATATAACAAAAACTATCATAAATAAGTATAAACATTTAAGGAAATGTATTAGACTAAAAAATCATTTTAAAGTTAAACTTCAGCATCATATGGAAAAGATAAAGTCAAATAATTCCATTTACTTATTTTCTTGTATATTCTACTTGTAAAATAATCATATGAAATATCAATATCCAATTTCATAATGATAGAATGAATAATTCTAGTCTTCATTAACACATAGTCAAGGCCTTGTTCCCAGACTAAAAATAAGATTTTGACATGGCCTTGTTCCGAGAAACTCGTTTGTCTCATGAGACCTATCGATGCATCGAGGAGTTATAGCGGGCTCCACCCGTCATTTACTATGTCCAATTCATTTCTCATATGAAAAAGTTTAAATATGCAAAAAACATTAATATTAAAATGAGCATAGGAAATGTTTATACATTATCCATAATCCATGAATGGTATAAGAATAACACATAAAAAATCCAAAATATCAAAAAACCTTCAATACAATATGGATTATTTGAATTATAATAAATCAACATCAAACATTCTTAAAATACATCAAAATGATTTTGACATAGATGAAATGAAAACATTTTTTTAGAGAAATAACTCTTTATATTTTGAAATCATTTAAAAGTAATGTAATTATAAAAGAAAATTGTTTTTGTATATATTCTTATAAGCTTGATAGTGATTCTTTGAAAATTTTATAATGGAAGAAAATATCCGCACTCACCATATAAGTAAAAAAAACATTCTGACCTTAATTTTTTCAAGATGGTAATAAAATGCCTTATTTGGTAGACAATTGAAAGATTCCTTTCAAATCATATAAGGTCTAATAAGGTTATAAATTACTTTAACCCATTTTGATGTAAATAGTAAAAATATTTTGAAATACATTTTTATGAAGACATGGATGTGGATGATAAAGAGGTCACAATAGATACTTACATAAAAACAAGATCGGATAACAAAGAGATTGTGAAATCTATGCTTAAATTATACATTTTCATAGTAGATTGTATGTTAACCTCATGTATAATAGTTAACACATTTTTACTAAATTATAAAAGTACTGTAAACATAAATATGATATCATATATGATCTTATAATATTTCTTTGTTAATAATATTTTTGTAGTATCATTGTTTCAGGTGATAACTGATTCATTTTCCGTTGTATGATTTGTAACGTAAGCCAAGTTTATTATGGATAGGATTTATTTGATTCATATAAATAATTATATAATGTTCATAAACATTATTTTTAATCATAAAAAGAAAATTATTCTTGAATGATTATGATGGGGAATGAATGTCATCGCGTTCGTGGAGACGGTAATCCATATGTACGCACAAGGAACAATATAATTATATTGATTGTGAAATAATATCTAATTAGATGGTATATAATATAGAAATAATAACTAACATATTATATTTATTATTAAATCAGTTATACTTATTATTATACCCATGCAAATATTGAAGTGTTTGAATAACAAACTACACCATGACGTGGAGACAGAAATCCGTACGTACACACATATGGTGACATTGTCATTTATAGATGGACAGAATAACGAATATGGTTGTACCATTTTTATAATAACATCACAGTATATAGAAGATACTTGATTTATTATTTTAGAATGTAAGAAACAAATAAATATGAAGTGAATGTATAAAATAACTTGAAAGAGATGATGAAATATATACCTCTTCTTCGGGTTCTTCCTTTTGATTTGATCAAAATGGTTCTATAGGTTGTATTTATGACTAAAGGAAGGAATCTAGGATTAAGGGAAGAATTTATTTAGGATATTTGTTTAGGGTTTGGCTGAGAAAATAGGCTTTGGAGGTGAGAAATTAAGAGAAGGTGAAGTGACCCAATATAAGAGAGGTGAGGGTCACTTTAGGAAAATCGTGAAATATTATTTTATACTAAAATAATTTTAGTTTTATAATGGGTAAAAAATGAATTATTTAAATTATAAGTTGGGGATGGGTATAAAATGACTCAAAAAATAATTTTTAGACTTGTTTATGCCATTATATTAACCTTATCATTTAGATTTTACTCTTAGTTAAATAGTTTGTCATTTACCATGTCTCTTTGTATGTTTATTTTATAAGGTTAATAAACAAACTATAACATGCCATGATAACCCCAAGTGGTTAATTATTAATATATAGATCCTTATTTATGTCATTTGGCCGATCCATAAATTTTTATGAATATTATATCCCGTCATAATATAATATTTGTTTTTAAAAACTCAATTATTTCCATTTTGACAAAATTTAGTATTTAGTTTTTCTGAAAGCCATAAAAAGTTTATCACTTCAAATTAAATTTATTTAAAAAACCCTAACTTTCCATATTAACCTATAAAATTAGTGGAATTCATCAGAAGTCTCAATTTAAATTTATTTGTATATTTATAATATCAATTATTTTAATATTTCATTAATAAGGTAATTACTACATCATCGTTGTGTCATATATAAATTAAATTATTTAATATCTAAAAATTATAAATAAAATAAAATTATATAGGAAATATTTTTTGATTTTTAATTAATATTTATAATCAAATTTATATTGTGTGTAACCGTATGTTAAAAATAGTTTATTTATTATACATTGAATATAACTCTTTTAACTCTTTTTTAAATAAAATAATAATAAATGTCCTAATGTAATCCAAGTGGACCAAGAGGATCATATTTTATTAATAAGGTTTTTTTGGTGGAATTATACTTATCCAATAGAATTGAGACATGTTTTAGGTTAATTATGATAGCATTTTTACCCTTAATTAACATATTTACTTTTAAAAGTGGTATATAAATGTCAAAGGTTACTATTCACCAAAAATCATTTTCATCTTATTGAACAAAATTTTACATAATAATATTAACCAAACCTCTCATATTTTTGAAATTCAACTCAAAGAATCATTAATATTATGTTTTATACAAATTTTCAAATGCTCCTAAGAGGTGGGTAAAAGATGGTAAAAAGTTCGATTAAATTATATTTATATAAACTTATTTTAAAATGACTCCAATGAATTATGTTGAAAATATTTACGTATTATGTATCTATTTTGATGTAAAATAAATGAAAATAAAATAACTAATTATTTAAATAAAAATTTAGTTTTAACCAATAAATTAGTGTTTCTCACTATTAAAAAAAATGAATATTTTCATAAAAAAACCAAAAATTTACTCTATGTTAAATTTGATATTCCGAATTCAAAAATGATGTCCATTTTGAGAAATAAAATTTATAATATTTAAAAAAGTTGGTATTACTATTCCTAATGGATAGTTTGATTGGTTGTGGTGTGTTTGAACTCAAAGTTGCATACAATATAAGCTATTGTATTATTCAAAGGGAAACATATCGTGGATGCTTGGGGTGTCACATTCTCCCTTCTTAAAATAATTTCATCCACAAAATTATTAGGATATTACTGTATAAAAAGATTCACGTTGTTCTTCATCATAAGTTCCTCGGGTTCCCACGATGCCTCTTCCATCTTATAGTTTCCCCATAGAACCTTTACCAGATGAGTTGTCTTGTTTCTTAGCACATGTTATCTTGAATCAAGAATCTTGACAGGCTCTTCACAATAAGAAAAATCCGGTTCCATTTCAATTTCCTCATAGGTGAGTACATGTGTTGGGTATGTAATGTATTTTCTCAATAGTGATTCGTGGAATACATCATGAAATTTGGAGAGACCTGGCAGCATTTCCAAATGGTAAGCCACAACCCTAATTTTTTATAGAATTTTGAAAGGTCTGGTGTACCTAGGACTTAACTTACCCTTCTTACCGAATCATACAACTCCCTTACATGGAGATACCTTCATGAAAATATGATCTCAAACCTAAAAGTTCAAATCATTGCTTCGGTAATCGGCATAGCTCTTTGGCCTACATTGAGCTTCTTTGATGTGGGTTTGGACAACCTTCACCATTTCCATCTTTTCCTCAACAAGTTCTAGGCCTATGAGTTTTCTTTAACCAAAATTATCCCTATAAGTTGGTGTGATACAAATATTTCCATATAACACTTTATATGGTGTCATCGTAATACATTAATAGATGTTATTTTTATAGGAAAATTCTAGCAGAGGTAAATATTGGTCTCACAGACTGTTAATTTCAAGTGAGAAACATCTCCACATGACTTATAATGATTGAATAGTCCATTCTGATTGTCCATCTGTTTGAGGGTGGTAGGTAGTTCTCAAATGATGTTCAGTATCTAGGGACTTCTGAATACTTTTCTAGAATCTTAACGTAAAATATGGATCATGATCAGAAACAATAGATTGGGGTACTCCATGATGTCTTAATACTTCATTAATATAATGTCTTTCCATATTTTCTAGTGGTAAATCTTATCTTATAGAAAGAAAATGTGCTGACTTGTTAAGACAATCCACAGTGACCCATATTTCATTATTCCTTATAAGATTCATTGGAATTCCCATGACAAAGTCCATTGTAATATTATCCTATTTCCACTCATGTATAGGAAGAGGATGCATGAATCCTCCGTGTTGTTTCCTTCCGTCTTTCACATGTTGAAAAACCATACATCTCGACAAAAAATCAGAAATCTCTCTCTTCATGTTGTACCACAAAAAATGTTCTTTCAAATATATATACATCTTAGTTATCCTATGGTGTATAGAGAAATTGGATCTATCATAATCATCCAAAAATTCCCATTTTAGATCAGGTATATTGGGAACACAATGTATCTTTCCAAATTTCAAAATCCCATATTCATATATAAAGTCTCTCAATCTCCCATCATTAAAAACTATAATATTCTTTTGAAACACAACATCATCAGTCTGAAAACTCTTTATTATTTCTAGAAAATATGGTTTGGCATCCATCTGAAACAGTATTGATGTATCACCTTCCATGGTAATTCCCATATCTATCATAACTAGATTCATGAAAATAGAATCTCTTTCAACTCTCATCTTTTTCAATAATCTATGATCTTTTCTACTCAAAGAATCTACCACCTTATTTTCCTCTCCTGGGTGGTAGTGTATATTCCAATCATAATCCTTGAGTAGTTCATGCCATCATATTTGCCTCATGTTGAGTTCTTTCTGTGAGAAAATACACTTCAAACTCTTATGATCAGTATAAATTTCCCATTTTTGATCATAGAGATATTGTCTCTATATCATCAATGAAATGATTACAAATGCTAACTCAAGATCATGAGTAGTATAGTTTTGTTCATTATTTTTTAGCTGTCGTGATGTATAGTAAATAACTCTATAATTTTTTATAAGGACACAACCATGTCCTCTCTTTGAAGCATCACTATAAAAACAACCCCATCATTCCACAATGGTAGATCCAATAAAGGAGGAGTAACTAATATTCTCTTCAGTTCTTAAAAACATTATTCACAATCTTTTTTCTAAACAAATTTAACCCCTTTATGTGTGATCTCGGTTAATTGGTTAGATAATCGGGAAAAGTCTAGACAAAATGCCGATAATAACCTCCTAAATCAATAAAACTACGTGCCTAAATTATACTCATTGGTGCTGGCCATTCTTGGATTGCCTTTATCATAGAAGAATCAATAGGGATTCCATCCATAGAGACAATATTTCCAAGAAAATAAATCTTTTGAAGGCAGAATTTCACATGCTAAACATCCCATATAATTCCTTTCTTCTAAGAGTATTTATGATAATGTGCATGTGATTTTTATGATCATCGTAGAATTTTGAGTGTACCAAGATGTCAAAAATAAATACCACTACCATTTCATCAATATATTATGTGAACACTCTATTCATTAGATCCATGAAAATAGAAGGTGGATTAGTCAGCCTAATAGGCATTATGGTAAACTCCTAATTCCCATTCTTGGATCGAAATGCAGTTTTAATAATGTCTTCCTTATTTACACACAACTGATAATATCATGATCTAAGGACAATCATTGAAAAATATTGAGCTCCATGAAGTCAGTTGAATAAATCATCATTGCGAGGTAGGGGAAACTTGTTCTTAATTGTTATAGCATTGATCTCTGTATAGTCAATGTAGAACCTTATAGATCCACCTTTCTTCTTAACAAAAAGGACATGGGCTCCCCATGGTGAAACAATAGGGCGAATAAAACCCTTATTATTCAATTGTTCTAGTTGTTTCTTTTTTTCAACTATTTCCATAGTGTCTATTCAATAAGGGTTCTTTGATATGGGCCTTGAACTAGGAATTACGTCAATGGAAGACTCAATTTCTCATTCGGGATGATTTCCATGTAAATACCCTTGAAACACATCAAAATATTATTGCACAGTAGGTACGTCCTCTATTCGAACAATATTTTCCTGACCCATAATTATTTCATTATCTTATTCCCCAATAATTGAATTTTGTTGATCTAATGGGGGTGGATCTAGATGAGAATCTGGTGGTGACGTTTCTCCTCTAAAGATAAGGTACTCCATAACATCATCAAAAATTGTAACATCCTTCTTCTTACAATAAATTTTTGTATCATGGTCTAAAATCCAATCCATTCCGAGAATTATATCAAATTAAATCATGGGTTTGATGATGAGAGCAGTAGATAAAGTAAATTTATATGCCCTAATGGGAACTGATTCACAAAATATTGTTGCGATGGTACTTCCCTTCGGGTTTTGATTGACAACTCCCTTGTTATGTCAAAATTAAAATATCTAATTTTCTCACAAAACTGGGAAGTTACGAAACAATGTGATGATCCAGACAGAAAGAAAGCATTTGTTAAACATAAGGAAACCAATAAATTACCTGCCACCACAACTTTTGGAGCATCAACCTCAGAAGTAGTGATCACAAAATCATGGCATTATATCCTTGGCTTTTTCTAAGGAAAGTTCACCTGGTGCTTAGAACATTAATTTGCATAATTCCCCGATTCTCTACAATTGTAACATTTAATAGCCTATTTCTTCCCCTTGAAATGACAAGCACGGTGGCCTTTTTCACCACACTTGTATCAGAATCCCATTCCCTTCAGGAAAGTAAAAGGGTGTTTCATCCCACATTTAGCATAGGATGGATATTCAACTTTTCCATTCTTCCCCTTATTTCCATTTCTAGAGTGTTCAACAGATCTCTTCTTCTCCAACTTTTCTTTAAAGTCGTAAGACTTAGAGAATAATTTTTCTGTCTTGACAGTGCATGAGACAATATCTTCGTATGATAAGAAGTATTGGGAGAATAATGCTCACCATAAAAATGGTTTTAACCCATCAATGAATTGATCAATCTTACTGATTGGTTTACATATATAATATGAATGATTCCTTGAAAACCTCGTAAACTTGTCCTCGTATTTTTGACATTCTCATCCTCTTTTTTCCTTATACACAAAAATTGACATTCTATATCCGCTCGATGGTCATGTGGAAAGTATTTTTCTATGAAAATCTCTTCAAAATCATCCATTATATATTTGATAATTCATCATATTCCTTTGTGTTTTGAATCAATGACCACCATTGATCTGCATCTCTCGTGAGACGGTAAACTACCCAGACAAATTTTTCCCTTTTGATACTCCCCAAAGCCTGAAGTATCTTCTCTAAGGAATTTATCCATTGTTCACCTATCAATGGATTTTAAGTCCCATTGAATGTTGGTGGTCGTTTCCTCATGAAGTTGTCTAACATTGATCCTCCACATTTTGGATCAGGGTGCTCCATAAAATTAAGGTTATTATTCATAACCTGAGTGAGTTTTCCCTGTATGGGGATAAGTTTATCAACACCAGTTGCATTACCTGATCCACTAAAATTATCTTGAGTTAGAGGGAAATACCTGAATGGATTTCATGAGTTGATATGGTTTCCATTACTTCCACTAGGTGACATTTTTAAACAATTACATACACTAGTTTAGTTTATAAATCTCAATAAAAAATTACAAACTGGTAAAAAAGATAACATAAATTGAATAGATTATGGATATAATCCATAGTAATAAAAATATTTTATTTGAGGAAGTATATACTCATAAACCCATTACAATGGATTGTAATGAAAATGAGAATTGTCCTATGCATATCCCCCAGGAGTGTCATAACTAAGAGTGCAACAAGGCCTGTTTTCATGCACCAGTTACCATTTGAGTATAGCATAGTGCATAGTTTTTGGGTTTTACCACTAGGTACATTTGTACCAGAGCTACCACCAACTACTCGTATCTATACCGAGATTTATTTCATGGAAAACTCACAAAATATCTATAGTACCAAAATTCTAGGAAGTTCTTCTATACTAATCCACAAAGTATATCTTAGGGTAATGTTGCTTAATCAGTGTTTTTCTAAATCTAGCATCGATGGTTTGTACTAAATTCCCTCTGATAAGAAGTGTAATGCCTCAACCCCAGTTACCTAGAGTTAGTGGATTATAAAATAACATTGACATGATATAAGGAATCATGTCCTGAAAGACAGATCTGTTTAGTATCCTTGGAAGTACTATATACTTTCTTAAGTTTAACATTATATCATGAAATAAAAACATCAACAACATTTTATCCACTTTTGAACACAAATATGTCCTTATCCTATCAGTAAAGGTCAACCACAAAATATTTATTCACATCCTGGAAAAAATAAAACATAGAAAGGGTTGAGCTCAGATGCTCAGTAATGATATTAATATAGCAGAAACTTTCATAAATAAGCATAAAAATTTAAGGCATTGTATTAGACTAAAACAAAATCCTTTTAAACATAAATATCATCATAACATGGAAAAGATAAAATCAAATAATCCCATTTACTTATTCGCATTGATATTATACTAGTCAAATAATCACATGCAATATCAAAAGCTACTTTTACAATGATGGAATGCATAATTCCAGACTTCATAACCACATTTTTAAGGCCTTATACTAAGACTAAAAATAATATTTTCTAACAGCCTTGTGCCAATATAGTAGTTTGTATCATAAGATCTACCGTTGAATTGAGGAGCTATAGCGAGCTCCACCCATCACATAATATGTCCTATATATTCCTCATATGAAAAGTTTTAAACATAACATAAACTTTCGTATTAAAACTATCATACGAATTTTCAATACATTATCAATAATCCATGAATGGTATAATAATAACACATACACAATCAAACATATCACAAAACCATCAATACAATATGAAATATTTGTATCATAATAAATCAACATCAAACAAGATTGAAATCCATAAAAACGATGTTGACATAGATGAAATCACAACGTTTTTTAGAGCAATATCAATTTCTATTTTGAAAACATTTAAAAGTAATATAATTATAAAAGAAATAATTTATTTTGAAAAAAATAATATAATCTTGTAGGGGGAGCTTCGACGATGTTATAATGGAACAAAATAGCTACACTCACCATATATGTTTAAAAAAACATTCTTACATTAATTTTGTTGAGAAAATCATAAAGTACATTATTTGGAAGAAGAAATAAAGATTCCTTTCCAAACATATAAGGTCAAATAACGGTAAAAATGACATTATCCCATTGACAAGTAAATAGTAAAAAAAATTGAAATAAATTTTTAGGAAAACACGATGCGGATGATAAAGAGGCCCCAATAGATACTTTCATAAAAACAACCTCGGATAATAAAGAGATTGAGATATTAACCCTTACCATGTACTTTTCCTCTGTCGATGGTATGTTATCCTCCTTTATAATAGTTAAAACATTGTTATTATATTATACAAGTACTATATACATAAATATGATTTCATATATGATCTTATAATATTGCATTGTTAATAATATTTTAGTAGTATCTACGTTTTGACTGTTAACTGATTAGTTTTCCATTATATGCCTGGTTACATAAGCCATGTTTGTTATGGATTGGATGTATTTGAATCATATATATAATGATATCATTATTATAAACATTATTATTAATCATAAAATGAATACTATTCATGAATGATTACGATGTGGAATGAATCTCATCGTGATCGTGGAGACTGTAATCCGTACGTACACACGAGCGGCAATATCATTATATTTATGGAAGAATCATATGTAATTGGATGATATATCATATATACAGAATAATTAACCTCTTATAATTATTACTTACTTAATTTATTCTAATTATCATACCCTTTCAAATAATGAAGTGTTTGAATATCAAACTACACCACGACATGGAGACGGTAATCCTTACGTACGCACGTATGGTGACATTGTCATTTATTGGATTGATAAAATAATGAATATGGTTGTACCATTTTTTTAATAACATCAAAATATATAGAAGATACTGGATTTATCATTTTTGAATGGAAACAACAATGAAAGTGTAATTGGAAGATGAAAAGAACTTGAAAGAGGTGATGAAATATTTACCTCTTCTTCAGGTTCTTCAATTTTGATTTGATCAAAAAGGCTCTATAGGTTGGTTTTATGACCAATGTAAGGCCCCGTTGATGAAGGGACGAATGTTGTGGGGATATTTGGGCAGTGGTAGGCTGATCCAAAAGTCATTGGAGTTGTGAAATTAAGAAAATGGGAAGATCCCTTTTATATGAGAGGTGAGGGTCACTTTTGGAAAAGCCTGAATTTTTTTAATAAAATCATTTTCGATTTCTAATGGCTCAAAAATGAATTATTTAACGTTGAAGGTGGGTAGGGGTCGAAAAACTGTCACTTAATAGGTTTTAGATAGGTTTATGTCATCATATTAACCTTACTATTTAGATTTAACTCTAATTTATATATTTTGTCTACTATTAGAATTAGAGGTATTTTCAAGGGACTATTTGCGATGGGATTCCATTGCAAATAGAACATTGTAGAAAATGACATCGTAAATATTAATTTTTGGGATGGGCTCATCGCAAAAAATTACATTTTTAATGGGAAAATTTCTCGTCGTAAATTAGTCTCTAATTATATACATTATATATAAATGAACCTTTTACGACATGGAAGTACCCCTTCGCAAATATGCCTCCGATTATATACATTATATATATAAAAATCTTATGCGATGGGATGATCGTCCCATCGCAAATACTGATAATAAAAAATTATATTTAAATTACATTCCACCGAAGCCCGTTGCAAAAGATCCAGCCACAAATACTAAACATAATAATAAAAATTAAATAAAATTATTATTAATGAAAAAATTATGTTAATATTATTAAAATATTAAAAAAATAAAAAATCTAATATTAAAAAAAATATCTGTGAAAATTATGATTAATAAAACATTAATATTAATTTATTTAAAATATTAATAAAATTAAAAAATTCTTATTATTTCCAATATTTAGAAAAATAATATAAAAAATCCTAAAATATTATTATTATTAGTCAAATAAACAAATATTATGAAATATAATACAAATAATAAATACTAAAACATTAAAAATAAACAAATTTAAATTATGCAATATTTGCACCAATCAAAATGACAAAAACTCTAAATAGATTAAATTACAACAAATCTTGAATTCAAATGTTTTTAACATAAAAAAAATCATTATAGGGTTATCTTCTAGAGGATATGGAGGAGATTTAGGATATGGTGGAGTAAACTATATTACTAAACAACGAGTCTGACGTCGCATGTACTTCATCTTCTTGTGATGTTCCTGCTACTGATGTTGCTACCATCGATACATATCCTCCTTGTGCTGCTACTACTACAACTGATGTCATTCACACATCTCCACATCATACTACTGGTACTGCTACTGTTGGTGCATCTCTTCATGTTGTTTATGCAAACTCACTATAATCATAGTCTGAGTTCGCAACTGCTCCTGATACTATGAGGTCGAAGATGATGCCCCTCCACAACCTCCTCTTGAACTAGACACCGACATCACAGAAGTAACATAATAAGTACCAGGAGTCAAATGAAAGCCGATACCTACTACTCATCCCTTCACAAATCCATACCGAGTTTCCTGCATCCATGTCACCTCATCGAAATGGTTGGCACTATTATGCTCAAACATCGCGTCCTGAATCTCAGCATGCGTCTGAGAGGCCGCAACCTCATATGACTCCTTCAATTAAAATTTGAAATTAAAATTGTGAAAATACTATATTAGTTTTGATTATAACCAGTATTTAACTGTGTCAATGTCTATCTTTATCCTCATCTCCATAGCTATCAATGTCAATGCCTTCATCTTCCTCCTCAGTATCATCAATATCAATATGAGTTTCAGTTACATCATCTCTTGTCATTTAAAATTAATTTGTAACATCATTTACATATTCATCATCATAAATATTTAATTGTGGAGTGTCATCAACGATATTCACATCTCGTTGTGAAAAAGATGTATTGTGATCAGTCTCTTGAAAAATTTCATTTCCTTCCACTTCAGCATAACCACATTCATTTTGAGTAAACTGCTTTTCCCGTTATTTCATTTTTATTATACTCCCCAAATAACTCAAGTCTCCTGAAGTAGCATAGTACGTTTTGTAATAAATTATAAGTTCATGTTGAGCCAGTAATAATGGTTCATATATTTCAAGAATATTTTTATATTTAATATCGATGATTCCATGATTTGGATAAACATGCAAGCCTCTCATAATATCCAACCACCAAAATTTAAACATCGTTATGTAATTCTTTCCTAGATAACATAGCTCAATAATTTCATCCAGAATTCCATAAAAGTACACTTTTGTTTCTCTATGATGTGATCCTCTCTATAAAACTACATAGTTCATTGTTTTTTTATTCTCCATATACACATGTATGAAATTGAAAACCATTCACCACATATGAATTATAAGATTTAACCATTTTGGATGGCGGGTTACTCAATATACACAGTCTATAATCTATTTTATCATCATGTTGAGACACCTAAAATTTTGTAAAAAATTATCAATGTAATAAATAATAAATGGAATTTATAGTAAATCATCAATTATTTATGTTACAAGATTTTAAAAACATTGATAAATTTTCATTGTCTTCGTTCATCAAGATCAGTTGTTGTAATTTGTGGATGTTGTTTCTTGATATGATTATAATGTAACATACAAATAAAATATGTTTACATTTGTAACAGAAATTATATAATATGTGATAGAATTGATCACAATAAAAATGATGTAATTTCATCACAGTTGAGCAGTAAATATTTATGAGCTCTGTGATTTTCATCTTCTGAAATCTATCGTTCAAGAACCACACTGAAACCAAGATTTGGATGATTAAAAACTGATAATTGATTGTCCATTTTTTCATTAACATTCCCATTTTTTCATCAAATGTGATTGTTTTGTGAGTGATATTGAGATTAAAAATAATGATAGTAGAAAAAAACAATTTCCTCTTGGAAATAAGCTTCAATAATTGAGCCTTCAACTGAAGCTTCGCTACATTTGTTTCAATTTTTTCTTACATCTCTAGAATGGGTACATCCATCGAAACCGTACTAGACCTCCACATTTAGCAGGATGTTGAAAATTTAATATCAGATGTTCCATTGAGTCAAAAAAGTAGGCAGAATAATTTTTTCTAGTTTACATATAATTACAACAACATCCTCTTCCAATTTTCATTGCGCATCATAGTCTATCGTCACTGAACAAATGCCAGGAAAAAAAATATGATATGTCTATTATCGAATCCCAAATGATTGAATTCAAAAAAACCTCTGAATCCAATCGGCACAAGTCATTCCATTATAACAAGACAACCATGAATTTTTATTCAGGTAATATAACCATTCTTAACATGTCTTCCCAAAATGGATGAATAAACATCTAGAAGTCTAAAATCTACAATCCACTGAAAAAATAATAAGTGACTCTCTTTGGATAGTGTATAAGCTTCTTTTGGTTTCATTAACCTCTATGATCTTACATTTTGAAATAGTTCAAGTTCTGGTCACCTAAAAATTTGGCCATGATCTAATCGTGCCTTTACAGTATCTTTGGTCTAACCCGGTGTATTCAAAACTGTATGAAATAAATTATCAAAATAGTTCTTCTCAATATGCATGACATCCAACATGTAGCATACCAACAAATCAGACCAATATGGAAGATCCCAAAAAATTCTTCATTTTAGCCAATTATGTTCTTTCCCAAAGCCATGAATTTTCTATTGGTTTAATTTTGTCTTAAATGTGATGGGAGGTAATGAAAATACAACTAATTTTAACTATGTAACTGAGATCATTTTAGGAGGTTCATCACTTTCAGTTTTACCTTTTCTGAAATGAGAATTGTTCCTCTGAAAAGGATGATCCGTTGGAAGAAATCCGCGGTGACAGTCATAATTGCAAAGTTGATTTTTCCATTGATGAGCATAAAGGTTTTGTTGTCTCTCATACAATAAGGACATGATTTTAGACCATGTGTACTCCAGCCAGATAACATGCCATATGCATGAAAGTCACTAATCGTCCATATCAATGCATCTTTTAATATGAAAATTTGTTTCGTATATACATAATATATACTAACACCATCACTCCACAATTCATTTAACTAATCAATCAATGGTTTCAAATAAACATCAATATTCTTTTTTGGATGTGCTGGGATTAATAAGGTAAAAAAGATATATATATCCTTCGTCAACATCCATGGAGGTAAATTGTACGGAGTTATAAAGAAATTCCAACATGAATACTGACTACCATAAGAACTTAGCGGACATACACCATTATAAGAAAGACCCAATCACACATTTCTGGCTTCTAAAGAAAAATAAGGATACAGAGGGTCAAAATTATTCCATGAATCACCATCAGATGGATGATTCATGCTTTTATTAGCTTAAATCATGGTTTTGTACCATGACATCATTGACGATGCATTCAAAGACATTAATAAATTCCGCAACCTTTGTGTAAGGGGGAAATATATCATCTATTTTACTGGAATCGATCCAGATATCCCAGGTTGAGCATTATTATAGGTCGATTGTCCACATGTGGGACAACTATCCAACAAATCATTTTCACTAGAATATAAGATGCAATAATTTTTACATGCATGAATCTTCTGATAACTAAGGCCCAGATTAGAACCAGCCTCTTTCACTGATAGCAATTTGCAGGAAAAACATTTCCTTCAGGTAACAGTATTTTAAACAATTAAAATATTTGATCAAAACAGTTGTTTAACATTGCATTATCTGGTTTAATAGCCTTAAATTTTGCAACCGCTTTTAATTGTCTTATCTTTCAACCAGGATATAATGCATCATCAACATACCTCAACAACTCATAAAATTCAGATGGTTCCAAATCATGAGTTAAATCATTATCATATTGAGTTTCAGTTTGTTGAATAGATGGACCTACAACATCATGTACTAAATTTTGAAACGTTGATGGACCCGAAATCAAGTTCTTAGTATCGTCTCTGGAACTCAGTTCACCATGTTGATACCAAAAAACATAATCTGATTGAAAACAAAACCGTTAGAGATGTCCCACAAACTTGTAAAATGTGTCAAACATTCTCAGAGCACATTTTTTACAAGGAATGTTTTTTGGGCCTTCTGAAACATATTCTGGTTTGGATTATGCAAATGATAAGAAAGCTTCAACACACTCATTATATACAGGATTTAAACCAGAACCATTTGGATTTCAATACTGATTTATCCAGGCGTGATCATCTAATAATGACTTTTGTCGACATCCTTGTTCCATATATTTCTAAAAAATATAAAATCATTACATTTTTGAATAATTTGAAATTATAAAAACCTTATTTGAAAAATATGATAAATATTATAACGACTTCTTGATAATTACCATTACTTATGGGCGACATAGTTTCTAGTGGATTGACACCTACTCTTTTGTATGGAGGATCATTTACTTGCAACATTATCACATAGAAATCAAAATGAAGAATCTACTCTTAGGTACACATACTCATTCCCGTATGCACAATAATGATTATGTGTACCTCTGAGAAGATTCTTCATTTTGATTTCTGGGTGAGAAAGTTGCATGTAAATGATCCTTCAGACAAAAGATCCCCCTTTTCGTCGATGAATTGTTTTCCTACAATTTTCACATCCTGAACACATTATAAAAAATGGGGTCCTATGAATGCATATTCAAACTCGTGCATACGAGATTGGAGTTTCATACGTAGAAGCATACTTTCCTTAATGTTTTGAGTTGGTGAAAGTTAAAAGGAGAAGAGTCATCGAGAAAAAGGATTGCTGTCAATGCACTGGAAATTGATCCATGTTATTACAAGTTATTACAATTTATTACAATTAATTTTCTACCTAACTGTTCATATTTGTTACTAGTTTTTTCTGATTTCCACAATTTATTACAAATTTTTACAATTTATTACGACTAATTTTTGCAATTTAATACTATAATTTGTTACTAATTTTTACTACTAAATTTTACTAATTTGTACTAATAATTTTTACTAATTTGTACTAATTTTTAATACCAATTATTACCACTAATTTTTAATTATTAATTCTAATTCTTACTACTAATTGCTACTAATTGATACTAATTTCTACTAATTGGTTCTAATTACTACTTATTGCTACCAATTAGTACTAATTATTTTTAATTATTACAAATTATTACAAATTATTAATAATTATTACTAATTTTTATTAATTATAAGTAATTATTACTAATTATAGCTAATTATTACGAATTATTAATAATTATGACTAATTATTACAAATTACTGCTATTTATTCCTATTTATTCTTATTTATTCTTATTTATTACTATTTATTCTTAATTATGCCTAATTATTAATATTTATTAATATTTATTGCTAATTATTACTATTTAATGCTAATTATTGCTATTTATTACTAATTATTTCTAATTATTTCTAGTTATTTCAAATTATTTTAATTTATTACTATTTATTACTATTTATTACTATTTATTACTGTTAATTATTATTTATTACTATTTATTACTATTTATTACTATTTATTTCTATTTATTGATATTTATTCCAAATTATTACTCATTATTCCTTATTATTATTATTATTTATTAATAGTTATTACTAATTAATCTTAATTATTACTAATTATTACTTTTTATTACTAATTATTACTAATTATCCCTATTTATTGATAATTATTCTAATTTATTGCGAATTGTTCCAAATTATTTCCAATTATTCCTATTTATTGCTTGTTATTCCTATTTATTACTAATTATTACTATTTATTACTAATTATTTCTAATTATTCCAAATTATTCCAAATTATTTCTATTTATTCCTATTTATTGCAAATTATTTCTATTTATTGCAAATTATTTTTAATTATTACTAATTATTACTATTTATTACTATTTGGTACTATTTGTTACTAATTATTACTAGTTATTAATAATTATTACTAATTATTACTAATTATTACTATTTATTATCATTTATTACTATTTATTTCTATTTATTACTAATTTTTACTGATTAGTACTAAATATTACAAATTATTACAAATTATTACAAATTATTACTATTTACACCAAATTATTAATAATTATTTCTATTTATTCCTAATTATTACTATTTAATCCTTATTTTTCCTATTTATTATTAATTATTCTTAATTATTACTATTTGTTACTATTTAGTTTGTTTATTACTTTTTATTATTAATTATTCATAATTATACCTTTTTATTACTAATTATTCTTATTAATTACTAATTATTCTTATTTATTACTAATTATTCATATTTATAACTAATTATTCATATTTATTAATATTTATTAATATTTATTACCAATTATTGCTATTTATTTGAAATTAATCCATTTATTTCTAATTACCCGCAATGGTTAGTAATTAAACATAACTATTTCTAATTAAACATAACTATTACTAATTAGCGTTAATTGAAATTAATAACTACAATTTCCAACTACTAATTACGATTTACAAGTAATTATTTATAGAAAATATTAATTTTTCTAAATAATTATTAATTATTACTTATTGTTAATTATTAATAATTATTAAGTATTAGTATTAATAATTTCAATTTATTATTACAAATAAATATAGATAACAAACCAATTTAAACCTAATTTAATTACCACTACAACAATAATTAATATTAACAGAAAAAAATTAAATAAATACTAAATTAAATAAAATATAAATACCTTTAAACTTGATCTCCTATTGATGTAAGCGACGTCCCAACATCTTCGTAAAAAAACTAACTCAAAGAAAATTTCAATCTAAAAATAGAGTTTACAAAGAGAGAGGAAGTGAGAATTGAGGGGAAGAGAAAGAAAAATGGAGTGGGTAAATATAGGTTAGATTAGTTGCGACGGAGCTATTTGCGACTAGATTACCATCGAAAAAGTTTCTTTTTCTGATGGGGCCTGTCGCAAATCCCTTTGCCCGCATTAATTGATATATGTGGTCAAAAGGGTATTTACGACGGGCATCATCCCAAAAAGTAACCTGCGGACAAACTTTTTGGGATGGGACAACATCCCACTGCAAAAAAACTTTTACCACTGCAGGTATTTGCGATGGGTCTTGTCGCAAATACCCTCTGACCGACACACTATTTTCGATGGGGGGATCCCCCCTTCACAAATAATCTTCCTGCACTTTTGTGTGCATCCCGCGCCAAACCGCGCCGTACATTTTCCGACAGGACCCCAAAACCCATCACAAATAACTTTTTATTTTTGACTGGATAAACCCCATGTCGCAAATAAACTCTGTGAATGACTTTTTTCTATGCGAATTAATCCCGCCGCAAATAGCCTGCCGAAAAAACATGTTTTTCCCATAGTGGTCATTTACCATGCCTCTTTGTATTTTTATATTATATGGTCAGTAAACATAGTATAACATGCCAAGAATACCCCATGTGGTTTATTATTAATATATAGAACCATATCTAAGTCCTTTGGCCGAACCATAGATTTTTAGGAATATTAATTCAACTAATAATATAATATTACTTTTAAAAACTCAATTATGTCAATTTTGACACTATTTTGTATTTGATTTATTTTAAATCCATTAAAAAAAATATCACTTCAAATAAAATTTATTTAACCAACCCTAACATGTCATATTAACGTAGAAAATTCGTTGAATTCATTATAAGATTCAATTTACCATTATTTGGATATTTATAATATCAATTATTTTAATATTTCATTAATGAGTTAATTACTGCATCATCATTGTGCCTTTTATAAATGAAATTATTTAATGTATAAAAATTATAAATAAAATACCATTATGTATGAAATCTTTTTATCATTCTAATAAATATTTATATTTGATTTTGTATTGTCTATCCCTATTTTATAAAGGTTTTAGTTTTTATACTTTGAATTTAAATCTTTTGACTCTTCTTTAAATAAAATATTAATAAATTTCCAAATCCAATCAAAGTTGACTAAAGAGGATCATATTTTATTCCTAAAGATTTTTTTGGTAGAGTTATATTTATCAAATATAATTAGGACATGTGTAAGGGTAATTATGATATAATTTTTACCCTTAATTACCCAATTTACTTTTAACTGTCGTAAATAAAAGTCAAAAAATACTATTCACAAAAAATTATTTTCATCTTAATGATCCACATTTTTATTACTGATATTAAGCATGTCTCTTGAATTTTTTATATTCAACTCATAAAATATGTAAAATTATGTTTTATACAAATTTGCAAATTCTCCTAAGAGGTGGGTAAAAGATGGTAAAAAATTGATAAAATTTTATATGCCTGAACTTATCATGAAATGACTCCAATGAATTACATTGAAAATATATAGGTATTATGTGTCTATTTTGACCTACAATAAATTAAAATAAAATAACTACTTATTTAAATAAAAAGTCGATTTTATCCAATAACGCACTATTGTTTCACTATTCATTAAAAATTGAACATTTTTTGAAAAATACCAAAAAACACCATACGATAATTTCGATATTCGGAATTCAAAAATGATGTCCATTTTGAAAAATAAAATTTATAAAAATTTCAAAATGTGGCTATTACTATTTATAACGGCTAGTTTGATTGGTTGTGGTGTGTTTGAACTCAAAGTTGAGTATAACACAAGATATTGTATTATTCAAAGGGATACGTACCATGGAAGATTAGGGAGTTACAAAGAGGATGGTTCTGGCATTTTATATAGGTGGAGGAACCCACCTAGAAATTACATGGAGATTTTTCAAATGAATCAAAAAAAATTTCATATTCAAGTAAAAAAGAATATAAATGATCATATATTATATATTTTTTAAGTATAATATTAAAATATTTCCATACAATAATATTGATGTAATTTTGCGTCTTCTTTAACACTAATTTATCTATATTGATAGCTTGATAAAACTATTTCTATCATTAATATTACAATGTTTTTTTAGGTTTCACTATTCATTTTGGTCAGAAATATATATTGACCTCATTAGATAATATCAATGATTCTGATTCCAGATATGGAATATATAATTCCATAATAAATTCACATATGTATAATATTTTAATGTAAAATAAATCTCTCACACATAAAGAGAATACGAGATTTCAAATAGAAAAAAGATTAAATGAAAAAAATGATATACATTTTCAATATGAAAATAGTAAAAATTATCTAAATAATAATAATTGATATATATATATATATATATTTATATATATATTCAAATTAAACTATAAAAATTTTAAATATAATATCAAATTCTAAATTAATAAATTATAAATATGTTTTTCAGTTGAAATTTTGTATTTCTCACTATTCATTAAAAACAAATTTCAAAAAACTATAAAAAATTATACCTAATATAATTTTGAAATGTTGATATCGTAAATTAAGTTTATTTTGAAAATTTAATTTTCTAAAAATGAAATAAATAAATATAAAACAAAATTATATGACTCTATGAAAAGGTTGGTTTTTGAGATATGTTTTTTTAAAACATAATATGATTTAAAATTCATGGTATTTATAATTATATTTATTCAATGAATCATAATTATTATTTAATTATATATAATATATAAATTTATTTTGAAAATTTCCTTGTTAGGGAGTATTTTAAATAATTAAAATTGAAAATCAATATTCAAAATAAAATAGTCATAAATAATCATGTTTTCGAACCTTAAATAAACTAATATTAAAATCAAGTATAAAGAAGATTCAATTTTAATTAATTGGATTAAATATAATTAAATTAGTATTATTTTAATTAGAAATATAATTGGGGATTTACATTCATTAATTTAATTAAATGAAATGGTGGTATAAAAAATTCTTATTTTCCACAACTCACTGAGAAATAAATATTTTCTGAAAGATCCAAAAATATAACCACATGTTAATTTCGACATAATGATTTCTAAAATACTGACCATTTAAAAAAAAATTAATATATATATATATATATTTTAAATATCTTATTTTCTAAAAAAATTAAATTTTATTTAAAGATAACATATTTTTCATAAATGTAATTACATTACTACTGATTGATTGATTATTTATTATTCATTTCCAATAAATATATATTATGTTGGTCATTTAGAAGTATATTTAATAATGTGGTTAATACTATTCGTACATACCTATTTATTGGATAATTTATAACTATCATATTTAAAATAATATCATCTCATGGTTTGTTAAACTTCAGTGGTGCATGTTGTCCCTACTATCGAAAGAAATTATTATTTCATGTAAGAAAATATAAAGTCATTGTCTAGTATAAATCAATACAAATTCAGTATTTCATGTAATGAAATATAAAAATAATGTTTTGTCTAATGAAATCTAAACACAATGTTTTGTGTATTGGATAATATTAAAAAAATGATAATTTTAATTTTAAAATTCATATAATCTTGGAGTGTACAATTTTACATATATGATCATTGCAAATCCCTAAGCACATGTAAGTTAGTTTTTCTGTTAGAAACAAGGTATTGAAAATAATATGGTTTATAATAAAATGATTTTGGACTTATGCATTGAGAAATACCTAATGGAGTGTTACATATAGATATCAAAACCTAGAAAACAATCCTAGGTACCCTAATTATAGTGTGATTTATAGTCCTTGTAGTTTAATTAATTTTCTCAACCTGTAGATGGATAAAGAATATTCATAGAACCAAATGTGGTGGATCCTATAAAATGATATATTTGGGACTGACACTGAATTGGATACCCATATATTAGCCCATTTTATATCTGCTGATGAAAATGTAAGTTTGATAAACTCATATAAGATTTTCTGCCCTATGATATGGAGTTCTATGATATGGAGAGGATTACAAAAACAACGATTTTCATTGGAATATATCTAAACATTACCCTCTGATTGATAGAGGGTGGGAACAGCGAGTTACCATATGATCTCATAATGTTTTTATAACCATATTTCCTTATAAACACTTCCCTTATGATTAGATAATCATCCAGAAATGTGTCACAGTTTAGTGTTTGCATTGTATGATGACACATGCCTGAAATATCTTTCACAAAAAGCTGATCATGTATCGGGATTCCATCATGATATGTCCAGGTCATATTCCTTTTAAGCACTCGGCCTTAAAACATTAAATAATCTTGAATAAATCGAATTATTCACATTGAGGATATTTTCAGGTTTAGAGTTTTAGAGAATTAGGACATAACTATTACATTTTATTTCAAATACAAAGTAGAAACTTCTACACAATTTCCATTTTTTCATAAAATATAAACTCTTGAAAAAAAGGGTCATATCTAGTTCCATGTTTTAGACAACATGACTTTTCCTTGATCCCCTCCTTGACCCTATTCCACATTAAGTCCTATGAAAAAATTTGAAAAAACATCGAATGAGCATAAAAAGCTCAGTAAGGGATACACAAAGACGAAAAAATGTTAGTTTTTCAAAACAATAGGTAAACCATGAATACTTAATCATAAGTAATACATTTCACCTTTATGTGGTAGTAAATACTCTTCAATGAATAAATGATCATTAATTACCCTCTTGTAACCAAAAGATTATCATAAAACCCATATAAAGAACACATAACATATAAAGGTATCTTAGGACATAAACATACTTAAATGGAATAATCATACGGTCCACTTCCACACATATCACAAAATGGAATAGCCATACGACCGAATTCCATACCCAACACATTGGAGGATGTAACGTAACCACCAGTCCTGGTATTCATGGAACCACCGGTCATTTGGTTTATCACATAACCACCCGTCAAATGTCCTAGTACCATCATAGAACATAAAATATTGAAAATATAATCATTTCACTAATAACATTTCATTTAAAATCCCATGAATTAATTTCAATATATTGTAATAATCATTCCATTTACATTAACCATTTAAAAAGGAGATTTCTGAATCAAAGTGTCCCATACCAATTTTATGCTTTAAATTAATTTTAATTTTAAAACATTAATCTCCATAAAAATTAATAATCAAAACCATTTTTAAAACATGGACATAAAATGTAATTATTTGGAATAATAAATCAATAAAACATTCAAAAAGATATTTTAATTAAAGAGTATTTATCAAAATTAGAGAATCTTGAATAGAAATAATTGAGGAATAAAATTTAATCATAACTTTATAATATCATTATAATAAAGGGATTCATGATATAATATGTTAATTGAATGTATATACCCCATATAAGAGTGAATTGGTGCATAACAACAGTGATGTCTCAATGGAAATGTAAATTGAGATGAAATCCCTTATAAAGACGGTATCCTTATATTAAGGATAAATCAATAACACAATTATGTGTGAAAAATATAAATATACCAAATATAAGTAAATATTAAGTGTAAAAAAATAACAGGTCAATGACACATATTCATAGGATGACATATTCAATAAGTACAAGTTGAACCCAAAAAATTGAAAATGGGTTAAGAAGTTCCCTTATAAAAATTCAACAACCTAACGACATCACATTAAAATTAAGAAAACTAGATGATGAGAAAAAAATGGTATCTCAACACTTGGACATAATTTTTAAATCAGTAAGGATATAGAAGAATATATCCCTATATAATAAGATGTAAATTAAAAGACATAACAAAATGAAGTATCTTAAAAAGAGGAGGGCGAACAGTTCCCTTATCGATTTGGTATCTTACAAAAAATATGCCACATAAAAGAAGAATCATAAAATTAAGATATATATAGTCATAAATGAAATTATATTGCACAAAGAGTACAATCATTGGAAGTAAATACACCACACAAAAGGAAATAGCGGCAAATATAGCATGAAACTCAGAGGAATAAAAAGTGAGATGAAACGCTTTACCTCATTGTAATCAACTGAGTCGTTTGAATAAAAGTTAATGAGAACCAAATTAATTACATAATACCATGAAAATAAATAGAATAATTATAATATATATCAATTTTCAGTACACAATACACCACATGCAATAAATAAGTGGAAAATAATGGAAATCTTACAGAATTAAAAGTGAAATAAAAAAATCCATTACCTCATGTCTGACTTGACTCGATCGTTCTTTAATCTCTTGAATTATAAAATAAACATAATTTAAAATAGTACATAACATTTAGAGGTATGAAATGAAATGCACCGTTTATGGAGATGATAAGCTGTACGTACACATGAACGCTACTTTCATTTCTATTACTTATTGTAATGGAATTTAATCATAATTATACATAGTTATATTTTAATTAAAGTATAATATCAAATATAATATCATTAAATTTATCCTTTATATGTCCCACAAAAGGCACTAACGAGTCACATCACTTTGATGGGGTGGTAGTCCGCGTTTCCTCAAATGAGATTACTGTATTTACCCACTATGGAACCATAAAGGCATGCTATAAGTAGAAAATACAGAAGCATAAAGAAAACATAAACATAATATATATCATATATATGTACAGTTCCATCATAATGGCCACCGTGGGAGTCAGTTGGAGATATTTGAGAAATCATCATTTCGTGAGGCGTTAGTTTTCCATCCACAGAAACATTATGTTCTTCATCCATTAGATGGAGGTGTGTGTATGTTTAGTTTGAATATTTCTAATTAAATATTCCAGGAATACTGAGGATACTATTTTTGTTACCAAAGAAAGTAAAAAAATAGTTTAGGGGTTGGTGAAGTAAAATAAAAGAAAACAATTTAAGAGAAACTATTACCTTTAATTTGGGTAACTCCCTTTGGATTGAACCAAAGGACTTATTGAAATGACTTATGCATAAGGTAAGGATTCTAGAAGGTGGATAGGGATGTAGTAATCTTAATTAGTCAGAGTTTGGATGTTCTAAAAGGCTTGCGATGTGTGAGGAATTGGTTTGAAATGGTCTCCTTTTATAAGGGGGAGGAGGGGCTCTTTAGGAAAGTGTGAAAACATTATTTTATTATATATTGATATTCGGTTTCTAATGGTTCAAAAATATTTATAGTAAATTTCAAGATGACTAAAGTCCGAAATAAAATCATTATATTAGAATTTTACAGGTTTTGGATAATATTTTAATCATTATAATCTTATTTATTTAAATTATTTATTAATGAGGTAAACACTGCCACATTATTGTGTGAAAAATAATTTA
Source organism: Viscum album (assembly GCA_963277665.1). Lineage (NCBI taxonomy): Eukaryota > Viridiplantae > Streptophyta > Magnoliopsida > Santalales > Viscaceae > Viscum > Viscum album. The sequence goes on along the minus strand of OY728152.1, from coordinate 1,408,754,081 downwards.
AATTATATGATGTCTAAAAATTATAAAAAAAATAATATCATCTAGAAAATCGTTTTATCTTTCTAAAGAATATTTTTAGTCGAAAATATGACTTATATAACAACATGTTAAAATTAATTTACTAAAAGATATTTTCTTTTATCATTTTTTCCATTACATTAAGTTAATTAATCTAAATTGTCATTATCACTCCCAAGTGGCTCAATGGGGTTCCCAAATCGACCCAATGATGTCCATGGTCGTAAATGACTAATAAAATAATGTTTGGGAAAGTGTTAAGGTAATTTTTAATTATTATAATATTATTTTTACTTTGAATTACCTTATTTACCTTTAACCGCGGTAAATAAAAATCAAAAGATACTATTCAGAAAAAAATTGTTTTAATTTTATTGATCCACATTTTACTTCTTGATAACAACCATGTGTGTTGGATTTTAAAATTTCAATTCACAGAATTGGAAAATTTTCATTTAAATGAAAAAGTCAGTTTTTTAACTACAAGTGGTTTCACTATTCATCAAAAATTGATGTTTTTCAGAAAAATTGCCAAAATTCAGACTAATCTATATTTGATAATACAAATTCAAAAATGATGTCTATTTTTTCAAATTCAAAACATAGAAGTTTAATTAATTAATTTTAATATTAATTCCCGTTATCAAAAAAAATAACTTGTTTTTAAGAAACAATAACTATCAAAAGATTGATACTTGTTTATGTATAATTTCAAAGTGAAATTAATTGCAATGACAAACATTGGATTAAATGGAAAAAATAAATTTTAATTTCACATAAAAAAAATTAATACGATAATCTATCCATATAAATAAATTATATTAAATCGAACTTTTGAATTAAACTACAATATTTTTCACTATTCATTAAAAATGAACTTTATCAAAAAATTACAAAAAATTACATAAAGTAAATTTTGATGTCCCCATTCTAAAGAAGGATTTTATTTGGTCATAGATATTTTATTAGAGTGACCAGAAATAGATTTAAAAAGGTTTCTCCATTAAAAGGCGATAAATCGGCCTTTTAATTTAAATTATGCTTAAAATTAGATTCATTCACATTTTAAGACTGAAACTTTTATTGAATAAATGTAAATACATTTAAAAAATTTGTATAATTATATTGTAGTTAGTTTCATTCATTCCTACCAATACAATAGCTAGGATATAACAACAGTTTAAAATAATAATATATTATTAGTGAGCAATGTAAGATTTCAAAGAAACCCATTGTTGCGTATCGAGTACGGTATCGAACATAACAACCATTTTAAAGTAAAATTAATATTTAATTCAAAAATTAATAAATATGAAAAATTCATATTCTTTATTTACCTAGGATGTTTCATCCTTCCCCCTTTTGGGAATTTCATCCTCACAATTTTAAAATTTGGCCTCGCAAACATTATTGAAATCCATATCAGAAAAAAGAATCACTAAAACTATATCTTTAAAAGAATGAAATAGAAGTAGAATTGTCACCCGAGTTAACCCATACAAAGATTCCATGAAAACATGGATATGGAGGAGAAAACAAAGGGTCATGTTCTGATGGAGAGTGGTAGGAAACATGATTAAGAGAAATTTAACCACAAGAAAATCATAAACTTATGATGTGTGTAAACGGACTTTGATTACCCAATAGTAAACATAAACCAAAAACGTTTTTGTTTTACATTCCTTTCCACAATTTTTAGGAATTGATCTTCCACATATAATAAAAACAATAGGAAATATACTAACCTTCAACTAGAGTTTCATCTTTTAATAAGTTCTTACCAAAACTAATCAAATCTATAAATGATGTGTATTAAAAAAGACTTGGTCACCTCAAAAGCACAAAATCTTATTCTAGAGAATCACATAATCCACAAAAGGGGAACAATATATTTCTCTTGTATCAACTACAAAAAATTGTTAGTACATGATCAGATAATCACCAAAAGGATAATACTTTATAAAAATAAATACTACTGTTAATCTACAAAATTTAACAAAAAGAATCCAAGGTTCAAGAAAGACCATTAAATAAAAATTTATGATTAAATTTCTTCACAGTAATCCAAACTAAGATTGAAACCCAAATCTGCGAAGGATTTAATAACATAGTGTTCCAAGGAAAATCTTAATATTTATCTCCAAATAACATCAGTTACTCTTAAAGTCTCATACTAAAAAGTAATTAACCTAACCACGTATCCTCCATGATAGGTTAATCATTTACATAGATAACCCAAAATAAACTTATTACTGATTCATAGGATCATCTAACTAAAATAAATTAGTCATAATATCTAGGGACTTCACGTAGTCCAGTGGTAGGAGATAAATACCAGTCGCACTTTGGTTGTGGGTTTGATTCCCACAGCTTTGTCCGACGCGGCGGGTTGTCACACGGTTTTATTGTTGTACCTTTTCAAAAACTACATAATTTTATAACATTCACAAAAAGAGATAAATTAATCCAAAATAACCATAACATATTTTAACCACAAATTTTATCTAATAACTTTCGTCTTGCACCCCAAAATTTATTAACTGGTAATTGCCTCAAATTCAAGGATCATATAAACCCAAACAGTTCTTTATAACTATATCCACAAAAGAGAATATAGTTATTCATTGAATAATGTTTTCATATATCAAACATCAAGTTTACACATACTATAAAAATTATTATAATGTAATCCCATCTTCAGAAACGCATTAATAATTTTAAGCATTTGACCATCCTATATTCTACCATAACTCTTGAATACCTTATATGTTGACTTCTTAATCATTCAACATTCTTCGTGATCTATTAACCATTCATTTCCAACTTATTATGAAATACTTCTTTCCTAAAACCAAAATCACGAATCATATCCTATTATTTCGATAATAGGAAAACATATGTTAATAAATAATCCATACCTTTCATTGGTCATTGTCAGTTTCTTCATACTCAATTGGAATGGATTTAGTTATTGGTAAACAAATATTTGTATGATCCTAGTGATTCCATTCCCAAAAATTCATCATAGGAAATGTGTTTGCATAATGAAAATTCACACCACATTTAAAACATTCAATTGATCCCTTGGAAATGACTTCTTTCCCTTTTGTAGAGTCAACGAGATGTTTCTTTTTTTCCATGGAATGTTCTTGCATTATGACCTCCATTTCAACAACTATAGCATCATTCCGTCAATTTGAAACATTTTCCTAGGTGTTTCATTCCACATCTTTGACACATAGGTTTTTGAACACACTTACCTTTATAATTATTACCTGATATTTCATAGGGACATGTTTCTCGCATAACGTTTTCCTTATAAATATCACTAATGTTTTGTTAGTCAATCATTACTCTAGATAGTTGGTTGAGAATAACCAGAATTGTTCTCATTGCATCTCCCATATCATTCAGTTGCTCTTTCAGAAAACCGTCACAGTTTTCTTAACATTCACTATTACTTTGGTGCGTGCTAGATACAACTATTTACTAAATCCAAAAAGGTAAGTGTGAGTATATTAGTAAAATCATCATATAATATCTTATGAGGAGGGTAAACACTAAGATATACTTATTCATATTATATTAAACTCATTGACTTTATCAAAGAAAACTATGACTCTTTCTGAAATCCTAACCATTATGGTAATGTCACTTATGCTTAATGAATTCCATAACCACTAAAGATATCTAAACCGAACTTTGATACCAACTATAAGGACCCGGCCATAAAATGTTACATAATCTTGAATTAAACGAATAATTCACATTGGGGATCATTTTAGGTTTAGTGTTTTAGAGAATTAAGACATAACTATTACATTTCATTTCAAATACAAATTTGAATCTTCTACACAATTTCCATTTTTTCATAAAATATATACTCTTGAAAAAAAGAGTCATGTCTATTTTCATGATTTAGACAACATGACTTTTCCTTGATCCCATCCAGGACCCTATTCCACGTTATGTTATGTGAAAAACATTTAAAAAAACTTGGGATGAGCAAAAAAAACTATGTAAGAGATACAAAAAGAAGCAAAACTGTTACTTTTTCAAAACAACTGGTAAACCATGAATTCTTTATCATAAGTAATTCTTTTCACCTTTATGAAGTAGTAAATAATCTTCACTGAATAAAATATCATTACTTACCCTTTTGTAACCAAAATATTACCATAATACGCATATAAAGAACACATAACATATCAAGTTAACTTGGGACCTAAACATACTTAAATGGAATAACCATACGGTAGACTTCCAAAAATATCACTAAATGGAATTGATATAGGGCCGACTTCCATACCCAATGCATTGGATGTTATAACCTAACCACCTGTCCTGGTATTCACAGCACCACCCTACATTTGGATTATCACAGAACCTCCTGTCAAATGTCCATGTACCATCATAACACATAAAATAATGAAAATATACACATTTCACTAATAACATTTCATTTGAAATCACAAGAAGTAATTTCATGATATTGAAATAATTATTTCCTTTTCATAAACCATTTAAGAAAGAGGTTTTTGAATCAAAGTGTCCCATATCTATTTGAATCAATAAATGGAATTACAATTTTAAAACATTAATTTCCATAAAAATGAATAATTAAAACCATTTTTAATTCATGGAAATTAATGTTAATGATTTATAATAATAAATCTTTAAAACATTCAAAATGATATTTTAGTTAAAGAGTTCTTAACAAAATGAGAGACTATTGAATAGAAATAATTGAGGAATAACATTTAATCAGATCTTTATTATATAATTAGAATAAAGGGATCCATGATATAATATGTCTAAGGACAGTACATAAACCATATAAGAGTGAATTGTTGCATAATAATAATGATGTCTCAATGGAAATGTAAATTGAGATGAAATCTCATATAATGATGGTATCCTTAAATTAAAGATAAATCAATCACATAATTATGTGTGAAAAATATAAATACACCCAATATAAGTGAATATTATGTGTAAAACAATTAGATCTCATTCACACATATTCAAAGGATGACATATTCAAGAAGTACAAGTTGAACCCAAAAAATTGAAATTGGTTTAAGAAATTCCCTTATAAAAATTCGACATCCTGACGACGTCACATTAAAATTCATACAATGATTTGATGAGATAATAAGGGTACCTCAAAACATGTTCATAATGTTTACATCAATAAGGATATAGAAGAACATATCCCTATATAATAATTTGTAAATTAAAAGACATAACAAAATGAAGTCTTTAAAAAAGAGGAGGGTGAAAGGTTCCCTTACCGATTTGGTAACTTAAAAAACATATGCCATATGATAGAAGAATCATAAAATAAATATTTAAATACTCATAAATGAAAGTATATTACAAAAATAGTACAATAATGGGAAGTACATACACCAAAAAAAAGAAAATAGTGGAAAATATATCATGAATCTCACGAGAATAAAAAGTGAGATGAAACTCGTTACTGCGTTGTAATCAACTGAGTCATATGACCAAAAATCAATTAGAACCAAATGAATCATAGAATACCATGAATATAAATAGAATCATTATAATATATATCAAATGGAAGTATACAATACACCACATGTAATAAATAAGTGGCGAACACCGTAAATCTCATAGATTTAAAAGTGAGATAAGAAAATCCCTTACCTCGTGTTCGACATGACTCGATCGTCCTTTAATATCCTGAATAATAAACTAAAGTTTATTTAATATTTATAAAGAACCTTTTTAAATTTTACTATTCCTTTTTATATCACTTATTACCATGATATAAACATTATTTAATCATTTAAGTCAATAATGTTTGTTTTGTCGATATTTGGAATTCGAGTTAAAAATCGACTTCATATAATTACATGTTGTTCATGTGGTCAAAAATTAATTATATCCAGAATTATATTCATGATTTAGATATCATATATATCATATATATTTGGCATATACATGTATTTATAATAGTACGTAACTTTTAGAGGTATGAAATGAAATGCACCATTTATGGAGACGGTAAGCCGTATGTATGCATGAACGCTACTTTCATTTATATTTTTTATATTAATGGAATTTAAACATAATGATACAAAGGTATATTATAATAACAGTATTATATCATATATAATATCATTAACTCTATCCTGTATACATCCCACATAAGGCATTAACGAGTCACATCACTTTGATGGGCGGTAGTCCGTGCTTCCTAAAATGAGATTATCGTATTTACCCACTATGAAAACCATAAAGGTGTGATATAAATGGAAAATACATAAGAATAAAGAAACAATAAACATAATATATATCATATATAAATACAGTGCATTATAATGGCCACCATGAGAGGCGGTTGGAGATATTTGAACAATCGTTATTTTGTGAGGCGTTAGTTTGTCATCCACAAAAACAATATGTTCTTAATCAATTGGAAGGAGGTGTGTGTAATTTTAATTAGAATATTTTTAATAAAAACATTCTAGTATATTTAGGATAATGTTTTTCTTACAAAAGAATGGAGTAAAAAGAGTTTAGGGGTTGGAGAAGTAAAATAAAAGAAAACAATTTAAGAGAAATTGTTACCTTTAATTTGGGTAACTCCCTTTGGTTTGAACCAACAGACTTCTTGTAGTTCCTTCTTCCTAAGTTAAGGCTTCTAGGGGGAGGATAGAGATTTATGGAGCTTAATGGGGTGGATTTTGGAAGATCCAAAATTCCTGATAGATGTAAGGAATAGGTTATAAATGGTCTTCTTTTATAACGGGGAGGAGGGGCTATTTAGGAAAGTGTGAAAACATTATTTTATTATATATTGATATTTGATTTCTATTGGTCAAAAAATCATTATAGTCGAAGATGCGATGAGTCAAGGATGAAATATAATCATCCAATAGGAATTGGACACATTTTGGATAATATTTAAATCAGTATAATTTTATTTATTTAGATGATTTATTAATGAGGTAATCAATGCATCATTATTGTGTCAAAAATAATTTAAATTATTTTATATCTAAAAATTAAAAAAAATACTATAATGTAGTAAATCTTTTTATATTTCTAAATAAAATTTATATTCTAAAATATGACTTATATTACACCTTATAAAAATTAATTTACTAAATGATATTTTCTTTTTTCTTTTTTTCCTTTACTTAAAGTTAATTAATCTAAATTGTCATTATAACACCCAAGTGGCTCAATGGGGTCTAAAAATAGACCCAATGATGAAGATGGTGGTAAATGACTCAACCAATAAGGTTTGGATACGTTTTAAGGTAATTTCTAATTATTATAATATTATTTTTACCTTGAATTACCTTATTTACCTTTAACTACGTTAAATAAAAGTGAAAAGTTACTATTCAAAAAAAATTATCTAATTGAACCAAATTTTACTTCTTGATAACAACCATGTATTTTTTAATTTCAAAATTCAATTTACAAGAGCTGTAAAATTTCATTTAAATGAGAAATTCAGTTTTTTTAACTACCTCTTAGTGGTTTCACTATCATAAAAAATTGATGTTTTTCAGAAAAATACCAAAAATTCAACCTAAGCTATATTTGATATTATAAATTAAAAAATGATGTCTGTTTTTAAAAATTCATAAAATATAAGTGTCATTAATTAATTTTAAAATTAATTCTCATTTTCAAAACAAATAGCGTGTTTTTAAAAACTATATCTATCAAAATATTGATACTTATTTATGTCTAATTTCAAAGTGAAATTATTTCCAATGACAAACATTGGATTAAATGATAAAAATATATTTTAATTTCACATTAAAACCAATTAAAAAGATAATCTATCCATATAAATAAATTATATTAAAAGGCACTTTTGAATTAAAATACAATATTTTTCACTATTCATTAAAAAATGAACTTTATCGAAAAAATTCAAAAAAAATTCACAAAGTAAATTTTTATGTCTCCATTATAAAGAATGATTTTATTTGTTCATATATAATGTATTAAATTTTCTAAAATAGATTTAAAAACGATTCTCAATTAAAAGACAATAAATCGACCTTTTAATGTAAATTATGCTTAAAATTAGTTTCATTCACATTTTAAGCCTCTAACATTATTTGAATAAATGTAAATACATTTAACAAACGTGTATAATCATATTTTAGTTAGTTTAATTCATTATTTCCAATACAACATCTAGGAGCTATCTACCATTTAAAATAATAATATATTATTAGTGTGCAACATATGATTTCAAAGAAACCCATTTTTGCGTATCAGGTACGCTATCAAACATAGTAACCCTTGTAAGGTAAAATTAATAATTAATTAGAAAATTAATAAATATGAAAAAGTAATATTCTTTATTTACCAAGGATGTTACATTCCTAACATTCTCAGAGGTGTCTCATAGAAATATATATGGGTCCTCTTGTAATATAAAAATACATGTCTGAGAGATTTTATGTCATCAAGATTATATTTATGGATGGTTTCCCATGAACAAAATGTTATGTCTATAGGAATTCGTATGATCTAGCTGACAGGTCTTGATGAATTCACATGATCTCCCTGATTTTTCAATAGGGTGTCACATGACATGTATGACATTTCCGTAGGTCATTACATAATCTGGTTGTCAAGTATAGGGAACATCATGTAAAAAAAATTACAAATCTATTGGACTTTGTGTAAACCAAATGGATTTTATAATATGTTTTATAATTATCGAAAATACATTTTTGAAGGGTATCACATGATTTTCCAAACATGTATGAGTCCTATATGTTGAATAATTAAAGTGTTACATGGGGAACATGTAACACATCCCATGAAAAATAGCATATCTATCTTCATTCATTGTTTTATCTCTTTCTTCTTTTTAAAGCATATTTCATCCATACTTAATATGATATAAAATATCGAAGCCTCACATGACCATATCAAAATATGCAAACATTCTCATGTGATTTGAACCACCATTCAAAAGTCCTTTACATGTTCAATGTATTGATCACACATGAAAAATAATAATATCACATCATAATTTTTTTATTTTCATTGGACTTATAAAGTGGAAAACGCTTATGATTACATGGTTATATAATATTAGAAGTCCTTTTGTTCTTGTACTCTCTCACGGGTGTGTTGTTTGTGTGATTATGTAGTGTTTATTAGAATCACCTCATAGAAAATATACTAATTTACACAAATATGTTTTCACATATATGGGATTCCATCGATGGAGTGAGTGTCAGAATAGGGAACAATGAGACTAGCAAGGAGTCATAAAATCACGTGATCATTTGAGATTCATGTTACAAGGTATTATTAACATGAATAGGATCACACGTATGAGATAGGTTGTTTCTCTAAGTGTTTAATTTTAATGTCAAATTGTGTCACATTATGGTACCATGTAAAGTGGTTTTAATTTTGGAGGTGTATGCTGTTAAGTGTCATCGTGAAGGCCACACAATATAATATTATGGAAGTGTTCGTAAAAGTTATTGATTTCATATTAATTTAGTGGATAAATGTATGTCTTTTGATATTCTCATTAGTGTTCTGTGAGATCGGAGTTTCATACTACTTGGATAGAATAGATTTATATTCAGATATATTGTACTTCATGTAAATACCGCATTGAAAATAGGAACACATAAAATCCGCATATGTGATTCTCATAATATAGGATTATAATTGTGTTAATGTCATCATTAACCACTTGATCTTAAATCAACCACAAGGCAATGTCTCCGGATGTAGTCTTGCAATAGACTCTTGTGATCTCCCATGATGATGGTGGGTCATAACATCCCCAATTAATATTCTAGCCACCTTTTCCACCTAAAACCATGAGTTATATTTTGAATATATTTTTGGATTATATAGTCAAATATGGATGATTTTCTTACTAATCTGCACGGTTAAGATTTCTACACCCACCATCTTAAAGAAGTAGAGTTGTTCTCCTTGTGAAATGAAGAGTGGTCCTCACAAAGGGACATCACATTAATTTTTTTGATATGTTGAAATATGTCAGTAAAGATTCACATGACTATCATATTTTGTTCTCATGATTCTTTTTAATTATTTTGATGGATCATGTTGTTTGTATGATCACCTTCATGCAATAATTTATTTGAACTCTTCAATTGTCTGTGATCTCTATTTGAATATCTTTTATTCACCTTATTTCTTCATGTGACGTGTAAGAATATTTAATTATTCCCATACAGGAAGACCCATTATGCATAGAACCTCTCATGGTGTCATCATTTGATAGCATTTCATAATAATAACTAATCAATAGATCATTTCATAAAAGCATCAAATGAATGAGGAATGTTTTTCATTCATGCCATATTGATATTAATAATGTCATAGTTTACATGATTTGACTTTGGAAGAAGGATGAGGAACATTATAAGTGAGTTTTTATTGACATGGGCTTCCTCAATCAACTTTAATTGATTTTCTATGTGTCTCGTGACTCTAAACTAATGGTGTTTTTTGTGTGGAAGTAGAGTAGAGGGTGAAGTTAATGTGGGGTAATGATTATCCAGATCAGAGAAAATTGATTAAGGGTCCATCATTATATATATATTCTATATGGAGGAATGGTCTATGAATTACAACATTGTCCCTCATTGAAGTGTCACATTTTGTTTCCTTCTTGGTATGTATATCTCTATCAACCACTTATCATGTCGATAATAGGGTTCAGTGCCCATCACAAATATGAACCCATACCCTCACTAGGTATTCCATGAAATTGTGAAACCCACATAGACATCACCTAATCATTCTATTAATTTTTACATAATGTGTTATTATCTCCTAACCGTTGTCGCTCATCTATCCATATCTGTTACCACTTGGGAATTACCCTTATTGAGATGGCTATCTGGTTAGCTAGGCTTGCCAAATATTTTGATATGGGATATCCGAAATATATAGAATACATTTAAAAAAGGAATAAAATTAGGGAATAATATGTTCCCAATAACAATATAGTCCCATTCATTATTCTTCATGAATTTCCCTTCTTTACATCATTATAATTCCCCCACATTAAATCAGAATTGTTTTTTCAAAATCTTATATTATTCTCAAATCTCTTGTGAAAAAGTGATTGGTGCACAACTATGTGTTCCAATAGGTATAGTAACCATTTATTTTTCATTTTTATGTTATAAGAAACATGAGATGTGGTTATTATGTTTTTTATAGGTTGAACTATTTTTGAACTGTTACTATGGTTGTTTAAATTGATCACATTTAATGGAAACAATTTTGGTATCTTCTATAAACCATGTGATATACATATGTGGTCATAATGGTATACATAGATTGAGTAATATTCCTCAAAACCATGTGGGGTCCTCTGAGAATGTTTTAAGGCGGTTAAAAAGTTCAATATCTTGGTTGAAACATAGTTTATCATCTCGTGTGAACCAAAAGTGTGAGTTGTTGGTTTGGATTCGAAACCATACACATGGTGAGTTCATAGTTTCTAAAACAATGAAATATAATTGTTTTAAGTTTATTTAATTCAATGGAAAATAGATTTTAGCTATATTTTAGCCCTTAAAGACCTCATTTTTAACTTATCATATATGAATCTTGAACTCTACTCATATCCTCTGAATTCACAGTCATTCAATTTGTCCTGAAATGAGTATTGGACAGATCAAATTTCATTGGATCTTTAAAATATTATATAAATCAATCTTTAATATATATATATATATATATTATTATCTCTTCCCCCCCTGAATGTTAGATAAAATATGTTAAAGAAAAAATATATTATTTATAATGATTTTTCATGAGATCATGATTGGATATTTGAAATGAAAATAGCATTGAGAATGTTTTTTAGGTTTAATTATGCCACTCATTATTTTTTACATCCTTTTAGACATAGGTGGATTGAAACTCTTATCAACATATTCTATATCATTATGGATTAATTTAAATTAATTACATAATTGCATTGAAATGAAAAATATGGATCATGTTGTTAAACAAAAGGCTCATGGTTTATGTTTGGTAAATCAAGGTTATTTAATTAAATTTTAAAAAAACCCATGTTTTAATATTTTAATTGTTTTTTGCCTTTTAAATAATTCAATTTTGTGATCAAATAACATAAATGAAGGATTTTATTATGTGGAATGATTTTTTTTGTAAAATTTAAATTCAAGGGTTTAATGTGTTAATATTATCATCATGTGTGACCTTATTGATACAAACATTTCTCTTAGTGATATAATAGAGGAACATAATGGTATATCACTAAGTGAGGTCTTAGTAAAGGATATAACACTACTAGTGAGGATTTGGATTGTTATAATGGTATCGAGTGTGTTTGAGGGTTTTGTTGTTGTGTGTCATTTATATGTGGTATTTATAGATAAAATTTCCTTCTTTTAATTTAAATTTGTATAAATTATTTTAAATTGGAAAAACTATTTTGATGTTACTTTATTTGTTGTATTATTTATTTTTAAATTTGAGGCAATTTTTTTCAACAACTGTGAATGTGAATCATTTTCATGATTTTTAACTAGGCATGAATAATATACCCTTATATATAAATTTTCATGAATATGAAGATGTTTGTCACGACCCACCCTCGGGGTCCGTGCCGTGACTACCCCAAGCCCGCCTTCCATAGGCCAGGGGCTGGCGACTAGCACCAAGGCGTAAATCCAGGTAAAAAGGGAAGGCATTACCTTTGTAAAGTAAACAAACACCACAGAGTAAGCAAGAGGAAAGTAAACACTAAGTAAAAACAGAGTACAAATGAAAGTGCGGAAAAGTAAATGGGCCAGTATACAAACCCAAACTGAAAGTAAAGTACAACTCGAAAGGGAAAACAACAACTGTAAGTAAAAGCCGCTACACCAAGCTATCCACTGGAGATCCCACCTGAAGGCTGGGTACAGATAGCTCCACTGCTCCATGGGTCCCGTCGTCCGCTCCGAACACGTCCCGCCTAGTGGTCCACCTCCAGGTACCGTCCTGCTGCTCTGCAAGCCTCAGCCAAGATCAACGCTGTCTGTCATCAGCAACCAACACAACGTAGTGCGGGCATAGCCCATGCAGGGGTGAGTATAAGCTACTCAGTAGGGACCCCGAGGCTCCGAAGGTCTCCCAAAATCCACAAAGGATAAACCACAAAAAGAAGACACAAACACGAAGTAACAACCGACACTACTTAGGTATATGCCCATACATATACCTAAGTCATCAATTCCAATATTCTCCAACCTCCGAGCCCAAGTACAACTCAGTCCACACAGTAAAGTAAACGTATTCCACACCGGAAAGCAAAACGAAATCCACAGAGGATAGCACAACTCAATCCACACAGGAAAGTAAACGTATTCCACACAGGAAAGCAAAACGAAATCCACACAGGATAGCACAACTCAATCCACACAGGAAAGTAACAGGATTCAGCTCACACAGGTATACTTCTTCAAAGGACGATAAAGATGATCTCTGATCCATCTAAGTCGTCGGACCCACGAAGGATCGATAGGTAACTAACCCCCGCAAAAGACCCACACAGGATCGGGCCCACACAGGACCTGTAGGCGCTGGTTCACACAGGACCGCTGAGCGCAAATACCCACACATGATCGGACCCACACAGGATCAGGCCCACACATGACTTGTAGCACTGATCCACGTAGGATCGCTGAGTGCTGTAGTCGTCGTCGAATCCACACAGGATCTATGTACTGTCGTCGTCGCAGTCACAGTAGCAGTAGCAGTAGCAATAGTAGTCATAGTAACAGTCGCAGTAACAGTCGCAGCCAGCACTAGGGTTCCCGCACACAGCAAGCTCGTACAGGAGGGTCCGCTCCACGAGCCGAGAGGCTGATACATCAACTCTCACAAAGTCCAGAGTTGATGTATCCAAAAGTTCCGTATCGTCAACATGAACTCAACGCAACAGACGACGCGTCGATCGGACGCCCGGCCTGAGAGTTATTGGCTTTTTCGTCCTAGGGCCCGGTTGGTTTTTAAGGAAAAACCAACCCGACCGTACTCCACCTGCGTCCAAACCTCGGGCGGAGTATTCCAAAAGATCCGTCTCACTAAGAGGAACACATCAAAGCTGACGACACGTCAATCGGACGTCCGTAGCTCAAGATATGAGCGTTTCCGCTCCGAAGGCCCGGTTGGTTTCGTGAACGAACCAACCCAGCCAAACTCAAAATATTCCCAAACTTTGAGTGCGATATACCGAATCGACCGCCTCGATCCAAGGATTGCGTAGCCACTGACGGTTAGTCAATCGGAGGTCTGTGGCGCATGTTATGGCCAAAAGACCGAAGATGACACGAAAACGGGGGGTCCGGGTCCGGGCCGACCCGGCCCGACCCCCACCCCCCCTAGGTCGGCCCGAACTAGGTCGCGCCGACCCGGCCGGCGGCGGTCCGGCACAGCGGCACGGCCCGGCCGGCGGCGACGCGGCCTGGCGCCGCTGGTGTCACGCGTGGGGGGCAAATCCCCCGCTTTGCACAAGGTGGCGGCGCGGCTTAAGAGCCACACCTTTTTGTCAATCAACGGCCCCCCTTCGTGGGGGCCTGCCGTTTGGAAAAACGGGGGGGGGGGGGGCGCTGCCCCCCCTTTGTGAAACCGGTCCCCCCTCACTTGGGGGGGCCTTCTAGTGGCCAGCCGGGGGAATTAATTCCCCCGACACCTCTCTTCCGGCCGGTCCTTCCTCAACGGGACCAGAAAGGCCGATCCCCTTCCGGCTTCCTACACCGGCAGCCCAGCGAGCCGCCGGTCTTCTCCTTCCGCCGCGGCCCGGAGCCGGCCGCGGTCTTCGTCGTCCGGTGCGGTGCGACGGCACCGCGCCCCTCCGCCGTGGCCCCGCTCCGGCCGCGGCGCCTTCGATTTCCTTCGACGCGGCGCGACGGCGTCGCGTTCATGATAATCCTTCCACGGAACGGCGCGACGGCACCACACAATTCAACCAAGCGAATTCCCGCGTCGTGCGACGGCACCACTCCATATCGTTCATCCACAAGAAATAATAATCAAGAACAAAGGAGGGGGAATTCGGCCTTGTTTGTGCGGTCCGACCCCCCTCTCGTTAGATAAAAACTCTTAAATATTAACCACAAGATTATCATGCTAGAACCAAGAACGAGAGTAAAGAAATAATCCACAACCAACCCCTACCTTGGGTATAAGTTCGAAGATCGTCAACGACCCGTGGAAGACAACGTCGCGGAGGTCGGGCGTCGCGGTAAACGTTCGTCAAATCCGATGACGAAGAGGTACGTCGATGGTGAATCTTTGTAAGTCGACGAAGGAAGTCCGAGGAGGAAGCGGCATTCCCTTTCGTAGACACGGAAGACGTCGTTGATCTTTGGGACAACCGGCTACGAAGAAGAGAGGAGCGGCGTTCTTCGTCGGAGCTTGAAGGTTCTTCGCGTTCTTCGTCAAGGTTGAAGAAGAAGAAGGAGCTCCCAAAATCCTCTCAAGAAGGCTAGAGAGTTCTAACCCAACAAAATAAGATAGAGTCTTATTTTATTCACAAACATAACAAATTGAATTTCAAAGGTTTGAAATTCAAATAAAATAACTCCAAATTAAAAACAAGTTGTCATGTCGTTTAAAGAGGGATTAAATGAGTTTTGAGAGGAGATGGAAGGTTGGGTTTCGTGTGGGCCCCACCACACTTAATCCTC